>VWZT01015392.1:106796-148423 GCA_013397055.1 Pachycephala philippinensis
CCTCTCCTCTCCTCTCCTCCTGCCAGACTTGACACATTGAAGGCCATGTCAAGACAGGATTGTAGTTGATTTGTTTTCAGATACCTTAGGTCAAACCATTCTCCTTGTAGGTTTTATTCCCAGCATGACGCAAATCTGTCAGGTTTTGAAGATAAATTTCAAGGAGTATTTAAAGTGCATTTTGGTTTAGAAAGAAACAGAATTGGAAGGCAAAGGAAGAGAATATTTTTTACTGGAAGATAAAAAAAGATACCGTTATAAAACTGATTATATCAATAATATTATCAAAAAATGTCCAGTACATTATTTTAGTCCTGTGGGGAGATAGAGCATTAAGTTGGATTATTTGGAGGTTTTTTGTCTTTCCTCTATACAGACATTTTTGGGCTATCATTGGTGTTTTAAAAAGGATGTGGTAGTAGCAGGATTTTTTGAAGAATCACAGGGGGAATGTTTAGAAAAATATAAAGAAAAATGGGAATAGATAGTTATATAAAAGTAATGAATTGCACAGTGCTTCAAGAAAGAGTTTCTAAATAACAGTGTAGGAAGTATCAAAGAAATAAAGTGGCATAGAAAGCAAGCCACACTGGGATAAATGAAGAGGATAGAAACCAGCCTGAGGCATGAACAAGAGGTCGCTCCAAATTCTGGCAGGGAATCAACTCTCATCTGAACAGCCTAATTTAATCTCAAATCTAGAAGAGGATATAGCTGCATTCAGCTTCCTGGTTCCCTTGAAATTAGGAACACTTTAAAGCATTGATCCCACACTTTCCTCATCAGTTTTCAGCAGCCAATAATATTAAGCTTTAATTTGTAACTCACAATGTCAGTATGGTTTCAGCTACAGTGGAGCCAGATAACATTTCCTGTTACACAGACAGATATAATATAAAAATGAACCTGACCAAAGGTTAATAATTAATATAATTCCCAAGAATACTTTTTTAAATTGAGAACAGGCTACTTAAATAAAAAGAATACATTTCTATTTCAAAGGCTTTTGTGCTAAGATTAATAACTCAAGTAGATTGAAATGGTGACAAAGTAGGCAGCACATGCCTTCTGCATTTTTTTTTCCTTCTTTATTTCTTTTTAGCCTTGTTTTTGGGCTAAGTCAGAGAAGTGAATGAAATCTTTACAATAAAATCATTGAAATTTGACTTAGCTTGATTGTATCTTCAGAAGGGAGAAAAGCTATAAAAATCATCTCATGGGATGTTTGATACACTAGTATTGAAGATTTTAAATTTCATGGACTCGCACGTTTTAAATAAAAATTTTAATATTATTGTCACTATTCTACATTTTATAGTTTCAAACATAATTTGCATTTTTTCAGGTTCATATTTCTCAGTTGAATCTGTGAATCTGTCTTTCCACTTGAAAACAAAATCTTTATTCTTGCTTTGAGAGTTTCCTAACTTACTTCAAGTTTGAATATTACTTATGATCTTAATGAACATATGAAGATGGAAATTATTTACTGCCACTGAGGGTTTTTTATTTTGCTCTTAAATAGCTATGAGCAGTACTGAACATCCCCAAAGTTCTACACTCTTATTTAGAAGCCCATCTACAGTTCTGAGTAATTAGCCACTCCACCTGAGTGCATGATCACTCCAACTCTTGCATCAGGAAGTGCAAAAGCAAGAAAATTTCTGGCATGAGGTAGTTTAACAAGCGAAAAAAAAAGACAAAACAGAGAGGAGAAAACTAACTGAAATTCCCATAAAAACATAAATGATGCAAAGGCAGTCACTCACTGCCTCCCACAAGTAGATAAATGCCCAGTCTCTGAGCAATGAGTACCTGTCCAAACCCCACCTGCTCTTCTTTCTTACCCCTGAGCATAATGGCACATGGCATGACATATCTTTTTGGTCAGTTGGGATTAACTTTCATGGCTGTCTCTCCTCCCAAATTTTGGTGCATCCCCAGCCTACTTGATAGTGGAGACAGAGTGAGAAACAAGGAAACAAGCACTGACCCACCAACAGCTAAAACACTGTTGTGTTATCAACACTGCTTTGGTCACAAATCTAAATTGAAGCATAGCATCATATGGATTACAATTTAAAAAATTTAACTCCATTCCACTCAGATCCAGTACAAACATGTTTCTCAGAACATCAGAAAAATCCAACAGTGTTTTCAAAAAAAACAAAAAAACTCCAAAAACACAAAACAAAACAATATCCATATTTAAATATATTTATATCTCTTATATGTTTCCATTATCAAACCTGCACTGTTTGAATAACATTGTTTTAAATCCTTTTTGTGTGAGAATTTTTAATAAACAAATATACAGTAAGAAACCTGAAAGAAAAATTGGTCTTTTGTGATCAATTTCTTTCTGATTGCTAATCAGATATTCTAATAATCTTAGCTCTGATTTCAAAAAGTATTACTTAAGAATAATACATGTTTACTAAAAATTTAATCTGTCTTCTAAAAATATTGTAAGGCATTAGGAGTCCATTGTGAGCCAGGAGTATTTAATTCTGTGTAGGTCTAGTATAGTTCTCAAAAGAGATATGCAAGGGCATGAGTAAAACAGAGACAATCAATCAAAGTTTACACGTAATATACAAGGGGTTTAACATACTGTTTATAATAATATATCCAATTACTGCTGGTGTGTGTGGTACATGTATTATGCAGATTTGGTGCCTTAGAGCCGTACTTGAATTTTTTTTTAAGAGACTGTGCAAATATAATGGCCATACCTTAATTGCTGTTGTCAAGTACTGATATCAGATTTATCGTTTGTGTGTTTTGAGGTGTTCATTAACAAATGGAAAAATGCTCTGGCAATCCAGCTTTAACAAGAAAGATTAGGAGTGTAGCAAATGCTTTCATAAGCATGCCTCTTGGCCTTGCCTTACATCTCTGGAATAAAGAAGGAACTGACCTACTTAAAAGTGCTAAACACTTCGAAATCTGGGTAGCTAACAAAATTAATAGTTAAATACATTGAATTGTACAGATTTGTTTATAACTCTGTTGCTAAACATAAGCACATGAACAGCTCCTCTTTTCTAACACAATTTAAATATGCTCCCTTAACTTTGCCTAGAAGTTGACTAAATATATCATAATATCAGTTATTTCAGGATGTTTTTGAAGAGCTTTTACATTAGTAATTTCTGTTTCTCATTTTTTAATCATTATTAAATTTAGGGGGTTTATACTTTGGTAACATTCTGCCCTCCTTTTTGAGAGATGCCTTTAAAAATTTTAACATTTTGGCATAAAGTCTTCATAATGTTTTAATAGATTTTTTAGTTTTGTAAACATTTAGAAATATTCTACAGTGTTGAAGCTGAATGCTTAATACATAAATGAGACTAACCAACATTTTTAGAAGTTAGTAGGGAAAAGCTGAAATTTAATTTTATTTTAAGATCACATTTGATAGAATATCAACAACTATTTTGTAACACCATTTCCATAAAAGCTTTGTATTCGAGAGTAGTAAGTCTGTACAATGAGAAAATTAGGAATTGACCCCAAATATTAGTAACCATTTGACTTTAAAAGATGCAATTTTTAAGTAGGAAAGAAGTACATGTGAACAATGAGGCACAAGTATTACTCTATGGTTAATGTAAACAATGCTGAGAATGTGCATAAATAGTTAAGCCATCTACCTCACATTACCCAGCAATGGTCCTGCTCTGATATAAACCTGAGCCGAACTTGAAAGCTCTGTCAAGTCACAAGACTGCTGAGGATGTTCCTTCAGGCACACCGGTACTTCCCCAAACTGCATCATGTACAAATTTCCCTTCTACTGTTATCTTAGATATATTTGAAGAGAAAAACTACTACAGATTACCACATTTTCATATAGGTGAAGTCATATGCAGTTGGAAGGGACCTATAATGATCAACTAGTCCAATTCCCTGGGCAATTCAGGGCTGATGAAAAGTTAAAGCCTGTTACTAAGGTCATTGTCTTTCAGTTTGTAGAAATACCCCTTGTTTTATTGCTACATGCCCTTGTAAAATGTCCCTCTCCATTTCTCTTGTAGACCCCTTTAAGCTACTGGAAGGTGCTCTAAAGGCTCCCCAGAGCCTTCTCTTCTTCAGGCAGACCAATCCCAACTCTCCAGCCTGTCTTCATAGGAGAGATGCTCCAGACCTCTAATCATCTTCGTGACTCTCCTCTGGACTCACTCCAATGGATGCTTTTGGGTCTAATGTTGCCTAATTTGGGCCCCCAATGGGTCTATTAGACGTAATGTTGTCATCAGATAACAGGTATAATAGGCTGAGTTGCAAAATAAGGTGTTTAACTTATAAATTCTGGACACATCTTTGGAGAACAGAGTAAAAAGAATTTTGATATATTTTTATACTATCAACAACAAGTGAATCATCCCTTTTTTTGTTGTGATACACTACAATTACAGATATTGCTGTAATACAATTAGTGACAAGCATAATGGAAATTAATTGTATACGGTATTAAGTAAATATCATTTAATCAATCATCATGTAGTTAGAAAACCTAAAAATAATATTTGCACTCTGTGGAAAAAAGTAAGTAAAAAGAAAGTTAACTCATGAAAAGCACAGGGTTAAAATCAGAAAGGAATATTACTGTATTTTCTGTTCTGTTCTTCATTTAACTATACATGTTCAAAATAAATCTATGAAATGCTCCATAAGAAACTGAATCCAGTGCCTATTAAAACCAGGAATAAATTTTTCCATGGTTCACTGAATTGCTCTGAGCATGCATCTTCCCGAATTGATTCCAACAGCTGCCATTGAAACAAAAGGTAGTCAGCATTTTGCATATTTAGCTGGGGACTAAAATGCAGATTTTGAAGACTTTAGGGTTCACTATTTTAAACATGGCTGGTAGATTTCTTTTTCTCAGTTACATATGGTCACAAATGAATTCATCTGTAAAGTTAATTCAACAGTCAGAGCCAAAGAGTAGTTCTCCTAATGGATGCAAAAGGTAGAATTGAGATTCAGACCTCTGAATATTGGGAAACTGCTATAATTTAAATCCATTTTTTCAAGACATAATTGTAACTTCATTGGTATAAATGAAAACAGTGTAAAACCCTCACTTCTAGAAAACAGAAATGATTCATGTCCTTCATACTCTTAAAATAAATTGTTTACAACACATTTAAGTATAAACGACCATCAAACTGTGATCAAGGAGCTAGAAATTGATTTTCATTTTAATTTATTCTCTTCCTTTCTCAAACTGTCAAACAAGTAAAGGCCATTTGCACGATGGAATAATTTACATAATTGCAATGAACCCATTTTCTTCAGATTTTTGTAGTATCTGTAAGGTTATTCCACTGATAACAGTATGCAAATAATACATTTGATTACTTCATTGTTTTTGAACAATTTTTATTAAGTTATGGTACAGTGCTATTCACTTAATTGAAGCAGCTATGTAAAAGCAAAATCCTGTCAATTAATCAGTTGTCCAAATACTAGTTTTATAGATTTATATTATTCAAGGAGACAGTCACTTTATTTAATTAATTGCTTTAAGCCAGACACCCTGATTGAGAATTCATTTCATATTTTTTTGAGTACCATTTAGGAGAATTAATTTTAATACTTGGGAATGACGGGTAGAGACAGCCAGACCTTGTTATTAAATGAATAGTTGTTTAAGCAAACAACTACTTGTATAGTTTGATTTCTCACTGAAAGGATAGGCATCATATATGCATTTCGCATTCATAACTGCTGATTTTTTAGGGAAAAAAGAAAATCTGCATTATCTTTCAAGACATTATAGAAATCTGAAGAAGTTAAATTCTAGTGAGGCTTGTACTTCCATCAACAGAACCACTAAATAAGTTTTAATTTCAACAACAATTTGTGGCCTCATTTTTCATTTTAACATTAGACATAAACAGATATTAATTAACTCTTGAATTTCAGAATGACTTTGCAAGGCTGGAAGAATTTTCTTTCAACTGAAACTGAGCAAATGTTGCCTCAGCTAGTATTACGCATAATATAAACAAGGTGTCAACATAATATAATTTGCAGAGAAACATATTTTAGAGTGGAAACACACGGTAAGCACTGCAGAAATTCTTTGAGATTGGAAAGACTCACAGAAGAGAAAAAATAAGTGTCCTTTCTTGAGACACAAATATGATGTTCATGGTGAGGATCACCTACTCCTCATTACTGGGATCTGCTTTTATTTACTGGTTTTATCTGTATGTTACCTCACCATGGGCTGCTGCCTTCTGTCTGTTCCAAGCTGAGTGTGAGTGTGGCCCTGCAGCCTCCCCAGTTTCAGCCCCCAGGGGTTTTATTTTGTTGGGCAGTTATCCCTTGTGTTTGCCAGAACCTTCCCATAGCTTTTTACTGGGAATGGCAAAAATGACATTTTCTGGGTTATGTGTTTTATTCTTATTTACATGTAAAGTGTATAACCACCAGAAACATGAGTTTTTATAAATTCAATATATTAAAGAGCTTTTTCTTTTTCTCCTTTTTATTTCCTGTATGTTGCATAATAAAATTTTTTGGGGAAAAAAAATATGTACATTCATGGTTTCTAATTTTTTGTAGAGGAAACAATCATTAACAGAAAAAAATTCTAAGACATTTATAAACCATCTCTTTTTTTATGAAAAGCCAATTAATCATAAAAATCTTATTCTGACCCCACACACTTATTTTGTTTTAAAGTGTTTTAATATTTTTACAGTACCAGCAAATATTAACGTATTTTTTGGCTTTGTATCTATCACTTTGGCACAACTTTGAAGTTCAGTATAAGAATAGATTATTATATATTTATTTTAGGTTCACATACCATGGCAGAGAAGGAATGCTTAATGATAGAGGTCCATTAAATTCCCTTTAAAATGAACAGTTGGAGAACTTTGAAGTGATTAATTATTAATTCCCCAGTCATGGTGGTTTAACATACAATTGTTGATGTAAAAATGGTTTTTGATAACAAAAGTAAGTAAAACCATAGAGCGAAGGCAGTAATTTTTCTGGGGCTACGTTTTTTAATTTATATGAAGGCAATCTGTGCTGTGACTTTTAAAGCTGGACTATCAAGGCATGTAAACACAAAATTAAGAAGGAATAAAATATTTCAGTGATTATAACTGTAATCCTGTTGTGAGTAAGAGACTGTAAAATCTAGGAGAGGAAAGAACCAATTGTAATGTATATTAAAGGTGCTGTGTTATCTTACTTCTGAAAATCTTTATATAACTAGCTGTCATGTAGAGTTAAGTTCTTAACTTTTTTAAAGCATATTAAAACAAATAATAATGGGCCGAACTAAAGGAAACTATTTTAATTTTTATTGTCATACAGATTATCATCATCCAAATAGATTTGAAGAAGAGATGATTAAGAAAAGTCTTTTTGCCAAAAACCATAAATAGTTGAGTTGTCTTTTGTGATTTACAGAAGTTCACCTACAATGGCTCTTATACAGCAGCTTTTCTACTGATCTCTGCAGGTGACAAAACATCTATGGGTTGACCTAGACAAAAAGAAATTCCCTTACATGGGTAATATCATATGAACAAAACTTTTTTATTTTTTTTTTTTTTTGTACCATATATTCTTGTGACAATGAGTAGAAGTCAAACAACAAAAAAGAAGTAGGAAGAAGTGTGTGAGAAGAGCAAAAAGATTCCTCCCTGCCAGCTGGTGGTTTATGGTATACACCTGCTAGTGTATCCTTCCCACTCATGTCTTCACAGAAACTCACACTTCTCTCATCACTTTAGTTATTAAATCTGAAAAACTTGCTCTAAAAAGTAGCTAAGGCAATTAAAAAAACTCTGAAAAATAAAATCCTATTGTCATCTAAAGTGGCCATTTCTTGTCTTTTGCAGATCGCAGTATAGTTTACAAATGCTGAGCAAGATTTTTATGTTCTGATTTGAGTACTAGAAGCATGTTACCCATTGCAGCATTGGCTCGTTGGCTGGGTAAACTAAGCCACACAGAGCTCTTTGTCTATGTGCTTAGACTGACTAGAATGCTTTCCTTACGTCAGCTTGTCTCAGATGTTTGGGCAACGCTCTGATATCTGCAGCATAGACATTCCCCTTAATGCAATCTTTCCTTAATCAAGACCATACTGCAATGTGGGCAGATGCCTAGTTAATTTTAACTCCTGGGATTAGCATAATGACATCTAAGTTTTGTTTTTCATTTATAAAAATTAAAAATAGTTATATAAGCTTAAAAAGATTTCCTGCTTTATTTATAAAAGAGAACTATCTGGAAACATCAACCAGATATGTGTTCAGTACCGTTATTTTCTGGAGTCATCAGCAATCATGATAAAGTTCCTTTAAATCATGTGGAAAGTCTCACTTATTTGCAAAGCTATACCCCTGAAAGTAAAGTGGGCTTTTTTGACATTATTGTCATTGTGAGAAGAACTTGGAAGGGGAACTTTTATGCCAAAAATGTTTTTTTGCAGACTATCCAACTCAACAGATGGCCTCTTTGGGATTCATGAATTTACTTTTGGTAATAATAATGAGTACTGTCCCACAGAGTTTTCTGAAGACAAAGTCCCTAAGTTATCTTAATCTCTTAGTATATATCTTTCTGTTTACATTTCTGGGTGTCACAAGTTTTTCACATCAATTTTCTAAAAGTGTCTTTCAAAGTCATTATTAATTCATTACAGTGGAGTAATATGAAGTAATATGAATTACTTCATACCCTGAGTGTTGCTCAAGACACTATGAATATTTAGGGCACCTTCTGTGGTTGCTCTCTTCATGCACAGCATGGCGGGAGCTGCCTGCTGTTGCGAGGACACTTTTACGACTACAGAGTGAAAGAACTGCAGGGGCTATGCTTGGAAGTCAGTTCCTCACACCACCATTAACTGAAAACCATCTGGAGCATCTACAGATGCTTGGATCTGACTTATCCTGTTGTTGCCAAAGTGTTGTAACCCTATCTAAAGGGATGTCAAAAGGTGGTGACTTCCTATCAGAAAGATTTATTATCAAGATGTCTACTGATATGCTACCTCAGGTCCAAAAGTAAATAAATTTGAAAAAGAAACAAAACACTTCAGTTTTCACTCATATCAACCAAAATATACCTAATTGTTATGTATTCAGTAAGTATTGTATTGCCTATTCTAGATTTTGTTTTTGTCTACATTAATGTGAAGTCATGAAGGTTCTTCTGTTTCTATATTGCTGTTCTTCACACGTATTCTGCTCTCGAATTTAAACACTGCTAATCTGATCTATGACTTTTAAGAATTTTTAAACTAATTTTTCTTTCGGGATTTTTTGAATTCCAAAACAAATTCTATTAAATATATGACTGAAAGTAAAGCCTAATGCTAAAGTGTTAAGGAAAGTGCCTGTTGCTTGTCATTAGCTTTTGACTAGGAAGATTTTGAAGACTAACAAGTCCTGAAGTCTATTCTTTTTCAAATGTAGATTATCCTTTCTATATAGCAATGTTAATTCATATTAGACTAATGGTTATGTAATTTTAATGCTTTGATTCTTCCTAGCTGTTCTTAAGACCTTCCGAAATAAATTACATGAGGTTCCATTTTGAATGCCTAAATAGAGAATATCGAAGCAGAATCCTGCCCAGGCACTCAGGCATTCAGTCCAGCTGGTTTTGAGTACTTACTGACCATGTCTGTGATGTCATTTTTGCACGTCCCAGGGACTGAGCTCAGTTTTCTCTATCACAGATGAGGGCTGACTTACAGATTCTGCACATTGGCAGATCTAACTTGTACTGCACATCAACACAAACTTGAATGAAAAATGAGTTTGAAAGCCTTTTTTTCCATTTAGCCTCTCTAGCTTACACCATGCTTGTGTCTTGTACAACTTCATGACAAAACAGGCAAATTCCATGTAATTCCTCCCTTATTTTTTATTTAGTAGTAACTGTTTAGCCGCTATTAATGCAGAGGTGTTGAATTTGGAGGCCATCCAAATGAACCATCATTATCTGGTGTGTAATTCTTGATCCACTGCAACAAAGAGATGACTCATATGAGGCTATACGTTAGAATGGTACTGGAAACACAAGGGACTTTGGAACTTTTAGCAATGAAGAAAGAGCAATGGAGCAGATTGTGATAGAAAATATTCACAACCAACTTAAACCAGATTCAACTATGAGTAGAAAGAAGCACTCCACTATGAACATAGTAATCTTCCTAAGGAAAGAAGTAAGGACGATTTGTCATAAGTCACCCATACTCTTTGTGAAGAAGTCTTTTTGAGGAAGACCAGCTAGCACCATTAAACCTAGGACTAGAGGAACATTGTGAGAGTGAGAACAACATCCAAGAAACAGTAGGAAAGATCTAAATATTACTGGAAAATAACAATTTTAAATGCACTATCAAGGAGAATTCTCTGTAGTGGTTACATAAGTTTGACTATCAGTGTTAAAATTAATTTAACTGGAGTAGTAAGAACTGCTTGCTGTACTTTAGTTACACTGTTAAAACATTAATTGTACTAACAATAAATTCTTGACTGCACACAGTCTATGTTCCCCTGTGCTCATAACAAGATTTTGAGAGTGACAGTAACCATCTGCAAAGTGTTGACCATATGGCAGATATGGCAAGTGACCTCCTTGTAATACTGTGGGGAATCCACTCGACAGCAAAAATTTGAGACAACACAAGGTCCCTACAGGAAGTTGATCCCTACCAGCTTTTGTATGCTGATACCTGAGACAGAAAAAATGACTAATGAGAAGCTTCTGCAACTCTCCAGATTGTTTTCTTACCCTGTGCTGAAACTCTGACAGGTATATTCTGGGAAGTAGCATGAAAGTATGCAATATGCTGTTGTGAAGGATGGCATTGAAGGGAGAAAAGTAACTTTGTGTTGGAAGACTCTTTCAAGCTGGAGAAACAAAATTACCTATACTGTCTGTAGGGTGTAGATATAGGTGTGTACAGCTGGTCAGCTTCCTTGTCAAATAAACATAAGTTTCTTGGGGAACACACATCCCTGCAGGTATGATAAGGAGAAAAGAGCAGTAGAATAAAGTAGTGAATTAACTTCATAATACAGGTGCAGTCTGTGATTCTTTCATAAAGTGCTGACAGTTACTTAACACAAGCTAATACTATATCAAAACTCATGGCAAGAGAAACTTCTTTTAAAATTTTTTGAAATGATGAATTACTAATTTTCTCAATCAAAATGAATTATTCTAAAAAAAAGTCACTATGACAAGTTTTTTGATCTAAGATGGAATTTCTATAAGATTAAAAAATAACAAAAAACCAAAATAAAACAGCCAAACAGCACCTTTCCTGATCAACTAAGCTCCATGCTTCCTGTGCTGTTAATGAACGAGAAGGCCTGAAACCCTGAAATGCCACTTTGTTATTCTGTTAGGAAAATGTTAGGAAGATTATCACTGGATTTCACTTAGCTCTTCTTCTGCTCTCTGTAGATTCATTTAAGAAACACCTATATTTCACCTCTCAATAGCACATCGGCTGCAGGGCCTGACAACTAATAACTTGCAGGATGCTTCAACATCTGTGAGTCCTTGCCTCACAGATGTTCTTTTAGCTACATGAAAGAAATCCCTTGTCACCTCTCTCCATGCAATTCCAATTCTCAACTAATTATGAGTTTGTGTATAGTGATGATCACTCCCATGTGTCACAGAGGAATTATGAATAAAAATTTTATGCAAATGAAACTCTGCTTTTGTCTCTCCACCAGGAGATGGAAGCAGAGAGTATATTTTTCCCATTGGGATGCATGTGCTTTATGGGTTCTCAATGAATCTTTTCTGCAGAAGCATGCACATATGACTATTCTTTGTGTTCATATAAGATTTGGAATAGAGACCTTCTTAGTCTAGAATGCTAACTTTAAAAATATCTAATTCAGTATTACAGCAGAAGAAGGGACTCATTCATGTGAGTTTAAACATCTTGACAAGAGGCTGGTTTTTTTCTTAGTTATTTTCTCAAATTCCTAAGGGTACCAAGTCTTAATATTTCAGACAACATTTATTTTTATTTCCTTGAAAAAACAGTTATTGGACTAATATTTGTATTACCTGAAGAATTTCTGAGTTGCAAAAAGAGAAGAGATTCCTTTTCCCCCTGCCCACTTCTCTGTGAGTGGTTGATACCCTTATTAAATGCTTAACTGAGAATATTTCAATTAATTAATTTAGTTTTAACATGAGAAAATAGTGAGATAAAATTCACCCAGAGAGATTAGTCAAATAATAAGGGGAAAATGTTGGAATTTTATTTGCTTCATCACCACCTCACGAAAACATACAATATCACTGTAACACATTTTAATAAAAATATGACTCCTTAATTCAGTAAAATCCCATTTCCATGTCTTAAGGTCTGATTTTTTTCCGCTTGGGAATCTAATGCCACATCCTGTATAGACCTTCATAGGAAAAATACAGAGGCTGGGCAGTAAAGCAAAAAGCTTATGCTCAAATATAGTGTACAGTTGCCGGTAAAGACAGCTTGTATATTCAATTAGAAAGATCATAGAGAGACACAAACCTGACCAGACAATAAAGAAAATTAATCATTGTCAGAAACATGGTCTTGTAAGAGTAGATAGAACGCAGAAACGTTTACTTCCATAAGATTATCTGATTAAGGACACTGTCAAATGGAATACTAAGGCAAAGAGGGAAGCCATAGACCAAATATACAGAGACACAAAACTAACAGCCTGTATGGAGGCAAAGACAAGGAACTGACCTGGTCAGTAGCATTAATGAATGGGCCATCACCAAGGAGCAGGCAAAGGAGGACCTTGCAAACCTGAGGGGCTGTTTGAGGGGCGAGTGGGACTGTGTGATGAAAGAAGCAAATCGGGGAGCGAAGGAGAAAACACAGAGAAAAGGCTACAAGAGTCCTGTTGTGTGTAAAATGGAATCAATCAGCACAGTTGTCAGTCCTGTGTCTGATCAGCACAGTCTATCCTACCTTCTTGCAACTTCTTCTTAAACCTCTGCATAATGTCCCTCTCTGCCCTATGTGTGTGTGTGCTGCAAGGACTAAGCGCCAGCTACTGGTGAGAGCTCTGTGTGAGTGAAAACTGGCACTGGTTTCTGGAGTCAGATGGAGGGTGTGGGTGCCCCCGGCCTGTGGTCAGCTATGAGAGAGAATGGAGTCTTGAAGTCAGCTACCAGAGCAAGTGGAGGTTTTTAACCTCCAGCCATGGGGTAGGAAAGGTACATATCCCAAAAAACAGATAATGGGGTCACTGGCATGACTGAGGATTTCAGTGCTGGCAGCTGTAGCAGGACCTCAGGACACAGCCCGTGTTCTGGGTGTTGGCTGCTGGGGCTCCAAGTGACTTTATCTTACCCAGCCCTGGCGAGCTTGGGCTGTCCACATGCATTTGCTAGCAAACCTCAAACCTTAAGCTGAACCACCAAGCAAGCAGGAGAGCCTCAGTTTGGGACACAGGTATCAGGTGGGCAGAGGATCCAGAGGATCCATGATTATGGGGTGTCTGTGAGATGAGTGTGCAAGTGCTGTGCCAAGCCACTGTCCTGCACGTGTGTGTCTGTGTATGTGTCTGTGCATGTCTCTGGGATACGTACTGAAATTCACTTCTGGTTCTGCCTGCAAACAGGAAAGTGGCAGCTGTGTCCCCAAGCCTGGGCAAAGACCCTGAGTCCCTGAGGAAATGGATTCCAGGGGCTGTCAGGAGAAGTCCTGAAATGGTGCTGTTGGAGGCAGCCTGGTGCCTAACATCCTTTAACATAAAGTATTAGAGCTACTATAGATTGATGTTATAATATTCTTCTCTGTTTATATGAACACATTTATCTGAATGAGAAAAAACACCCTAGACATGTGTTAGCAAACTCTTTTATCCCATCTCTTGTTGTTTCTAGAGGAATTTAAGTCACCATAATGCTTTGATACTCTGTATGAGACCTGAATATATCATTAACTTCACCAATTTATTTGCATGGATTTTTCAATGACCATAAACTTCAAAAGACATTTAGGAAACGATAAAATGGTCTCAGTTCTACAGCAATGCATAAAGTGACACCATGAATCAAGATTAGCTGGAGGACTGTACGCAGGAATGCTCTTATGTATCCACAATTTGTTTGGGAGCTAAGGGTGAGTTATTTTAGATATAATAATTTATTTAATAAATATGTATCTATTTTTGTAATTTTATATACAAAAAAAAAAAGTGTCACAGATAACCACTTTAAATATTACTCACGAAAACTAATTTTGAAATATGTCTGCTAATTTGTGACTTCTTCATTTATCATTTACTGCTGCTGCTGTCCAAGGCATTACTAAAATCATCTGGTATGAATTTAATTTTCTTAAAATCTGCAAATATGTTGTTCATAAAATATTCACAAATACCTTGTTGTACCATCATATTGTGCAAAAGAAAAAAAGTAATTGTCAGAAACTAAATAATCACCTTTTTCAAGTCATACATGAAAATAACCCCACTGTAAAATTGCTTTCAAATACTTGCACTGATACTCAATAAAGTTAATTTTCCATAATCTTTCCTACAAATTACAACCAGAGCATGGAAATACTTTGCAGTAAAGAAACTAGAAGCATTATGAATCCTCACAATACAAAGTGATCTGCTTCCTGCCATTTCCTAGAAAAGCAGGCAGAATTTTTACTGTAACAACTTCCCAATGAGTCATACAGCATTTGGGTAGCTGATACAGTCACATAAATATCACTCATTCATTTAAAAACTGTTTGTTATACCCAGCAGAGAAAGACTGGATTCATATGGACTTGTCTTGCCTAATGATTTTAAGATTTACTGTCATATTTTTTACCCATTTTTATTATATTATCATCACAATGCATAACCATAGACACGGGGGTTTTTTAGAAAGAAGTTTACAGCAGCTGTTATTTGAATACAGAAATTGAAATTAATACAGACCACATATGGGGAATAATTTACACATTTTTGTAAGGCACACTTCATTAATTTCTGAAGTTTTGCTAGGTTAAATCTTAGAGGATTGAATATTACTCTTCCTGTTTATCAGATGGAGAGATGCATAATTCTTCAATACTGTCATTCTTAGGTTTTGCTGTTATTCCACTGTAAGAGTTAAATGCTGGATGGTCCCTACAATATCAATTTTGCAGTGGAGGATCAGTACCAAACAACAAAGGGTGAAATGGAGCAGTGCTGATGGCCACAAAAATGTCCCATTAAATTGTGAGGAGAGTGAAGGCAAAACTACCTCTAACAACCTTTCTAAAACAGCGAGTCTTATCCTAGGTGGTAGTTGGATCAAAGTGACTTTTACACTCCGTCCTCTGATTCTTCCTTGAAAACACCTTTTCCTGATGGTACAGAGGAGAAGCTATAACAAAGAACGGGAGAGAGGAGGCTTAAGAAAAATCTTTGGCAATAGGAAGCTGTAGATATATAATCTCCCTGATATTTTAAGAGGGTCTTCACTCAATACCTGTGGACAAGAATAAGAAAAGACTTTAATTTATGGTTCAACATAGTCAGTGATGTCAATATTGCTTTTGATCAATACCATATACTGCCAAATCATATTGTGATAGTAAGCCTTTTCTCTGTGATCATAGGTAAACTGGATGCTGTTGCAAAGAGTTTTAGTCTTTTTTTCTTAATAGGTACTCAGTTCAAAACTTGATAAATTAAAAAAAGGACTATTATTATGCTAGTACATTGCTTAGTATTGGAGCTCTTTCTTCCCAGCAATAAAATGAGTAAACCCCTATTTTCTGACCATAAATTCACATTTTATATGTCATATACAAATTGAAAGCTACTTTTCTGATTATGTACCTATCTACCTAGATGAACTTTTTTATCCTGACTTTTTTCCGGGATTATTTCTTTGACTGAGCTAGGAATTGCTCACATTAGATCTACAACTTTTCCTAGATGTTTTCAAACTTAGTTGAATTTTTTTTTTTTTTTAATGTGAAGTCAATGTAAAAAGTAACATTTTTTATATTAGTCCAGTTTAATTTAATTTATATCCAATGTTCTATAATTTGTTGTGATCCATTAAGTCTGAAAGAAGATAGTATTCTACCACCAGAAGTGTCACTTCTTGTCATTCTTGTAGCACTGTAGAATTTATATCTGATAGACCATCGCATCTTTTGTCCCTGTGTTCCAAAGTATAAACAATCGAGCAAAAGGCAGCTGCAGTAGAGAAACTGTATCTCTAGAATTTACTGTACCAGAAATCTATTTTACTCTAAATTTGGTGGCTTTTTGAACAGTGTTAGTGAAGCAGCAGAATTTGGGAATGGACCCTGGCAGGAAAGGACAAAAACCTTGTTCTCTGATCATTGTACATCTTTCCAACTAGTGAGCAAGATACTGCCCTTCCACTGTACCCCTCCACGAGCTCAGGAGTGATGTAGCACTCCCCTTCTGTGAAAGGGTTAATAATTTCACCTCTTACAGGAGATCAATTCTATGTTTATGCAATTTAAAGTGTTGCTAGTATTTTGACTGATTTTTATAATGTAGTAAGTGAATTTTTTTCTGTTTAGGTGAAGTTGCCCTACAGGAATTATGCATAGATTGATTCTAGCACTCATAGTTAAGGAGTTCTTTATGGTTGATAATGAACTTCATGAAAAATACATTAAAATATAAATATTAACATTATGTACTTGTAGTCTGAAAAGATATTTTTACCAGTGAGTATGAACTTGGGGTTAGACTGATATCTTAGAAGTACTTCATCTTATATTTCAACAAAGTCCACCTCATATTGACTATGCTTTTCTTCATCCCAGCTCTAAAAGCTTTTTTACCATCTTTTTCCTTTATTGTCCTTCTAGCATAAAATTAATCATAAAGTGAGAATTTTTATTTATTTTAAAAATAGCTGTAATTTTACTTTACTGATTTGACAGGTGCAGGAAACATAGTGTCTGTATTTTCTGACAAAACGTTTGCATATTTTGGATTTCCTTGTAGGTCTGGTGTTTCCACTGTTTTCGTAGATAATGCTTGCAATGGTTGGAAGATCAAAAATGTATTCTTTATTTGCAAATACAGTTATGAATTTTAATGAGCTGTTAGCCTAACTACGTAAAGTAATGCACGAGACAATGTTGATACTTGTTCTGTGTAAATCCCAGACGCAATATATTCATTCATTACTGTATGAGTTTATGCCAAAAAATTATTAACATTTTGATTATCTCATACTTGTTTGCTCATCTGTAAGCCTTTTTTAAGGTTTCACTTTAGGAAGGAGTTTTTCCCTCAAATACAGAATTTTTAAAATTATTTTAAAAATAACTTTAACTGAAATTGTTCTTGCAACTGTAGCTCTAACAATAAAGGTAACTAATAAAAATGCCAAGCAAACTTTCTCTATAAATCTATAAATCAGCCTGCCTTGATCATTTTTGGAAGATATCATTTCATACTGGGTCTGACTGGGATACAGTCAAATTACTTCATAGCAGCCCATAGTGTTCTGTGCTTTGGATTCCTGTCTAAAACACTGCAGACAACACACCAGTGTTTTTTGACTATTACTGCAAGGTACCTGCACAGTGTCAAGTTTTTCTCTCTCTCTTCCTTCATCTTCATTCCCTCTGCCCGATGCCCCAGTGAGCAGGCTGAGGATAGGCAGGAGGTTTGGGGCATCATAGCCAGGAGAGCTAATTGACTGATATTCCATACCATAAGATGCTGTGCTTAGAATAAATGCTCAAAAAATGAGAGAGGAAGGGGACATGTTACTGATTATGGCATTTTTCTTCCCAAGCAGCTGTAATATGTGGCCCTGCTTTCCAAGATGCAGATGGACATCTGCCTACTGATGGGAAGTAGTGAATGAATTCCTTTTTTTGAATTCTATTTTTTTTTCCTTTTGCTTTCACACACAGCCTTTGCTTTTTCTATTAAATTGTCATTATGTTGATCCATTAGTCTTCTCATCTTCTTTTTATTTTCTCTCTGTCCTGTGGAGAAGGGAGTGACAAAAAGGCTGGATGGGTGTTGCCTGGGGTCATCACACTACAAATTTGAAAAATAATATTTTCTGCTCTACAGCTTTTTGGAAGTTTTTATTCTTTCTGTCACATTGCAGTGTATGCTGTTAAAGTTATTGCATTTCACCTCTGAACTGAGAGATTTCCATATAGACAACTTAATATTACCTTTGCTTCCCATCAAATTTAAAGTGCATGTCCCTTGATCCAGGACTGAGAAAAAACATGAAAAGTTGTGAACCAGTTTGTTTGAAATTTGACTCTGTGTTTTGCAACACAGTTAATAGAATGTGTTGATACTGTTCCCCCCAAAAAAAAACCCACCAAAAACAAAAAAACAACACACCACATACAAAAGGGGCTTTTTGCTTTTTTTGTTTTGTTTTTTTTTTTTCCTTTATATCTCCAAACACAGGTGTTCTCTAGCCAAGATAAGTTTCAGATAAATTGAACAAGAAAAAGCTGTACTTCTAGGGAGAATTTAAGTGCAGGATGAAAGCCTGTTCATCTCGTGTAGCATTAGCCTAATACGAGTGAAGTATTTCTAGAATTAGTTACTTCTGTAATGGGATTTTTCTAATATCTTCATAAGCTGAATACTTCATTCACTTCAGAACCTAGATCCTGACGTCACAACATCATAATATAACTAGTGATATATCATGGATTTTTTCAGAACTCTGGTTGGTTACAAAGACTCAGGCTCTTTCAGATTCAGCTAAAGTAGATTCCAGGTTGGTCAGAAATATGAAGAACACCACTATTTGGCCTGCAATCCCAAATATCACTACTGTGGTAGGAAAGAAAACCCATGTGCTGTAAGTGTTCTAGGCTCACAGTATATGTCATCGAATCCAGCAGGATTGGAGAATAAAGTTGAAGAGGAGATCTGAATAAATAGCTAAATACAATCTTTTGAGACTTCTGTTTATGCATTTACTGTTAAGCATGACTACCATAAGACTGAACTGATAATTTTATTTTAATAGCATCTTGTTTCAATATCTATATCCTGAACATAGTTCCTACCTACAGAGCATTTGTGAAAAAAGTACCCTGTTCATGAAGATCAATCTAATGGTCATAAAAGGTTTATTGGGAACAGAGGACTATGTTCAGAATATCAAAGAATAAATATTCAGATCCTTAATATTTCTTAAAGACTGAAATAAGCTTTCTTGGAGTATGAGTTTTTGTCTACTGCTACTTTGGCAAAATATATTAAGAAAGAGAAATAGATATTTGCCTTAGATGAAAATTTGTGAGAACTTTCAATAATGAATCAGAAAGAACGGTTATGAAGATGCATTACTTTTGCCAACAAAATAAAAGCTACCAATAGATTCAAACTTCCTCCTTCTCTGTCCCTGCAGCTGCTCAATTCTTGCCCATAGCTACAGCTCATTAAATTTTTAGGGTCCCTAGACTACTGACTGTTGTAACTTGTCTATATTTAATGCTTTCAGCATGTCATAACTGCATAATCTGATATATCCATTGCAACATTTTCGGTATTCTAACAATTTACAAATTTCATCAAATCAATGTTAATTTTAGAAAATAATGAAAAATAAGCAGTTTTATGAACTGGTTGTTCTAAACATGTTTGGAGCTACCAGGACTCATGAATTACAGTGATAGGTGATAAAATGAATAGTGTCCCATATGTAAATTCTCCCTGTTATCCATACTTTAGTGGCCAAGAAAGTATTTTAACTCTCGTATTGGTACATAAAGGTTATATTATACTACGAAGTTGCTGATAAAAAAGGTCACCAGCCACAACTTCATGTTTTTATAGTTATCAAAACTACTTTGCCTATCTGACCTATCTAGCCTTCAGTTATCTCTGACCTGATGATAAATAAAAAATTTTAGCAGTAATGCAGAATTCAATTCTGAATTCTATAATTCAGAAGTGAATTGTATAACATAGAAGTAAATTCTGAATTCTACCAGGGCATCAAGATGTACCAAAAAGAACGTGGATTTCTCCCCAGAACTATGCATGTAAGAACTTTATTCTGTAACCACTTTTCTGTTTTGAACAAGTGCATGTGTTGCTTTGACATTTCATATTTTATAGACATTGAACTATTCAAACACATCCACGTGCAGAGAAGTAATAAATGAACATAAGTTCCAAAGTGCTGTAATGTCTATATTTGTTTTTCTCCTTGGAATTGTGACAGGTTTTAATCTATTAGATTATCAGGTTTTTTTACCTAACATAGATAATCTGCCAAAAAATGTTAGTTGCTCTACTAATTTCCTTCTTGGAATATATTTTTTAAACCATATGTTTTATCCTTTCTAGCTTCCCCTAATTACAATACAAGAAATTTTTTTTAGTTTACTGTTTAACTTTCTCTTCTTCAAATACAGGACATCATGAAAATATTACCCTAAGGAATGTAAATATTTGCAGGTGGAATGTTACTAAAATGACCAGATCAAATAAAACTGCTTTTCCTTGTTCTTTCTCTACCTAATTCATTACTAGACTTTATTTCTTAGAGCAATGAAAATTGTATAAAATTGCTATTGTCTGTCTGCAGGAACTACTGTTAGTCAAAACGCCTAAAACATCATTACTCAAGTGAAGTATGATTGTTAAGGAAGATTTAACCAGTTTCCCATGTTTTGCCTTTGGCAATAAATGCAGCACTATATTTTACAGATCTGTGAATTCTCCTCAGCTTTCTACCCAAAAGCTTTGAAGCCATTGTAACACATACAGGAGAAACACAACTTCAATGAAATTAGTTTTTCTGTGTGGAAAAAGATTCATTATACTTACATCAGAAAAAAAAATAAAACACTTGTTAATTTCTTTAAAATCTGCTTTGCAAGGGAAAACGGAATTGTTAAATGCATTTAACCAGAACAAAGTGATTTACTCAAACATTATTTATTTTAATTTGTCCTTCAATCTCATTTAGTACATGTATTGCCTATGGCTGCAATCAGAGCTGCTTAGCATCCCTTGAACCAGATTAAAGATCAAAATCCTTCTTAGTGCCAGCTTATTGCGTAGCAAATACAAACTCAATGCAATCAGCAAGCTTAAAACAAGACTCAGATGTTAGCAAAGCCAGTGGAGATCAAGAAAGAAATGCACAAAACAAGGTGACCCAGAACAGAATATCAAAGGCTCTTTTGTATTTTTCAGTTCTGGCTAAAGCCACGAAGTCATTCTTGTGAGCATACTATATCCCAAAAAGAGGTAGTTGTTTGGAAATTTAAACTTACTTCTAGTTTACAATTTCAACTGTTGGATCTAATTTTACCACTGTTTATACATTATTTCCTCTGTATGCTTTGCATACACATATCAAAACATGCTCTATCAACTTATCACAGGAAGAAATAGTTCATTTCTTCTTTGTGTTTTTGTAATGAAATAGAGTTTCAAGACAAATAGGAATGGCTCAGAATTATGGCAGCTTTGACAGTTTCTGACGATCAGAAAGTTTCCTATTCAGAACTGTTCTACTACCGTTAACATCATATTATTTTGTTAGGACTTCATAAGATTAGTTCAAAAATTTTCTTCCTAGATGACTTTTGGGGTTGCCTTTCACAGCTTGTATTGCACTATGTTATTTACTTATTTATTATTTATGAAACAAAACAAAACAAAACAAAACAAAAACCAAAAAAACAAGCCCAACCCAAACACCATAAACTTTAAAAATTATCACAAATGGAGTCTTATCCTGCCATCTATGAAATTAATGGAAAAGAGAATTCAGCTTAAGCCCCCCACTAATTCACAAGTTCTCAATCACATTTTTCTGCAAAACGTCTAATAATCCTGTCCAGAACTTATTCTTTATTACATTCTTAGGAAAGAGGCCACATATTTTTTGGAGACAAAAGTTACTGAGCATACACTTAACTTGTTAGCACTTTATGAGGAAGGGGCTTCTGTCATGCAGTTGATACACATTTACTCAATAGAACAAGAGCTTATCTACTGGGTGATGTGAACTGAGATAATTTGTGTCATCCATCAAGCAAAGGAATGTGTGCCCATCAAATGAAAAGGAATGTGTTTGACCAGGTGATTAATGCACATCCAGTCACGCAGGTGTGCAAACAGCTTTGGTAGCATGACTTAAATACCCAAAGAGTGCCAACATCTGATGAGAGACAAAATTAATTATTTGACTTGTCTAAAAAATGCTTGCATGCATCCTTGTTCATTTGGGATTTTTTGAAATGAAATGGAAAAAAAAATAAATGAGGCTGTTCAAGAGCAAAGTTAATATAACTTTTACAAATCTACCCCTTCCCAAGAAATACTTGTGTAGCATAGAATTAATATATTTGAAGCTGAAAGGACATTAATATTCAGTAATCACTGAGAAACAGTGGTAAATAGGCCTTTTATAAACTTCAGCCTAATGATGTTATACCCTTGTGTGGATCCAGGTACTGATGTTCAGATGTACAGATATACAAAGAAGAGAGTTTGTTAGCTACAACATAGTAACAAATTTCTGTAATATATTTTGATTTCTAAAATATTTTCTGTCCTTTTAATATTCTTGTAGAATGCTTGAGCTATCTTAGATTCCAAATACTTTGATTTGTGCCTCATTAAAGAAAATGAAAATTTTAAATTTTTTCATGTTCGCATAACTGAATTTTTCCTCAAAAAACTTTACGAAGTGCACCTCAATATTCTAATAATATTCCGCTGCATTTTAGTGCCCTTTTAACAACAGAGTAATGTGACTTACAGGAGGCACAAGCTTCAGGCTATAGTGGAGTGCAAACTAAGAGCATAAAGACAACATAATCTGGATTTTTGAATAATTATTTTTTTTAAAATTTGAGATGATGTATAAGGCTGCAACAAAAGTACAGTAACTATACATACATATATATGTGTACATATATATTTACAATAAACAAGAACAAAACCAAGGCCAAACCCACCATCAAAAAGAACCACCCAAATACCTAAATTTCACCAATAGAGAGGTTTCACTGCATGTCTTTTCTGGGAGCTAAGTCTTCTATCAATATCTCTGTTGGGAACACTGATGAAATCTTACATGATCAAGATCTAACTGAACCCAAAGATCACAATGTTGTGCTGCCAAAAGTTTTGGTTTAGGAAGAAGGATTCCTGATCCTGGTGAATAAGGTGAAATGAAGAGTGAGGTCTAGGTTTCTAACACTGACATTTACAGCAGTTGACACCCAAAATGTTTGTGACAGGATATGCACTAAAATGAATTTTGGCACTAACACAAGAATGAAGGAAAACCTCTCTAGGAAATAAGATCCAAAGGCTGTAGTAATTTTCTTCATATACAGACAAGTCACACATTTGGATCCATCTGGTTGGTTCCCCAGGTTTGCTTCTTCTGCAGCCACACAAGGAGGTCAAAGTTTTTCATTAGAGGTTAAATATTGGCAGGGGCTATGTGAGTGCTCTCTCCAGCTTGGTGTACAGGATCTGAATCTATAACTTCCTAATGAAGACTGTTTTCTGGCTTTAGATTTTTCCATTTTGTCTGCGGTATTAAAGAGATTGCTGCTTATCCAGAGTCCAGAAAATACCCTGTCATAGAATTTTTAAAAATACATGTTTTCGAAAATAACAACACTGTTATAAACATAAACTTGAAAAAACACAGGGATGAAATTTTTGCCACCTAAATATCACCAGCAGTGAGTGTCTGGTACTTAGATCTGAGACAGAAATCCTCTTTGAGTGCTTATAGGGTTTTCTGGACCATTGGATAAGACAGTTAAGCCTAAAATTCTCATGGATGACTGATTTTATGCTCATGTAGGTATTCAGAATTGTCTTTTCTGAGTAGATATCTGCCTCTGAGAGCTGTAGTCTGACCTTTGTTTAGGTAGCCAGCCTGTCTTCCGTCCTCAAATATTTTAGGAGTTAATGGAAGCAACACGAGAGGTAAGAGAAGAGTGGTGTTAAAAGTAGTGCCATCATGATCGTAAGAGTTTAGTAACTGGGAAAAGAGGGGCCTTCATATAGTAATTTTATGATAATCTTGTATTACTGTCAGTCAAACAATCTGAAATATTAAAAAAAAAAAAGAGTTTTACTCATTGGTAATCCTGAAAAGGTTGCTTCTGAGGTATTTCCCAGGAGCAGGTGTTCAGCCACCCTCAGGAAAGTAGGGCCCCATCACACTTAATGGTGACTTGGGAAGACAAACACCATCACTACAAATGTCCCCCCCTTTTTTCTTCTTCATCCAACTTTACATACTGAGCATGATGTCCTATGGTCTGGAATATCCCTTTGGTCACCTGTCCTGGCTGTGTCTTCTCCCAGCCTCCCACGCAGACCCAGGCCCCTCGTCAGCACTCAGTACAAAAAGCAGAGAAGGCCTTGGCTCTGTGTAAGCCCTGCTCAGCAATACCAAAAACATCTCTATGTTATCAACCCTGTGTTCAGCACAAATCCAAAACACAGCCCCATACCAGCTACTGTGAATAAAATTAACTCTACCCCAGACAGAACCAGCACATTAATGAAAATGGGAGTTTTAATTCATGTCCCTTAGGTAGTAACTATAGTATTGTGGATGCTTTTTACAAAATATTTTGTTTTAATAGACCCCTTGAATTAGTCCTGTGACTAGGTAACAACAATGCACATAAATTGCTGGAATGGTCCATGCAAAATAGGAAATAAGTCTCTAATTCATTAAAAGTTTAAGACAAATCACAGATGCATTCCTTTTATAGTTCATTAAGAGTTATTGGAGATATATGCTCAGTTCTTGCTGTGTAAAATACTAACTTTCTGTGGTGGGCCTTAACTGTGTCAAAAGGAAGTTTGACAGCTATAGAACTGAATTTATAAAGTGTTTAGCTATGCATTTTTATATACTTTAATCTGTAAGATGAATTTTTTCTTTCATGAAGACACTATTTTAGGTTACTGAGCTTCCTTTAGGCTTTTCTCTGCTGCTTAGCATCTTACAGAAGATTTATAACAACTTATAGAAGCAAGAATTGCACCAGGAAAGGGAATACAATTTCTTTAAATTTGGAGAAGACAAAAGGTTTTTAACCTAAAAGAGAAATTAAAGGAATTGAAGGACTATTTCATTGTTCTACTAGGGTTCATTTGTGCAGTGTTTGTAGGAAGTGATTTTTTTAGTTAAATTTTCTGCATTCCTATAATTAGATGATTCACTGTGTAAAATTTAAAGAACATACATATTATAATAAATTTGGTTGCTTTTTTTTTCTTTCTACCGGAACACAAAAGATTGTTAGACTATTTTAGACTGTCTTTTGAACTTTTTCATGCTCTAGAAGTTCTATTCACAGTGCTTCTCTGTATTTTATGAAATATGATCCTTCAATATGAAAGCCTTAACATTTCTAAAATGGTCAAGGTGACAAGCTTTGTTCTTGCCTAGAGCATAGCAGAAATACAGATGGCAACAAAAGCCGAAGAGACAAGTGGACAGTGCATTTTAGTGTTTTAGAGAGGATCGGGGACTCAGACACAAACACAAATTACTGCAGCAATACTTAGATGTCTGAACAGGGTCAGTGCAGTTGCTTGCTTAGAAAGGCTGTCTGTTTAACTTTTACATCAAATGCAAATTACACATCACTTTATTCTTTCACAATGAAAAATTATAATTGCTTAAAGCTAGCAGATTTTGCAATCAGTGTGAAGGTCTTTACCTAAGAGCGTATAAGTGGCTTACTGAGTAAAAGCTAATTTAAAGACTTTGTAAGTGTCCAATGAATGCAAAGTTTCAAAGCAAAAGACAAAGTTAGTTGGATAAGAACAGTGGGATTTTTGCATCCCAGTGACCTATTTTTGCTGTGAAGTCATTTGAATAAGTTCATAAATCTAGTCCTATTTTTTTGCCACCATTGTGAAAGAATTTTGATTAAAGAGCTTTACTAAGAATGGTTTTGGATTAAAGTATGATTGCACTTATTAAGATTCTTTTTAATACTTGATTTTCACAAGTGATGTGGAGAAAATTTTAATTTTAATGCCATTACTGAGAAAGGATTTTCAGAATGGAGAAATAAGTTATTATAACAGAAACTTACCAGTCCCACAGGGTAGTATAAAAATATAGAGTTGGGACCTTATTGGAACAAGTCATTAATTACTGGGGAAGGATGTTAAAACTTGAGTTACAAACATGAGACCTGTTGTAATCGCACAAGGTAAAAAGGAGATGGTAGACTAGCCTGTGGCAGAAGGTCCTTTGTCCTTACGTTTAAACTCTCTTAAAACATAGCCCATTACTTCAAGAAATTGAATAAATCTTGTCAGAGGATGTGAGCTGTCTTTAGAAATACCTTCACTGAACTGGGCTTCCTTGTAAAGACTACTGTCATCAAGTAGTCATAGCTCATCAGGCTTAAGGTGGCAGCAGTTGTGTATGAAGCTGAGGTTCAGCTGTTTAAATTAAATAGAACTACTGATTTCAAGCTCTACTGAAGACAGATGGGTGTGGTTTTAAAAGAAATGTCATGAAGCAAGTTTGGGGTTTTTTTCTTAATTCAAAAAGTTGAAACTGTGTCCTTCAAGCTCTGACCAAAATTTCTAACTTCAAGATCCCTGTTTATATTTTCACCATTTATCTGGAAAGAGGTAGACAGTGGAATCTCTTGAACTACAGATATAACTTTTTTAATGCTGATTTTACTGCTACTTCACCTGTTACCTTGTAGCCATCAAAAAGATTTTAAGGTTAAAAATCCTGAGATGTAGACATAAGAAAATCCTGCATTTAAATTAAAATATATGTTCTCAACAGGTATTCAGTCTCTATAAGACGTCAAACAGTTACGGCTCCGCAACTTCCTTGGTTAAATTATTCTAATGATTAATCACCTTCACAGCAAGAAAAGGCCACGCCTCAAATCCTGTGTCTAGATTTGGGCCCCTCACTTTAAGAAAGACATTGAGTCACTGAAGTGTGTCCGGAGAAGAGCAGAAGAGCTGGGGAAGGGTCTGCAGCACAAGTTTGATGAGGAGCAGCTGAGGGAGCTGGGGGTGTTTAGCCTGGAGAAATGGAGGCTCAGGTGAGACCTTATTGGTTTCTGCAACTACCTGAAAGGAGCTTGTAGCAAGGTGGGGGTCTGTCCCTTACCCCAGGTGACAAGTGACAGGACAAGAGGAGATGGTGTCAAGATGTGCTATGGGAGGTGCAGGCTGGATATGAAGAATGCATTGGATAACGGGATATTCAGGGAGGTGGTGGTGATCTTTTACAGCTTTAATGTTTCTATGATTCTACTCTGTTACTTATAGACAACGTATTTCACTACTTTGAGTTTTATGCACTTTTAAAGCATGAGAATAAATTTACATATAAATAATGTATGATATAGATATGAAAAACCTGACATAATAGAAAATGCAATAATCAAGAAAACAGGTTAGGAAGATTATCATTGTCCTGTTTCTCATTTGAATATATAGATATTTTGAAGTCCATACCCAAGCAAAAATTCCAACGCACATTTTATCTGATAAAAGCCCAAAATAGAAGAAGAAGCATTAATATTGCGGAAACAAGCATGCCAATGGAAAATCTCAGATAAGTTCAATATAGTCTGCATCACCTTGGTTGTGGATAACAGGAGAAAGCTCATTACGGAGTAGATTTTTTATGATGATTATAAGGAAAAATGCTTACTTAGCAGATGCATCAAAAGGAAAAAGCTGTTAAACCCTGTACCACAAAAAACAGTAAAAGATGGTTTTGCACTCTTTCTTACTCTAGAGTTTACTATAAGGTATGCTGAAGAAATAAAAACACGATTTTTTTGGTATTGTGTGCTACAACTAGAATTTTGAAATTATCAGCAGAATGGATACTTACGCATTTCAATATCCAAGCCTCAATATGGTAAGAAAACTTAACACTTAGTCATTATATCATAATTTCAGAATAATTTCCTTATATTAAAATGAATAATCAAGGGTGGAATAAAGACATTCAATTTTATTAATTCTAGAGTAATTGTCTTCTCCTAGTACCATAAGGAAAGTAGATTTCTCACAAAATATTCCTCAATACAAAAATCATATAATTAAGTTTGGGTGTAAGAAAACTATGACGTATCTTTCTAGAAGACTTTTTTCCTAGAATATACTTAATTTTCTAGAAGCTCCTCTACAAATTTTTGTTTCTTATTTAGCTACATTGGAAATCTCGTAATTAATTGATCAAAGTAAGTTCATTTCAATTCCTTCAACATTTTTAACTCACCAAGTTTTAAAATAAAAATGCATGTAGACACTTAAATTTAAATGGAACATTTTGAACCTACGGAGAAGTTAAGACATTTCATAGTCTTTATTCCCCTGTCTTAGAAAAATCTTAAACAGTATCTGAAAATGGCTTCAAAACTGAAAAGCTAAAACTGTGTAATACCAAGAGGTTAAGCAGTTTTGTGGTCCACTTAATGGTTCTTTTTTGAATTACAGAAAAAGTCTCAAAACTATGCTTGGTCATTTTAGTGTAAAGCTTAATTTCATAACCACATAGAGAAATGTTCTTAGCTTACTTACAAAATTAAGATATTTTAAAATAAATGAATGTGTTATACATGTGTGTTTTATGCAAGGCTATAGACATGTATGTTGGCATAAGCACACATACATGTACCTACACACAGAATGACTTCCTAACCTACTGAAGATTTGTAGTTCTCAGTATTGAAAAGAGTGAAATTAGAAGACCAGGCTGCTACTCTCTTCCTTGTCCTTTGAAGGTAACTTTGTGACCTTTTTCCCAGTTGAACACAGTTTCCTTGATCTTTGCCATGACTGTTGCATTAATCACCTGTGATTGGCACAGTGGCAAGGTATTTTTGCAGCATAGTCTCCTACGCCATGTCATGTTATTTACTGTGGCAGTAAGGGATGTTTTTGTTCCCCTGAATGAAGAACTAGAAGTGATCTTCACAATTGTTCTGTTATACAAGTTATAGCTGGACTGGTGAGTAAAATAAAATTTATGAAAACTGATAATACAAGCTGTATCACTAGTAATAACTTTGGTAATAGCAGTCTTTTCATTACTTAAAAAAAAAAATAATAATAATATTGAAAGAATGATGAACTATAAATACAAAGATGCCAATCAATTTATTATGCCTTATGTTCTCCTTACCTTTGTCATGAGGTGAGAAAGAATATTTAGCGAAGTTCTGTTTGAATCCTTGGTTCTCATTACTTTAGCTAACATCTAGAAAGAAAAAAAGCCAAATCTTAATGATCCAACAGTGCTCTCTGGTGGCGTGAAAACAAAGGCATTGTATCCTCTGTAAAAAATTACATAAGTCCAGCACACAAGTCCTTGAAGACAGATAAGTGACACGAAGTCTCAACATGTTCCCTTGTGATAAGAAAAATAGAGCAATAAACAACTTTAAAACCACCAAGGCATGAAATGTGAAACCTGGCTTAGTAAAGTAATGTAAATAAAAGTATTAAAAATAATATTTCTTGTCCAGCAGATGTTTTAGACTCTTAATGTTCACAAGGAACATATTTCTTCAGCATGCAATGCTTATCCAAAAAATGAGAGAAATATACTACATATTAGTATGTTTTATCATGAAATAATTTTGAATGTTAAGAAACATTCTTTGTTTTAAATTTTATTCTCTTTAATTGGGGAAGGTAAATAAATATAAAAGAAAAAATAAAAACGTTCCTAAAGGAAATAGAGTGGAGAGGTGAAAGAACAATTAAAAACCAGATTCATTAAGCTGCCAAGTTCAAAACATTTTCCTTTGCTGTTCTCACAAAAAGATTCTGTCTTGGATTTTCATTATATTTTTACAATCAGAGGTAGATTTTATTCATACCAACTAAAAAATTGTTAGGCCATCCTCTATTGCACTCCTTCAATTTTCCCCTACTGATTTAACTTTTGAAGACTTGGAGACTTAACAGACTTTGTAGCAATATAGTTAGAAGTAAAGGGAAAGACAGAAAAGGCAGTTTTATGGAATGTAGCCAAAAACCCTGATCACAAAGATATTTATAGTACAGAAAAATCTCTGATAAGTAGTTTTTTGAGGCTAAAGTAGAAAAAAAAAGGCTTCCAATGCTTTCTGGGATCAGAGTTATTCTGAAATTATTCCATATTGTTTGAAACAAATATACTTAGCCCTAGCACTGATACACTAGAAACATTAATATTGATACTACTGAAATGTTAAAAGATATGGAGAAACTGTTAGCCAGATAAAGAGGAAACACCCAAGAATGCTAATTGGAACATTCCAGATAAAGACAACAGAACTAGTTATGCTGTTTATAAGAATAATATCTTCTACATATTTCAAGATAGAACTTAAGAGTTTCTAAAGCTACAGGAGAAAGAGAGGTGCACGCAAAGAACTTTCACTGCAGCGAACAAAGAAGAATGAGTCCATATTGGACTAAGTATCTCAAGTAAAACACTAATATAGATATCTGGAAAAGATAAACAATTACCGTGAATCTGATTTTGAAATACAGGAAAAAAGAGTACTTCTAAAAGCAAGCATAAATTGTACTTTTTTCCTACAGTATTTCCTATCACAAAAGAATTAAAGGCATACTTTTGTTTCAGTGAACTATAGATTGTGCCATGGAACCCAAAAGAATAGAACCTTTTGAAAACTTCTGGAAAATGGATAAGAATTATACAAATTAAGTTTTCTTGAAATATGTATTTGAACTGATAAGTCATACTCTAGTAATGTCTCTTCATACCTGTTTTTCATTTATTTCAGACTATTAACTTTTGGGTAGGAGTAGACAAACGAACTCTTGGAGAAGAAGAGTAAAATTACACTGTCATATAGTCTTTCTTGAGCTGGTCTTACAAAGAAAAAATAAGACTTTTATTTGTTTGTAATTTTTAATTTTACTTAGACCTGAAAGTTATTCTGACTACATGCATAGCTCTTCATTCTTTTTTCCTGTGAAAATATGAGATTTCCATAGAAGACACATGATGAATTCTACATTTATCTTTCTGTTTCAATGAGAGATGACAAGGTGGGGACTGACTTGACTAAACATAGTTTTCTGCTGCCATATGCGCTGGTCCAAAGACAGTTTTGTCCTTTCCTGCCATCCAGAAATACGCAAACCCCATTTTTTTCAGCCCTGATCAGATGCATTTGGGTACCCTCAGGCACATCAGTTTCTCTACTGCTTATGTTTAGCCAACTGCCTCAAGTCTTACTATTATACAGATAGTGACTTAAAGAAGTTACTGCAGGATGGAGGAAAAAAAAAAAATAGGAAAGTATTATTTTTTGAGAGTTTTTTTCATCTTACATTTGTGGCACTATATAATGTACTGCCTCTCTGAAAAGACAGAAGGAGGAAGACATTTCCAAAATGTTTTGTAAGGATAACAAAATAATATTGTTGTATTTGCTTATATGGAATATTACGCAGTTGGATTCAAATAAAACTGACTAAATTAGGTACAGGTGTTTCCAGTAAAAAAAATGCAAGCACATTTTCGTCACAACTAGCTATATATTTGCAAAAAGACATTTATCAGTCACTAGTGTGAAGGCTGAGTGGGGATGGTGACAGTCACAGTCAAGGATTAAAGTCTGTGAAAAGCAAAGGATTCAAAAAAGGAAACTGTTTGAATACTTAGGACTGTCTTACTCATGTTTGCCTCCCTTATTTAGAGTTGTGTTTTCAGTGTTTTAAGATAATATCCTTCCTAAAACTCAGGTATATCAGTGAGGAAATAATGTTAAGGGGGAAATTCTGCTTCAGAAAAACTTCAGGGAATATTTAATTTTGATGAACTTTTTTGTTTCATTGTGAAAGTGTTTATTTTTGGGAGGAGGTTGTGGTAAAACTTGTGCTATGCAGAAAAAGAACCAAAAAAGGAGCTGAAACGCAAGTAACAACTTAGGAAAGAGTGTTCTGAAACTAGTATTTTTCATGCATATTAATAACAGAGAGTATAAAATGCCAGTGGAGAAATAAAGGTGCTATGGAGACTGAATTGCGCAGGATCTATGTAAAGTAAATACTTATGATACACGATTTATTAAATATTGTACCAGTCTTGAAAATAGTGTATCATTCCTCCCTCATCCCCTGACGAAATAGAATGCTTAATTTACAATGAACCAGCCTAAGGCCAAGTAGTGAATGTTTCATTTACATTAAAAGCGTTTAGGAAAAAGATCAACACAAGAGATAGAGAAAATACAGGAGAAGGGAGGTGAAAATCACAAAGTGAATCATTATTTGCGATGAGATATATGTCATTGAAACTTAATTCCTGCAGAGAAAAAACTGGGAAACAAGAATATAAATAAATAAAAACAATAGAGTGTCAATGTTGAAGAAATAAAGAGTGTGAATTGAAAAGCTTCTTTCCAAGGTAATTTCCCAATGGTAGGGAAATTACTAGATAGATTGTCAATATCCTGCTTGTTTACAATTTTACATTTTCCCGGTTTGTTTCCTATTTTATAACCAATAACTCAGTTTCTGATATGAAAAGAAAAAAAATCCAAATTTTCAGCTGGAGGGCATGCTAAAACTTAAAACAAGCTAAACTGACAGTTTTTGGGCCATCATATGTTCCTTAAGTATTAAATAGAGTTAAACTAGTTCATGCAGGTTACTTTTCAGGAAACCTGTGTCTTATGACAAATATATGTGACTCAGTTTCTGTATTTTGGGAGTGGGTATAACAGTATAGATCCCCAAATGGACTTTTATCAGCTATGAGATCATGAGACAACAGAAGATGCTGGTGTCAATACTTTCCAAGGTAAAAACAGGTTGCAAAATATTTATTTATGAAGGCTATTGATAAATTGAGCTTTTTCTCTCTTGAAAACCAGTGGTGGTTCTCAACACATCAAGAAAAACGGTTTCCTAATGTACTGTTGTATGATTGAATACCATGATAGGAAAGAAAAGAACACCACCGCCCCCAAATTACTATACAGGTATTGTTAGTTTGACTGTATTTGACCTTAGGGTGGTGGTGAAAAAATTTCTACTAATGTGTATGCAATGAACAGTAAGGTTTGGGGTTTTTTTAATAATTATTTTATTTTTATTAATATTACTATTCAAGGTTTATTCAAGGATCACTTCCTCCAAGCTCAGGAGTTATGAATCCCAAAAAGGAGGATGTCAGTCAAAAACACCAGGAGGATTGCATGGACGAACAAACTCAAATACGAAAAGGAAGCCTACAGAGAGTGGAAGCAGGGACAGGTGGCCCGGAAGTAATACAGAGATTTTGTCTGAGCAGCCAGGTGTCAGGTTTGGAAAGCTAAAGCCCTGAAGGATTTAAATAAGGCCGGTGATGTCAAGGACAACAAGAAAAGCTTCTATAGGTATGTCACTGATAAAAGGGTGACAAGGAAAATATGGGGCCTGTTAGGAAGGAAACAGGAGACCTTGTTACCTGGGAAATGGAGAAAGCCGAGGTATTTAATGATTTTTTTGCCTCAGTCTTCACCAGCAAGTACACTGGCCACACTACCCAAGTCAGAAGGTAAAGGCAGAAGCTAGGAGATTGAAGAATTTCCCACTGTATAATATCAGTTTTGAGAATATCTAAGGAACCTGAAGGTGCACAAGTCATGGGACCTGATGAGATGCATCCAGGGGTCCTAAGAGAACTGGTAGAGGAAGTGGGTGAGCCAATATCCATTATATTTAAGAAGCCATGGCAGTTCTGGGAAGTTCCACTAACTAGAAAAAGGGGAAATATAATCCTCACTTATAAAAAGAGAAAAAAGGAAGAGCCAGGCAACTATAGGCTAGTACCTCTCAACCTAGTGACTAGCAAGATCATGGAGCAGATCCTCCTGGAAATTATGCTAAGGCCATGGGCAATAATGAGGTAGTTAGTGACAGCCAACACGGATTCCTGAAAGGCAAATCATGCCTGACAAATTTGGTGGCATTCTTAGATGGGGTTGTGGAAGTGGTAGATAAGGGAAGAGTAGCTGACACCATTCATCTGGATTTGTGTAAAGCATTTGACACTGTCCTGCATGACATCCTTGTCTGTAAACTGGAGAGGCATGGATTTGACATATGGCTTCTCAGTGGATAAAGAATTGGCTGGATGGTCTCACTCAAAGAGTTGTGGTCAATGTCTTGATATCCAAGTGGAGACCAGGGATAAGTGGCTTTATTCAGGACTCAGCATTGGGACCAGCAGTGTTTGACACTTTTGTCAGCAACATGAACAGTGGGATTGAGTGCACCCCAACAAGTTTCCCTATGTCAGTGTAGAGGTAGAGACTCAGAGAGTTGGCTTTTTTCAGTCTTAAGAAAGCTAACGTAATATCTTCTCTCTGTCTTCAAATGCTTAACCAAACTTTCATTGGAGGTGCAGTGACAGGAAAAGATGCAGAAGTACAAGTTGCAAAAAGGAAAATTCCCACTACAGCTAAAGAAAAACAAATCACAGTGACGGTGATCAAACACTGGAACAGATGACCAAGTAAAACTGTGGAATCTCCATCCCTGGAGGAATTTAAATCTTGACTGGACCTGTCCAACCTGGTGTAAGTCCTGCTTTATAGAGGAGTTTAGACTAGATGATCTCCAGAGTTACTTACAAACTTAAAATTGTGACTCTCTCATGAAATTACGTCCAAAACTATTTTTTCAGGCTATATGAGGTGAGATATATAAGATGCTTCTTACACTATTGCTATTAGACTACATTTGCAAGAACTTAAACACAGTCCTTGCAAAGCAGAAGCTTTTGGTTTGTATCTTAGAACTTTGATAATTAGATGAATTTGGACTGAATAATTGAACTATTTAATTCATAGTAAGCAATTTGAAACTCTGCTAGTGCTAAGGGCCAAATGAATTTGTGTTAACTTCTAGATTAGCGCGTCCATATGGATCAGAGAAATAATCATATTACCTCATTATATGTCAGGTATTTATTGGTTTGGGTGCATTTTTAGCTAAGATAAATATCTTTAATATGTCTGTAAACATTCTCCAACAGATTTAACAAAGTATCTGTGCTTCTATAAGAGGGGAATAAAAAGAATAAGTAGCAGCAACACCTGAAAACAGATATTTGTGGATATAATTCATTGTAGAATCATAGAACCATAGAAATATCTAGTCTGGAATAGATTTCCAGGGTCCATTTGGTCCATAATTCTGTTGAAAGCAGGGCCCTAAGTTAGTTTTTCCAGGGCCCTGTTCCAGCACCTTGTCAGGCTGAATCTTGAGCATTTCTGCAGAGAGAGGTTCCATCATTTCTTCAAGCAATATATGACAATGGTTAATTGTTGTCACAACGAAGTATTTATTATATTCACACAGAATTTCCCTTAATGCAACCTGTGGCCATGGATTTTTGTCCTGTCACTGTGAATCCTTGTAAACATATTTATCCATCTTCTCCGTAACTGCCTTTTATTTAATGAGTGTGATTGGAATATGGTTCCCCTCCATCTACAGCAGACTAGACTTCTGTTCTCAAGGTGGAACAGACCCAGTTTCTTCAACTTTTTCTTCGTATCATCTCAAGCTATGTCATCATCTTGGCAGTCATCTATGGATATATCAATGTCTCTCTTAAACTAGAAGAATCAGTTTACTTTTCCATGTGTGGCATACCACATGTTGAGTAGTGTGGAATAATCATGTCCCACAGTCTGCTGGTATACTTTTTCAGATTGACACCTGGAAGCTATTGCCCTTTCTTGCTGCCAAGACATACTTCTGAGTCATATTGAGCCCCAGGAATCCCAGGACCTTGTAATCAGATTTGCTTTTCAGCTATCAGTCCCCACCCTTTAGATACAGAGATTATAATTATTCTGTCCCAAGTGCAGGATTTCACATTTATTTTTTGTTAATTCTTATGGATTTCTTGCTGGTCTGTCTTCCAGCCTGCAGAGATCACACTGAGTGACTCATCTGTCCAGGCTCATGTACTTCTCTTCCCAACTGGATGCCATTCACAAACGTGGTGTGTATTCACTTTTCCACCAATTTTGCTATTCCTCTGTCCAGTCCGTATCTTAGCAGCTCATTAGCAAGGAAATTCTGTGAGAGACCAGAGCAAATGCCTTACTGAAATCAAGGCAGATCATATCCCCAGCTCTCCCCTCATCCACACAGCTAGTTGTTTTACCATAGAAGGCAATTATGTAGAGATCAAAAAATATTTATTTTAATCAGGTATTAGTATCATGAATTTTAATCATTCAGTGATGATCTGAATTATCTGACTTAATTACCTGATTATGCTATGTTTAAGTATTTCTATGACCTTTTCGTATCCAATTTTCATATCTAAAATTAATTAAATACTTCTATCATGAGGTAACCTTTTACAATGTGAGATCACTTGCTTTATAAAATTTGTCTAGTTAATTTCAAACTAAGATTTTAAATTTAGATCACAGAATACTTGTCAATAAAGCTGTTTTTTTTTTTTTACTTAATACTCCCTAAATGCTGAATATAAAGTTAAGATATATCATATATTGAAAATCATATACATTTTTATGGCAGATATACTTGTTCTGCTGTTTCCATGTTCTTGAAGGCTTGAGTATGTAGTTAAAATATGTTATATAAATGACAAATTTTTCAAAACTTACATATATGTGCACTTCCTCTGAGCTAGCCTTGCATGTTTTTGTTACAGTGAAAATAGTGAAATAATTTGTAGTGAAAACATAACTTATACTGAAATCATAGTGAAAATGATAGAGTTAGGAATAGCATGAACTAAGCAGCATCACTGAAATGCCTCAGGGTTCCTCTTTTTAGTCCTTAAGCTAACATGTTACTTAAGGATGTGTTTAACTTTTACTCAATGCTTAAGTAAAAATACACAAAATGTTAAAGAGATCAAGGATCTTTTTTCTTTCAAAATCCTGTTCTGAATTTGTAGTCATTTTGTTATGACTGGTAAAAGACTAAACGGATGTAAATGTGTATTTTGTCAGAGGCACATATTTACTTTCCCAGTCAAGCAGGGTTAAGGAACTTGTCACAAAATTTTCTCTAACTAATCCTCTCTTCAGAAAGGTGTGTTAAGAGGTTTGTTAAGTATTTCACAATGCTCTACACTACTTGATCTCAACTGAATATGATCTAGAAATTTGCAATGAATTTTTTTATCTGTTTATACAGGAATTAAATATTAAATTGTAATTTAAAAATATCTGCTACAGAATATTTCCCTAAGACTTCTCTGAAGTCTGAATCCAGTAGGGTTAGGTCTGTTAGGTCTATGTAGTAAATATAATAGTTTACTGCAGTCTCTGGAAAATGAGGGTTTCTTCTATGTTGAATTCTGAAAACAAGTTTATTATTTTGATTAATATTATGAAGATGGGATATTTTAGTCTGAATGTTTAAAGAATTTTTATAAAATTTTTTTGTAATATCATGAGACTATGAAGATTAAGAAAAGGGGAATGTGATATTTCATTTTATTGTGCCATTATTACTTCTAATCATCCCCAAACAGTGCAATAAAGGCTGGAAAGTTGACCTAATCATTTTGTCATTTTTGTCACTTAAGGAGACAAGCATAGACTTATGAAGTACTGTGTTCAGTGTATAGAAACCTCAAAAAGTGAACAGCTCAAGAACAGGATGATTAACAATGATCTTTTATTGTTGCTTATAGTTACACAACGTCCATTTTATGTGGACTGTTGTATTTATTATATATCATCCCTGTTTCCTCTTTCATCCATGAAGAACTTCTGATTCCTTCCTTTTGAACCTATTATTTATGTATTTGAAGACAATTGTATCAGTCATCTTTAAACTCAACAAATCCCCATCTTCCAGTGAATCCTGATAAAAGTGTTTTCTAGGCTCACCCTTAGTAATTTTCATTGCTCGACTCTCGATATTCTCCAGCAAAATTCTTTCCCAAAGTGCTACGGTCAAAGCCGGAAAAATGTTTCAGGTGAGGGAGTATTGCTACCAGTAGATGAATAGCGACTCCCTGTGTCTTGGTTTATACAGCTCTATTTTTTTCAATTGCAAAGAAAAATGGCTTTGAGCATGGTTCAGTCCTCTTTAAATTGTTATGCACCACACTCTGCAGCTTTGCAAACCTTCTATTTATCCAGTCATTCCTATCTTATATTTCTTCAAGGAATTCTGCTTAAGTGTGTGAAAGATCTCATCCTTATAGAATCACCTCATTTTTTTCAGAACCCTTTTAAAATATTAAATTTAATCTGAAATACTAGATTTGTGTTATGATGTGCTTTTAGTCCTACTCTGCTTACGATAAGCTTAAAATTTAAAATCAAAATGTATGTAATTAATTGAAAAGTAAACTAGTACTGATTTTAAAGCAGCTTTCTGTTGAATTGAAATGACCATATGGTATCTTAAAAAAGATCCAACATAGTATTTCTTGTCTGTCAGTGGACAGCAAGAGTCATCAATCAGTAAAAAAGCAGGGAAAGAATATGATGATTTTTTTTCCAAAACATCTCCTCTAACATTCATTCAGCTGTGGTTTAGAGAGGTTCTGTTACATTCTTCTGGTCTATCATGTCATGTCTAATGAAAATAACAACATTCTTATACATTACGTTAGAAATACCAGAAGAATTCTTTCATTTTCTGTGTTGAGATCCACAAATATAAAAAAAATGTAGTGTGTCTTAGGCACTCCAAAAATTTATGAGGGCTGCTTGCCAACATTTATTCTTAGAAATAGTTTGAATGGATTCCAGATTTCTCATTTTCTTAAAGAGTATTACAGACTCTGTGTAAACATCAAAGACATCTGTGAAAAACTGATAATAAATACCAATCTTTTATGTAGTGTAATTACTGAAAAGCATCATTATATTTTCAAGCTGTCTCCTGATGACAGTCACATATTTTTGCTTTTCCCTTATGAGACTTGAATTGAAAAAAAACACCCTGTAAATAATTGAAATAAGTCATTATTTTAAGGCAGTTTAAATTCTCTCATTAGCTTAGACATATTGGTCATAGTTCATATCAGAATGGCTTTGAGGATATTTTCCATTTCTTTATGATGTCTTTTAGAGATCAGCAGTGTAAGGCAGCATTTACCATCAGGCAATTACTCAAAATTAGAATTTAAACTGATTGTTAATAGGAAGACTCTGCTGGCCATTCTGGAAGAATTGTTGCCTTGGCTGAAGTATTACCTGAAATGAAGAACAATCTCTGACCATCTGGGAAAAGGACATATTATACCCTAAAGACAAGGGCAGAATAAAGGTTGTGTTATCACCATTTTCTTTCATAAGTAACAGATAAATGTAAGAACAAAACTTTTTAAATGAAGTTCTTGCTTTAGTACAAGAAAGAGTACATAAATCACTTCATGTTTCTTTTCTTTCTTTTTGTTCTTTTCCTTTTTTTCCTTTTTTTTTTCTTTCAATTTTATTTTATATTTATGTGAGGAGCCATTAAGAAGGCCTGGTTATAAGGGAAAAATACTGAAAAAAAGGTGTTTGCTGAAATACTGACAATGAAAATGCCTGCCAGACTGGAACTGTTAGCCTGGGAACAAGGCCTAGGAACCAGAATCATCCTTTATAAGCACAGCTTGTACCCCTCAAGTACAGTTGGGTACCCAGAAACATCCTAGATACATCCTGAGATACCACCAGTAAGCCAAAACCCAGGGAATTGCAACAATGACTTACAGTCTGAAAAGGTGAAAAATGGTTAGTGAAAAGAGGAAAACATCATGAGAAAGTAAGAATCGGTAACTGTCTTTGGCTGTTCTAACAGGAACAACAGGAAAACAGTCTGGAAAAATAAAAGTTTATCCTATAGAACAGAAAATACCATCATCTCTTGGCTTCCAGGTGAAAAAATAAAAATTGCCAGCATCTATTTGCTGCTTGAAGTGGTAGTGTCCTATGACTTCTTACGCCTCTACAATAAAATAATGATTTATTTTCCATCAAAAGTGGAGTTTCTCTTTCTGAGAACTCCCTGTGCTGCATATACATTTCCCCTTCCTCAGAAGTTTGGGTGAACTTTTTACGAGATCTTGAGCCCTGACTGGGGACACCCAGCTGACTCCAAATTGATGTGGATTGGTTCCCCTCTGGGACTTCCTCTGGGGCTGGTTCAGTTAGTTCTCCCACTTCTGGGGCAGCTGAGTCCCCTCCGCGTTTGGTCCCTCTCTGAAACATGTTTAACTCACTTTGCTGTTGTATGTATTCATATAAGTAAACTATCATATTTGCTGTTACATTATTGGTAAGGCGCTTTACTATTGATAAGTTTGTAGTAACCTGTAATTTTATAAATTGTTGTTGCTGCGATTATCTATTCCTGCTATTATTGCTGCAATACTGTTGATTGTTGCTATTATTGATTACTGCCACACTATTTATTGCTGCTAATAAAATAGCTGAATATATGTATATACCTTTGCTTTATTAATAATATATCTATTTTCCAGTGGTGATTTTTTTTTATATTTCTGATAATGTCTAATCAAGTAGGCAAATTCAGACAATAAAACTTCTGTGTACTTGTGTTTTCTGGATTCCCATGAACCCACAGCTGTGATCTTTATCAGCCTGAGTAACCCTTTAGGCTGTGAGACGTGTAAACAAACCTAATTTCTGAATCTAGAAAAATAGAAGAATGAGAAACAAAGATTATTACTGATTTTGCCAGGCTTGAGTTCTGTCAGGAAGAAGAAACAGAGCTTTAAAGACATAAGTGGATACTCATGGACATGTCTTTAAATAGAGATTTAATTTTCTATTATGATTTGTTTACACCTTGTGCTGGTTTTGGCTGAGGTAGAGTTAATGTTATTCACAGTGGCTGGTATGGGGCTGTGTTTTGGATTTGTGCTGAACATAGGGTTGTTAATTCAGTGATGTTTTTGTTACTGCTGAGCAGAGCTTACACAGAGCCAAGGCCTTCTCTGCTTTTTATACTGCCACACCCAATTAATAGTTTGGAGTGATGGTGTTTGTCTTCCCAATCACCATTACCATGATGTGGCCCTGCTCTCCTGGAGATGGCTAAACACCTGCCTGCCCATGGGAAATAGTGAACTAATTCTTTAGTTTTGCTTTGCTTGTGTGCACCATTTTTGCTTTCCTCATTGTCATGGTTTGACACTGGCCCAATGCCAGGCAGCCACGAGAGTTCCTTGCTCACTCTCCCCTGCCACAGCTGGGCAGAGGAGGGAGGGAAAAAAAATGAACAAAGGCTTCATTAGTTGAGATAAGGACCAGGAGAAAACGCTTCAAGGGCAAAACAGGCTTAACTTAAAGTTACAAAGTGAGTTTATTGCTAACAGAATTAGAGGAGGATAATGAGAAGTAAAATAAACCCTTAAAACGCCTTTTTACCCCAGCCCCTCCCTCCTTTCCATCTGCACAGGGAGACAGGGCAGGGGGGTTTTGATCAGTTCATGACCGAGATTTCCTTCTGCTGCTTCGGAAGAAGAGTCCTTCCCCTGTGAGGCTGTGGGGTCCCTCCCATGGGAGACAGTTTTCCATTAACTTCCCCACCGTGGGTCCACTCTCATGAGCAGCAGCCAAACTGCACCTGCTGCAG
>VWZT01015392.1:150871-166983 GCA_013397055.1 Pachycephala philippinensis
GGACTGCAATCCACTTGGGGGAAGTGGAAAAGCCGGCCGGCGCGTAATCCCTGGGCGGGGGTGTGCCCAGGAGAGCCGTGAGTAGCCTACGCATGTGAGTCCAGGATTGGACTGCCTTGGGCGACCGTGCCTCTGGGAAGGACGGTGAGCCATTGTAGCTCTTGCCCAAACAAGTCTGGGATTGGACTGCTTTATGGGTGACCGTGCCTCTAAGAGGGATGGTGAGCCCCTGTAGCCCTTGCCCATAAGGTCGGTGAGCCATTGTAGCTCTTCCCATGTGTGATTACTGCAGATGGTGCCCCAATGTTATACTGCAAACTGTCTTGGCCCAGTGTAAGGTAATATCTGGAACTATGTTGCCCCGGTGTACGGTGACAAACAAACGTGTAATTTTGCATGGCATTGAAAACAACATGAGAGCAGTACAGGTCTCTCAGTGAATTTAACTAACAATACTAAATAATCCTAATAAAAGCTAAATTGTACTAGGAAGCACTCACTAAACTAAAAAGAATCAAAATACATTTATTAGGCTTAGAACATAGCAGTGGAGTAAATTAATATCTGAAGTTGAAGCAAGAAAGAGATGTATTATTTACACCTGAAGATGTTTGACAGACAAGACTGTGAATGATCCTGGTGCAAGCTTGTGGTTATGGCAGAAAAACTGCTCAATAAAATCAGGAACCAAATAAGATTCCTGTCCTCACATTGTCTCATTCCTTAGAGGTTGTGTGCATGAATTGTACTGAGAAGAGCTCAGAAGCTCTGGGAACACATTTGTGCTGAGGTGGATGCTGTCAGTCAAGTGTATGCCACTGATAATGAAAAAGAGAAATTACTGTTTGGGAATGATTTGTTATTGAAGTTCTGTCCACTTCTCAGCTTAATCCATAAAACCATTTGACTCTAGTGAAGGAACAATATCCCATGTAGTAGGCTGATAAGAGAGAGAAAGTAGAAAATACTGTTATTTGCTGTCATGGGAAGATCAGCAGCTCCTGCTCTCTCTTTTTGGCACTGTAACTGCTAAGAGAGGCTCTATCTCTGCTTATCATGCCTGTCATTTAACATGGAACTATCATTTCCTAACTCACCACTTATATCCTATATCCCTACTTATAAGCTCAGCTCTCTGGAGCAAAGAAATTCATTAACAATGTGTTTTGGGCTTATGTGGCAAGGTTTTTGCAGTGAGGGGGGGGTTGTGTGAAGGGGGAACACGCAGAGGGGGCTACTCTGAGAAGACACCAGAAGCTGTCCCCATGTCAGACACAGCCAGCCCCAAGACGGACCTGCCTCTTGCAAAAGCTGAGCCCATGAGTGATGTTGGTAGTGTCTCTGTGATAATTTATTTAAGAAAAGGAAAAAACCATTGCACAATAGCAATTGTGAAAGAGGACTGGTAACATGTGAGAGAAAGAGCCTTGTAGACACCAAGGTCAGTGGAGAAGGACAGAAAGGAGGTGATCCAAGTGTCAGAGCAGATTCCCCCACAGTCTGTAGGGAATACCATGGTGACAAAGGTTGACTCCTGCAGCCCATGGAGGACCACACTGGAACAGATATTCTCCTCCTCATGCTGAAATTTCAGGAGAAATCATGTTCTTGTCAACAAAAAATGTTTCTTTTATCTACAGCAATTAAATTATCAGCAGGATCAAAAAGTTCTCAAGAATGTGCTGTTGACATCGCAACACATTACAGACACTACCAGGATGGTAATTCTGACAGCTTGAACAGTCACTTTTCTTTTGTGGCAGATCCATTAAGCTTCAGGATGAGTAACCACTGTGCATGGTTTAAATAAAATAACTGTATATATATATGTGTTAAATTCACTACATATGTGTAGTGTAAAGCCACTACAAACATTTCAGGAGTGTAGGATACACTCTATTTAAATAGATTCATTGGATTCCATAGAGGCTCTAGGCCCAGACTATAATTATTTTCCTTTTAAATATCATCTCTGCCTGAAGTAGTAGGTCTGAAGTAGTTGGTAAATCTCTGCTCTGCCAGCCTTTTTGTATTACAAAACAAATTAGTTCAATATAAAAAGTACAGAAGAGAAGCACGCAAATCCTGCTGATTATGAGTAACAGGATTTGTCTGATTTCCTCCTAACATCCACCTTAAAATTTTATTTCTAAGATTCTTCCTTTCTTTCTATCTGTGGTTACACTGATTGACATTAATACCTAAAATGTCTTTAAATACTATTTTTATGCAGAAAACATACAGATTTATTGCTACTTTAGGCTGATAATTCTTTGACAAATCCTGTTTCTGCACTTTGAGAGTGTTTGATGGTGATTCAGCAGTGGATATATTCCAGCAAGCTGTCTCTTTACATACTGTAGACTAAGTTATTATAATATTTCCATCTGCTTCTAAAAACTGTATGGTGATTTCAGTCTTTGCCTAAAATTTGAATAATTACCATACAACATCAATTCTTGCAAGACTTATGGTTTAGCACCTGAATCCATTTATGGAGTTTTAACACTGAAAAAGTACCAGCTACCTAGAACTATTGTGCAAAGAAGTTTCTAACAAAAGGTCACCGGCTTCAGAAGTAAGGTGTTACAACCAGTGTTATTAATCTATTGTCTCTTTTACAAAGAATCCATTTGGTGAATATGAGTAGCAAAGATAAAATTTCTGTTCTTAGAGATCATCTGTTTCAAAATGGTTAATGGTCTTACTCTGTGGGATTAAATATAACCTTGTATCTGTATTTCATCTTCTCTATTCTTTCCCTCAAATATTTTGCTGTTGTTATGGACATTACCTAATGAAAGATGATAATTTTTCCTTTATATTTTTAAAACAAGATAAGTAGAATGAGAAATAGACATTAAGTTATTGAAGACAAGCATACAAAGTTTTTAAAGTAGCAATAATTTGTTATTATAAGTAACCCTTTTTTTATGAGAGTTATTTAACTGATATTTGAAGGCAATTGGGAAACTGAGTTTGAATACTATTATAGAAAATCCTTCCCTAACCAAGGGGCATAGTGGCTAGGAGAGAAAGATATGTCTTTTGAGAGAGAAACTTCCTGCATTTTGTAAAGCGGTCAGTTAGTTTAGGCTTAATCCAGAAAAACTTTCAAACATGATTCAGTAAGACACAGCACTTTAGTCAAATACCCTGACTTGTTTTAGGAACTGTTTTGAGCTAATTCAAATATGAAATTTGCTTAATTGGGACTAGAAGAGATCTGACTAGAATGCAGTGGAAAGTTTAAAAAAATAGGATATCCTCCCATATTTTCTAGGTGGGATTGTAATGCTTTGATGTGATCTAAAAAAAAGTTGGTAGTAGAAGTAAAGACTGTGTTTTCTTTGTCATTTAATCAAGATATATTAAAACAAAAGAAGTGACAAAGTGCATTTTGAGGGAATAACAAAGATCCCATTTTTTATTAGTTAACATATTTTAATAATATCTAAAGATGAATGGCAATGTAATGTCTTCAGTATCTTAAAAGCTAAAGAAAAAGCTTTCTCAAAAATAAATGAATCAAGGAACACTGGTTTGAAATAGCACCACAAATTCTAAAGGAAATGATCCCATTAAAAATGTGCTGAAGGTGAACACTAGTGAAAATTTAGTGTGAATTATCTGGGATTTTTGTGGGGCTCTAGGTGTCTATTTGCAATTTTTAAGTATATTGATTTTTAATAATTTTAACAAAATATTAACATATATAAGATATAAATGTAAGGATTTTAATAAATTTATTACATTAGTAAAAGATACTGAATTAACAAAATCATAGATATACTATATACTCATGATGAAACCTACATACCTACAAAACTACAAAATAAATGCAAATATTGACTCCTAGTCTTCATGGAGCTGTTTCAAAAATCTTCAAGAACGCAAAAAACAGACTTGGTCTGGGGAATATGTCTATTATAATTTACTCAAATATACTTTTGTAATGTTACTCAATTATTTGAGGGTTATAAAAAGTGAGATAAATTAGGTTTGTCTAGAAGAATTATGTTTGTATGTTTACTTCAGAGTGGTTGTAAGACTGATATCTCACCAACTATTCTAGCAAAAATTCAACAGTGCTGAAATTACAAATCTTTTATGTCATTAATAATTTAAAAAAGAAGGTTTTATTCCATTCTGTTACAACAAATATATGTAGAATTGAAGTGTTAAAAAAAACTTAAAACCACCATTTGAACTTTTTTCTCCTCTTAAGAAATATCTGTAAGTTATATGCTCTATCACTACTTAGTGTTCCCAAAATATCTATATATCAAAAAACCCCACTTCTTAGTATTCTTAGCTATATCGTTTCAGGGAGAAGTGCAAAGTGAGACCTTGAATTTATCTATTTTAACCTGAAACTCTTTTACAGATCCATTTCCCTGTAGGATCAATAGGCTGATCTGATAGACATGCACATTCAATATATTCTACCAGGGGTTGCACTCTTCGCTGGATGCTACAGGAGATGCTTCTGTTTTAAACAGGGTTCAAAAGGAGAGGCTGAACTGTCATATTAGAGCCTGTATTTACTGCAGATTTTATAGTTTAGACTGTTGTTTGAAGGAAAGATTCAAAAAGAGACTCCAAAGATAGGAAGTTGCTCCTCCAAGGTCAGGTAGCAAAGTGCTCATGTGGGTGTCCCACATAAAAAGACATCTTGTCTCTTATATTTTAAAAAGCTACAATACTCCTTACTTCTGTGTAAAATATAATACTACATAGCTATGTTCATTTGAAACTCTGGTTTACATACATATAAATGAATCAGAATTCATTAGTAAATCCTATTGGCAATTTCTATTTAGCTCGTTTTTTCACTGATAACAAAATAAGTTTAACTTCTTTTTATGTGTTTTATCAATAACAATAAACTTTAAAGCCTTAAAAACCCTGATGGAAAAGCATCACATTCTTCTTTACAGCTGGTTTCTAATGCATTTCTGAAGATTTTTTAAAATGTGTTCTATTTAAAAGATCTATAAAAGGTTATTGTCATGTTTCTGGCCACCTATCTGTGGAAAGATGTCTGAGGGTAAAATCAGAGGAAGCTGAGAGGCTATATTCACATCCTAACACAAGTATGTAGATTATAGTGTAAAGTACAGTTGTTGCTCCCTGGCTGGAATACGGTTGGCACACTTGAGACCAGATCCATAATAATTCCCCACACCCACAATCTGCAAATGCAAGCACCTGCTAAGGGGGATGGAATGGAGGGTGGAGTGGAGTGGAGACACTGCAGCCAAGTTCAGCTGAAATCCTTGAAGGGAGAGGAGCTCAATGGTTCTTGGCAGCTGATAAACTGCATAGCACCTGTCAGCTAGGGGAGATAGGAGATGTCCTGCTGCTGAGCCAACAGCTGTGGTGAAATCGTTCTCCTTGGATGAACTTGGTCATTATAATCTAATTGTAATATTAACACACACCTCCATGCCTAAGTTACCTGCCTTCAAGGTTCAACCATACCTCATTAATGTGCACTGTTGGTTTTTCCTCTTTCTCATGTAATTGTTGTTGTCTCAAAATTAGTTATATATTTTAAAATTTGTATTATTAGGTTTGCAGGTTGCTACATCTTAGATAATAAAGACAAATATGAAATCTACACCATAAATTTTGTTGATAATGTGGATTATAAGACTAAAAAATTCACAGAATATTTACTACCATTGAGGCCTAGCCTCCAGCATGCTAAGACTGAGACAGATATACTGTCTGGAGAGTAACACATCTGTTAAGGATCTTAGAACAGCACAGCTTTACAAATGTATATGGTTCAAAATATTATTTGATTTATGATTAAAATTTTCTGCCTTTTACCTGAAAATACTCAGTGCCTTTAGATTACCATGTTTATATTTTCACAAGCTAGTATTTATCAGAAGTTTGTTAGTGAATTGTGTGCAACTGCTTCCAAGTAAGCTTAATTATGATTAGGTGTTGATCAGCATGGCTAATGCCAACCCAAAAGCAGTAGCTTGCAAAAACCTGAAATTGCAGGTATTTAGGTTCTGAAGGGCACAGAAAATCCTCAGAAAATCACAGTGAAATCATCAGAAAAAAACCCCATGAAACAGCTCTTTAAAGGAAGCAACACTATAGTTGTTTCAATTTTTTACACTTTGATACAGCACTGTCTTCTATTTGCTGTTTTTTCCAGAGCAATGTAGTCAGCTTTCTTCATTTTTCTTCGTTTTTTTTAAACGTTAATACAATAAAATGTATTTCAAACTTCTGTAAAAATAGACTCCTGTATATACATATATTTCTTTTCACTTTGAAGAAATATATTTTATAAACCAGAAGGAACATTTATTGCTAAAAAAAAGAGACAATCCTAAGACTGTACTTAATAACTTCGCAAATCTTCCTGTCAACCATTCTGCATGCCTAAAATACTCTGCATGCAAATGATACTTATAACCCCCATATATCTACCTCTGATGAAACCTGTTTTGAGCACTCTAAAGGAGACGCAAAACATTGCTTATTGTAACACCAGAATAAATGTCAGAAATAGAACTACAAACACATTGAGGACAACTGGGTACCTTTAAGCGTAGCACTTACCTGATAGATACATCTTTGACACTGGTTGGTCTCTCAAGCCTCAGTAATACTGGGAGAGATATTTTTCACTGATGTCTTCACATACATACAGTGCCTCAAATTTGCATTGAAATCTCTAAAACCTATGCTATTGAAGCCTATGCCCTATACCAAGAAAGTCTATCAGCCTCCATTAATGCATTGTGTTTCTTCAAATATCAGCATTTAGAAGATTCAAGTGCTTAAAAAATATATTTTAGTGTATTTTATACTCATCTCAATGAAGTTGTTTCTCATATTTCTTAAAATCTTTGTAAAATAACCATCCTATTTGGAGATAACACTATTGACCCTTAGGGTTAATGTTTCAAAGCTGTTATTATTTCAGGTCTTTGCATTTGTACTGCTTTCTCAGGATTTGTAGTTGCTGAGCTATCAGTCACTTTATATGATACTAAATGCTAGACTTGGGAAGAAAACATCCAGTAGAAACTGCTGTTCACTTCTGAAAGATATTAAAATTTAATACAGTCTCGGTATGAAGTTTGCTTAATCAAATGTCAGGAACATCTTAAATCTATCAATAAAGACCTTAATTCACCCAGGGGGTAAAATCAACAAGGAGGGCGAAAATTCCAAACAAGAAAAGAGCCTTTAAGAATTGTATTTGTAGTGTCATCTGCTTTGAGTTAATTGTTCTCAACAGGCTACTCAGCTGCCATTTAGTCTCTGTATTACTTATTAAAGAAGTAACAGATACATAGAAATATGTCATTAGCATTAGCAAAATACTGATATAGTGATAACACAGCCTGATTGATAGACTTTTTTGATTAAAACTTTCTTTTCTTCTTTATGAGTGGAATAGCAATTAGAGCTACTAATGAGTGAACCTGATGTTTGTGCAGTCTTGGTAGGCAGACATATATAAAAAAACATTACAACGCTTTTGGTAACTCACAAGTGATGTGAGTTGTATTGGTCTTTAAAACAGCTTTTCTCCATAGATTGAAGTGCTGCTCAAAATTTCCTATGACATAGAACTGTACACTATAGCAAAGAGACACTTAAAATGTGGGGAAATAACAGTTTGCCCTTGTATCTAACAGTTTGATCTGTAGTGAAATGAATGGAATGGGAATACCACCATTGGTATCAGCAGGATATTGCAAACTGTCTGTCCTCAGAACTGCACTTCAAGCGCAGCAATCACCGTGATGGAGATAATGGAGGGCAGTGGAGGGAAGGATTAGAGAAAGCTGAAGTGAAAAGAAGGGAATTTTGGACCTTTCACCTCTATCTGTTTATAGGTGTTTGTCCTTTAGAAAGACTTTATTGGTGTGATCCTAAGAAACAAAGAGTACATGGAAATGTTTCTATTTATTAATAAGTTTTTAAAAAATTAATATAAAAATAATTACCCCCCCAATCAAGCAACTAAAATTCACTGAAAACCCACAGTTGTCTGTGAATCACAGTAATCAGAATCTGATAATAGAATAATGTTTGCATTACTTCTTTTGCCTTTAAAAGGTCTCTGGACATAGCCTTACTTAATAAAGTTCTGAGCTCTGATATTGTTGCATCTATTTATGCAACACTCCTTGTTTGTTTCTATTTACTGTTACAGTTAGTAATAAGGTTTTAAACCTTCAGCTACCAAATCGGATTTTTTAGAAAGAAAAATCCCTGGTGTTTTCATCAACAAAGGTAAACCTAATGTTCCAGCATATTCAATTTAAATAAAAAAATAAAGAGTTAATACAGTAAGAGAACAGTTTCACTCAAAAGGGTAAAAAAATGAGATTATGGATTATTCGTTGGATGCCTATACTATGAGGAAATGCACATGGAACCTCAGAAAGAACATTGATTCTATTGATTTCAGTGGGATTATTCATCCCCTTAAGTTAATCATACTTCAGTTTTTAACTTGATCAAGTTTATGCAATAAATACCCAACAAAAGTTCTATAAATAATGTCTCTGGAGAGTTTTCATTCATCCCTCAATCCATCTACCTGCTCCAAGACATAGTATAGCTTCCACTGAAACTGTCTGTATGCATTGTTTCTAAAGTACTATGATATGAACAGATCATATTCTATTCCTACCACTGTGCCACCCCTCATTATCTATTTTTGGGGTTTTTTTTTTCATTTTTCCCAGGACACCTTTATTCTAAAAGAAGACTTCCATAAAATGTATTTGAAGCACGTGCTTCAGAAGAGCAGCAGAAGACACTGAGGAGTAAAAGGTGTGACCTAGGTGTAATGGCAACTTCAGTCTGCAGTGTTTTTTCATTTTCTGATTTATCTTTGTTTGTAGATTTGAAACCCTACCTCTTCTTATAAGACTACTGTAAAAGATTAAAGTCTTCTGGACTCCACAATCTTATTTTCAATTATTTAGCCTAGAAGAAAAGTATATGAAGGATCAAGATCTGTTCTAACACTATCATTTATCACATTTCAGGCACAGTCAAATATTAAATTGCTTAGCTGCTTACTGTGAAGCAGAGCTATGTCTTTAAACAGGCTAGGTATCAGAGAAATTAAATGTTTGATATGCAATATGAGCTTTTAAAAAGGTCATAGGTCTGATCTCTGTGCTTGCCACCTTCAAAATCTTGTTATAAGCAAAAGGAAACCCACCACACATGAATCTAGGACTCTCTTGGCAGTACTGTTAATGTTTGAATACTCCAGTGATACGAACTATGTAATTAATACAGATAAAAGCCTTATTAATGACAGATTTAAACCTGTTATGCAATCCCTTGGCCCTGGGCTGGCGTCTACCTCTTTTCCATGGGAGTGTGCACATACCTCAAATATCCCAGGGCATCCTTAAATTGACAGGATCAGCTCCTGGAAGGAGGATAAGAGAAGTATGTAAGACATGGCACCACCATCCCGAGGTCTTTGGAAGGATGAATATGAAATTTGGTGGGGTGGGGGAGAAGACTTTCTCTTCTGTCCTGAGCTTGCTTGGATTTATTTTATGCACTTCTTTACCCCAGGCAGCTTCTGTCTGGATGTTCCCAGCTAAGAGTGAACAGGCTCCCACAGGCTCCCCAGGGGCTCTTGTTTGCTGGGCAGTGGCACCCTTCCCATGGAGGCACTGGCACAGCTCAGGCTCAGGCAGGGGAGGCAACAGGCACCCGACCCAGAGGCAGGAGCTGAAATCAGCCCAGCCCAGCTCCAATAAAGCACATGACCTGCTGGGTCAGTGCAGATCCTGGGACCCTTCATGTGTAAAGGAGAAAATAATAATTAATGGGCTGTCTTCAAAGCACCTGGCAGAAGCAAGGCGTAAGGCAAACAACAGATATGGATAAGTACTTTGCATAGGGGTAGAGACAACATGGCATTCTGGAGAGATATCATACCTCACAAATTTTTCAGAATTCTTTGAAAGAGCTATGCATGCAGATATAATGCGTTTGGATTTAGAAAATCTTTACAAAAGTCTTATCATGGGGAACTAATCTGTAAGTGGATACGAGGAAATATTTTCTTGGATTACTAACTGGTTTAAGTTATCAAAGAAGAAATGGCAAAAAAAAAGTCAGCTTTCAGAGTAAATCTAGGCCATTGGTAAGGGTCCCAAATATGACACCAGTACAGTATAGCCATAAATGTCCAGAAATGGATTTAAATAGTGAGGCAAAAATCCCTTGTGAAAGTACAGAAGTATATGAAATACAATAAAAAAAGACTGGCTTTGAAAATCTCTAAGTCATTGGTAGCTTAATACCAGTGGCCATTAATAAAGTCAGCTCCTTTCAGAGATATCCACTTTATTTTAATCTATTTCTAAGCACCTACTGCTGACAGAAAGGGTCTATGGAACCACATCAATCTTTTGATTTAATCCGACCTTTTAGATAAATACAAAATCTTATGATTTTTAAAGATTTTATAGTGGTTTCAAAAGGAAAACTAGGATTAAAACAAAAGAAAGTTCTTCTAATTCTATTTCTACAACTGACATAGTGGAATATAATTCACCATGCTGGACCCACCATATAATCTTTTCTATTTTTCTCTTTGTCCTGGATGCTTTTTAGCCACACAAGTCTATAATTCAGAATGTCAGCAATGTCTGTGTAAGTAATTATCTGGCAGAGTGAGCTGCAATTTTCATACAGTGTATTTTGAATGAAAATTTGGAGGTTTACAGAAAGCAAACATTTATGGAAAACTTACTATTATAACTCAGAAACTTTAATATGCTCCGAAGTCAAAAGAAGAACTGTCCCTGTAAGAGAAAATCCAGCTGTGTTATCTCTTGTAACTTTTTATTCTGAGGGAGAGCAAACTTCTTTAAATAACATAAAGGATGTTCTGATCAGTATTATAATGAAATTTAATATTTGATGTTAGATTATTAACTTATAATGAATTTTTCCTTTTATTATTGATGCATAATCAGTATTTTAATCAGGTTCATCAATGATATCATATCTAGAATTCAGCACAGCAGGAAAATTAATTGATGGATTGATAACAAACATGCCTTATTATGATTTCCATTTTATATACTCTTCAGTAAGTGATTTTATAGGTGAACCATTTTGTAACTAGAACGAGCACTTAATGCCTTGCTTATTTAAGTGAATCCATATTAGTGCATAATTTTATATTAAGCAAAAGGATATATAGAATCAACTTTTTAATGTAGAAATAGATTTATTCTGAGAATTTCAAAATATGATTCATCCCACTGAGTGCCATGAATTTTAAGACTACATCTTTTATGAGAACTTACTGTGTTCTTCACTGGTCTATATTTTAGTGAGAGGAATGTGAAAGTGCAAAAAAAAAAAGATTAAATATAGGAATTCTGCATGTTGCCTAGGAATTACAGGCAATATTCAAAGTATGAGGATTATGCTGAAATAGCAAATCACAAGCTTATTTCAAACTTTCTTTCTGTTTGGTGGGAGATGCCATAGAAAACAATGAGATAAACAGTGATGTATATGTACTCAGACATATTTTGATGAACATGTCACCAGTAGCTCAAATGTAGAAACTGATATATTCTTCAACAGCAGAGAGATAAAGGTATCTATTTTGAGTGCATTGTAAGATTCATACCTAATTTTTATAAATTAAATACTTACAAACTAGTTTTAAAGTCTATGACTTATTAATCTCAATTCATTTGAGAAGATAAATCTTTACCAAGCATACTATTTATGTTTCCTGTTATCAGTGGTTGGACATCTGCACCAGGGACATTGGTACAAACTAATAGTCTGATTCCAAGGCAGAGTATAAATTATCAGTCCTTAGGTATCCTGGAATTTTCTCTCTACTAAGCTACTGCCTTCTCATTTTCTCTAGAGATAAAAGTGAGAGAATGTGACTTATCTTTTTCATCAAAAGTGAAGTTCTTTACCAGAAGAAATATAGTAATGCTTGGACTTTTTTTCTTCTGGCTGTCTAGTTGACTGTTTGCATGATTCATGATTTTGTCATATTGCTAACAACCTGGACATAGCTTTCAAGATTCACTCTTTCTGGTTTTTGGTTTACACAACTCTTGTTGAGTCATCATTGGACACAATCATCACCTCACAGTAGATTAAAATTACCAGCTGCCTCTTTTCTACTTCGCTTTCATTTACAAATTGTACTTTAAGTGTGGGGTAGGTCTTATTCTGGTACTAATAAGCACTTACCTCTCAGAGTATTTCTCCATTTTTTCTCTGAGAGACATCTAAGTATTAAAAATACAAATTTGGGAGAGTAGTATGTAGAAAATAAGATGTCTTTCTTAAAATGTAAATCAAATGGACTGTTTTTAAAAGTAGAGAACAAGCATCTCTAAAAGGGCAACTCTCAGGACAATTTTCCCATAATTTTCCAGATTTGTCTACAAATTGCTTTGCAGGAATATCTGAACAGTTTTTTTTTTTTCCTTTACTTACTTCAGTACCTTCATGAAAGAAAGCCACTACAAATATTCCTAACTGAAACCATACTCCTGTATTTTATCAGGTTACAAACTCCAGAAGATAAACTGGGATTTTCTTTTTTTCAGACTGCAGCTTTTCTGTGAAAAAAATATCTTTCTGTGTTTTTTTTTCAGGTTTTTCAAACCATTTATAATCTATGAAAATTATTATTTTTTTAAGAAAAGGGTTCTAAACCCAGTCAATTTTCTCATACCATATATTGTCTGACAAGGAACAAAAGTGTGACTATTTAAAATTTCCTCAAAGTGACTGTTTTAATAAAGGCATATTCAGAATAGTTGTCAATAGTTTAGGAAAAAAGCAGGAAGAATACACAGAGTGTGTGTGTGTGTATGGGTGAAGGATGTATATAGTCAGTCAAGGAATAACTGAACCATAATTATGGTCACCATGCTTTCCATTTATTTATGCAAACAAACTCTTATGCTTATACATGAGTTTCAGTACAAATCTGCTCGAAGACAGAAAACTACTCTGTTTGTATTCTTTGCAGGAATCAAAGTAATCAGTTTTAATCGTAGTTGCCAACTTCTAGGTTGTCCTTCACATTTCACTGGTCAGCTAACAATAATCAGCACACATTACTTACATACGGCTCAATCCTAATTACTCTTCTCAGCCTACAATACAAACAATCAGAGACGCATGATCTGAATGCTGACTCACTTTTTAAGGTTTAGAAGTTTTCTCAGCTTCTCTACAGACTGATCTCTAAATATACTAAATAGAATCAGAGTGGATACACCAGACAAGTATATGGGGATCCAGGGCCTTTATTTTGAGTGCAGAACATACTCTTTCCAAAATGATAGAAGATTTATTATTTGAAATAAGGAGAAAAGGTGTCCATTTTCTTGCTTAGATCTAGAAAGATTCAACAGTGAACTAGAAGGTTGTCAAAGCTATTACATTATCTTTGAAAATGTAATAAGTGTATACGTACTTCATCCAGAATCTACTTATGAGAGACCAGAACAAGACCTCTGTGAAAGGAATATCTTTTCATATTTTTCTACTGTTGAGTTGTCATATCTCCCTCTCACGCTACCCACTGGAATATATTCTGTGGGTTTCACGATTTCAGTTCTGGATGAAAATTTATCAAAGCGCTAATTTTTTCACTGTGTATTAATTGAATTGATAACTTCATAAACCTTGATAATATTGGGAAACTTTGTAATATACCTATAAACAGACACAGAAGAATAGCTGCAGTGCTTGGTTATCTGAAACATGAGAAATTTCTTCTTGGATATTCCGAGCTGATTACACACTCTGTAACTAAGAAAGAGATCAATCCTGGCTCTGACCAACACTTAGCAGGAAAAAAATCTCTGGTGATTTAAAAATAAGCATTTCTCAGTTTATGGATAAGAATATTTGGGCTGAAGAAGGTACAGATCTTCAGAAACAGAAAGCAAGGGATAGAGGGGAGGAATGAACTGACATAATTTGTTCTTTGGAGAAAATGGCAAAACAACGTAAAATATGAGTGGCTCTGAGTTGAAATGCTATTAGAATGATACTTTAGTTCCCTAACTTACGTCAAAGACAAAATAAATGCTGACATAAAACGGAAGTATTCAGCAGCCATGGGTCTAATCTTAAAAGGAAACAGAGAAATTTCTATGAAAGTTGGAGTTTACAGAGTGACACAGTTAAGAATTTCTGAAGAAAGAAACTGCCAATCACTATTTTTTTTATGCTACATTCAAAAGGAAAAGTTTTTGCAACTCCTTTTTTTTTAAATAAAGTAGATTAAAGAGAACACACTGTGCTTATATAAATAATTTCTCCTCTTCATGGAATCAGCTTTAGAAACTAAAACAGTAACAGAAACTCTTATTGATCTCAATAGGTTTTCTGGAAACCTTTCAACGTATATGGAAACAAAAATAGTAAAAACAGGATGGTATTTACTTGAGCATCTCTTAAAAATCTATTCCTTGAATTTTCCTCTTAGCTTGTCAGATCTTGATTCTGCCTTACAGGTGTGATGTGTGAAAGGAAGAAAAGTTTTTCAACGCTCTCCGTGGGTTAGTGTAAAAATAGAACTACGAGCTCTTAAATGACTCATGGAACATATCATTCTTCTTGAAAGAAATACTGTAAATTAAGTCTGGCAGAGAAGTTAAGAACATTTCAGGACAAAGCTGCAAAGACATTGTCTTTTAGAGAGAAAATATTACATGACAATGCAGAAATGGAAACAAATGCTTGAAGAGATCTTCCAGTAAATATATGAAAACTGTGATCATTCAAAATTTGATATAGCCATTCAGATTCTTAAATCATGTAAATTGCCAAAACCTAAAATCTGTATTATTTCATATGAGAAATTGTTTCCTAGAAAAAAACCTGAAAACTACTTTTGTTTGTTTGTTTTTACTATGGTTTAAAAAAAACCCATTTACAAACTGAGTTTGTAGGAACCACGAAAATGAAGAAGGAAAACTTGTTCCTTATAAATGGTAGCTAGCAAAGTACTAAAAAGAAGTTGAAAAAATTAGTCAGGCTTTTTCAATGTATAATTATTTCTTGTTTTAATGTTATGGGACCAGAACAATGAAGGACCAGAAGGTCCTGAATTCTGAAGTACTGAATGCCTTCTTTGACTCAGTCTTTACTAGCAAGATTAGCTTTCAAGAATCCTAGGTCCCAGAGACCAGAAACAAAGGATGGAGCAAGGAAGAGGTACCCTTGGCACAAGACAATCAGGTCAGTAAACATTTCAGAAAATTTGACATAAATCCATGGGACCTGATGGAATTCATCCACAAGTGCTGAAGAAGCTAGCAGATGCTGTTGTGAGGCCACTTTCAATAATCCTTGATAAATCATGGTGACTGAGAGAAGTATCTGAAGACTGAAGGAAAATAAATGTCACTCCCATCTTCAGAAAGAGAAAGAAAGAAGACTAAGGGAACTATGGTGTCAATCAGCCTCATCGTAATTCCTGAGAAAGTGATATAGGAGCTAATCCTGGAATATTTTTCCAAGTGTTAAGGAAACTTTACTGGGTTTTTATACCCTCACAGTCTAAGTAGGCAATAATCTGGGGTACTCCTGCTGGGTCATAATTTTCTGCTTTGTCTCTGAATGACCAGTCACTTGGGGGGTGCCACAGGTCCCTGTGCTCTTTGTTGTGCAAAGGGTTGGCACAAGGTCACTCTTTCCTCTGCTCCCAGCATTTCCTGCCACCCAGAGCTCAGCCTGCAGCTCCCACTGCAGCTTGCACACCAAGATACCAGTACTAAATATATCCCTCAACACAGGTGTGGGGTTACAAGAGTAGGCTGTAGGCAGCCTTGGCCTCGTGGCTTGCGGCTGTGTCCCTGGGAGGAGGGAAGGCCAAGCATTGAATGCAGGTGTGGTGATTCCTACAACAAGAAGCACATGAGTAGCCCAAGGGATGATGGGTATAAAGGGCTGTGCTGTAGGATCACAGAGCAGTGGATACGGAGCTGGAGCTGGAGCTGGAGCTGGAGCTGGAGCTGGAGCTGGAGCTGGAGCTGGAGCTGGAGCTGGAGCTGGAGCTGGAGCTGGAGCTGGAGCTG
>VWZT01015392.1:167075-184334 GCA_013397055.1 Pachycephala philippinensis
TGTGCCCAGGAGAGCCGTGAGTAGCCTACGCATGTACGTCCAGGATTGGACTGCCTTGGGCGACCGTGCCTCTGGGAAGGATGGTGAGCCATTGTAGCTCTTGCGCAAGCAAGTCTGGGATTGGACTGCTTTATGGGTGACCGTGCCTCTAAGAGGGATGGTGAGCCGCTGTAGCTCTTGCCCATAAGGTCGGTGAGCCATTGTAGCTCTTCCCATGTGTGATTACTGCAGATGGTGCCCCAAAGTTATACTGCAAACTGTGTTGCCCCGGTGTACGGCAACACACAGGCACATGAAAACCAAGACAATCATCAGGAGCAGTCAGCATGAGCTCCCAAAGGAGGAACTCATGCTTAACCAATTTGACAATTTTTTTGACAAACTGGTTGGCTTGGTAGACAAAGGGAACTCTATGAATATTGACTACGTACACTTTGGTAGGGTTTCAACACTGACATCTATGAGAACCTCGCAAAGAAGCTGTTGATGTTTGGGCTGGATGAGCAGTTAGTGAGGTGGATTGAACACTTGTTGCATGATCAGCCCCTATCAGGGACACAAAGTCTAGTTGGAGATCAGTGTTTAGCAGTATACTCCAAAAGTGAGTCTAGTCCTGGTTAACATCTTCATTGATGATCTGGATCACAAGGCGGAGTGTGGCATAAGCAAGTTTGCTGATGATACAAAACTGGGAGGAGTAGCTGATATGCCATAGAGTCATGCTGCCACCCAGAGGGAACTCAACAGCCTTGAAAAAGGGTCTGAAAGGAAGCTCATGAGGTTCAGCAACGTACCAGTACATGCTGGGGGCCACCCACTTGGAAAGCAGCTTGGCAGAGAAGAGCCTGGGGATCCAGGTGGTCACCAAGTGAAACCTAAGCCAGTGAAATACCCTGTGGGAGAGGAAATCCTGGGCTGCATTAAGCAAATTGCTGCCAGCAGGTTGAGGGAGGTGAACCCTGCCTACTATTCAACTGTGGAGAGCCCATTATCTGGAGTATTTTCCCAGTTCCATGCTCCCTAGGGGTAAGAAAGACATGAACATACTGGAAAGAGTACGGTGAAGAGCCACAAAGGTGATGAAGGGACTGCAGCACCTCTCCTATGGGGAAAGACTGACAGAGGTGGGACTGGTTTAACTAGAGATCAGAAGGCTCAGGGGGAATCTTATCAATGTATATAAATACTTGAAGGGAGAGTGCACAGAAGATGGAGCTAGACTTCTCAGTGGTGCCCAGTGGCAGGCCAAGAAGTAGAGAATATACAGAAACACAGGAGGGTCTACCTGAAAACTGGGGAAAAATAATTTACTTTGAGAGTGACTGAGCAACGGCACAGATTTCCCAGGGAGATTGTGATTTCCCAGGCAAGTGGCTCTAGGCAGCCCTGCTTAAGCAGAGGGTTGGACCAGATAACCTCCAGAAGTCCCTTCCAGCCTTAACCGTTCTGTGATGACTGATGAATGGAAGCAGGAATCCGTTTTTTTAAGAGATTTAGATTTTACTTTACACCAGATACGCTGTAGAACTTCCTAAGAATCATTAAATGGTATGGTAAACTAGATAAATAATTGGATGATAGGACTTTTCTCCTATGAGAAGCCTCAATCGCAGTTTTACTGTTTATGTACCAGATTAATATTAAAGTCATCTCTGACAGTGGTACCAGCAATTCTCAAGTGTAAACTTAGAGGACTAGTACAGAACTGTATGCCTGTAAGATTTGCTTTAACATATGATCATTTGAAAAAGTCATGACATGCATTTAATTGAACTGTGTCTTATTTTAGTTTCAAAAATTCATTTTCAAGGTTGTCTAAATGGCTTAGAAATATGGTGTGAACATTTGCCCTGCTGATATCTAATCTTCTGAAAGAAATTCATGAATCTGGCTACTAATGATTTGAGGACAGCTCTCCTTTCGTATCTTGTACTTGTCAACATCCTTGTGACAATTTCCATTTGTTTCTAAAGCCTGTCAATGTATAATTAGATTTGAATCCCACTGCTTTAGGTGATATTCTGGCAAGCTGTTGGAAGCTGTTAAGGATTGTCCTCCCTTTTTATCTTGAAAGAGTGAGTACAATGTCCAAAAATTTTTATATGCTACAGGCAATATATTTTGATTGTGATAATAGTATTGTAGAAAGTGGCTGAAGAGGATGCTTAAGTATAGCCTGAAGCAGATAATATACATAGAGATATGTCTGTAAGCTGTATTACTGATTAAATGCGTAGATTACACAATTTGTCCTTCCAGAAATGTAGGGTAGTAGTGGCTCTGTCTTTCAAAAAAGTCTGACTGCTCCCATTAGCACATGACAGGGAAACTGACAAACCTATACAGTATGTGCAATTACACACGACCTTTCAATGAATTGGGTATGATTTTGAAAACCAGTGACTTCTTCTAAATAGCAAATCTTTACTGCTACAGTGTATCAGAAATACATTTCTGCGGTCTGGGAATAAAGCCCGAACAGGAGTTGTATGATCACTCTAAAAACTAAGACCCCAGGATATACTCAAGATCAGAAATCCTATGAAAAAATTCATATCAAAAGCAGTGAAGGTTCCACTTCCTTATATTGCTTTCTACCTCCAGCATATATGGGCTGACTCAGCTGGGGAGGAAATATGTGCAGAGAAATTTGATTGCTTTCTTACAGCTGTAAAAGACATGGAATTCGTGACATAGTCCAATTTCTTTCTGTTTGTGGTTTCCATTCTCCATTACCGTTCCACTGGAGGAGGATCTAATTTAAGATATTTTGCTCCCCATCCTTTGCAAGATTTTATGACACCCTCAGGTGTGCTGATTCAGCTGTGTGGCCTTGCTCTAAACCAGACGAGTGTGACAAGCCATTTTAAGAGTAAAACACACAATATATTTTTATTTATTTCAGTGGGTCATTTCAGGAAATGTAGGTTATAGAAAGGTGACAGAGCAAAGGAATTGAAAAGGGGTTGTAATCTTTCCTGTGGAACAAGCAACTGTAGAAACCAAAAAAGCAAAACCCTGAAAATTTGCAACTGCTTCTGATGCGTTACTAATATAAAGCCATTGTATAATCAAGAAGAGAGGCTTTTTCACATAAAATTCATTCTTAACACTTGTTATGCTGTTTACACATCAGAATATACTTTTATAGTGTTCTACACTAGGAGAGGTTGGATTTTTTGTTTGTTTCAAAGAACTAAGAGGAGAAATAAGTTTGGTTCTTTCAAGTCTGAACATTCTTCTTGTCTGACTGGCAATAAATAACAATCTTCCTCTAATTAAAAAAAAACCAAAAAAACTGTCACTCATAGAAATTCTCATTCTGGATTGCTTTCTGAGAATTAATAAATACTGGCCCATCAAAATCATTGTTACCATGTTAGTTCATATTAGCTGAAATATGGTGCACTTTTATATTGAACTTTCTTTCTTATGCTACTCAAGTCTGTGTTTGCTGCACTGTTTCTCCCTTTCTGTTGTACAGTTTTGCTAAAGACTTATATACATAGAAAAAATTCTAGTGTTGAGAGTTTGTACTTTATTCTCTCTGAGTCCTTTAGAAATTCTTTTCTGTGACTTTTTTACATATTCTTATGATACAGAAGGATTGTCTTCTGACCCCATGCCCCCCTCTTCCCTTTAAGTAATTGAAGACTGCAATGAGGTCTCCCCAGAGCTTTCTTTTCTCCAGACTGAACAACCCAAGCTCTCTCAGCCTGTCTTCACAGGAAAGCAGCTTTATCCCTCTGATCATCTTTGTGGTCTCTTCTGGACCCACTCCAATATGTCCATGTCTTTTTTGTGCTGAGGACCCCACAGCTGGACAGGTGGGGTCTCACGAGAGTAGAGTAGAGGGACAGAATCATGTCATGATAGAAATTGGCCTTGTAAGTTATTGCTTGAAAAGTCTCTGAGCTCCCAGGAATGATCTTACTTAAACACAATAGAGAATTTTATGAGAACATCATTAAGCAGTAACTGGCAAAAGTATGCTAGAAGGTTAGACAAGAACATCTGTATTGCACAGGGCATAAAGCATTTCCTGGAGAAAACACACTACACACTTATCGTTCGTGTTTCATACTACTTGAGAGTTGCTAAATGATTAAGGAAAGTGAATCATGTCATAAAGGCAGAATAATATATATTACCATAAAAGTGATTCTGAATATTCATATGTAATGAGAGCTGGGAAAGACATCTAAAGTAATTTTCTCTGTGGTGTCCAGGTTTTGGGGTTTGCAGTGTATATTCTCATTTTAAAAAGTTAAATGTCAAGATATACTAAAAAGTGACCATTCTGAAGCATGAAGCCAGTGAAACCAAGCTTTACAGAAAACCAGTATATTACAAAATAAACAGTTTAGGACACAATCAAGCCAATTTTATATCTCAGATTACTAAACCTTCTTTGAAAAATGCAGGATTTAAGATTTGTGATTTGACCTCGTGTTAGTACCCTGTAGAATCCTACTTCTTCATGATGGATAAAAAACCTCAAAAAACTGTGAGAGAATACCTCAGTAGATGATCAAACATCCTGGTATCACAAGTCAGTGCAAATTCCAGGTCTCATGACATTGGAAACAATTGACTGATTCACAATGAACTCTAGGAAGAGTCTTGTTCAAAACTTATTTATGCTTTAAAATTCTGTAGATAAAATTGGATTGTATGTAGTTTTATGAAAGATCATTCAGTGTAAACAGCAATGCAAAGGATCTAAAAAATTATCACATAGGATAGTATGGACAATAACAATATGGACAATAAATGATGTAGTTTTATGGCAAAAGGTATCTAGTTACTTATTCTTCTGGGTCACCTGTGTGCCTTATTTCATACAATGAGACTTCTAATTCAGAATAAATGCAAGGTATGACAGTGAAATGCTGATATTTTCAAAAGTGAGTTGCGTCTTTCTGCCATGAGCCAGCATACACTGCAGTTCCTTATGCTGCAAACTACCATTTGGGGGTTTTCAAACCTTTGAAAACAAGGCTGATGGTTTTTGTTACAGATGGGGAAAATTGGTGTTTATAAATAGGTACTGGAGGATCAATTAATATGTACTCAGGAAACAAGAAATAGAGGTTTATAATGCAAGGTCAGTGTCTCTTGTTCCCTATCGATTTTTCTTTCTATTGATTCATACCATTGATAGTGCTTCCCTTGTAACCTGTTCTCAAGGTAGCCTACAGTGTCAAGATGAAAGTGCTTTTCTCTGTCCTTTTAAAAACACACTAGCTACATCATCACACCTTCACAAGAACTACTTTTCCACAACAAGTTTGCACCATGTGTGATTGCTTTCAGGGGCATAAAGATTTGATCAGAAACGTCATTAACGTTGCTTTAACAATATTCTACATTTTGCACAATATCATAATGCCCTTTTAATTTTTGAAGAATATTCTCCTCAAATTTCCCTAACTCTGAATCTGCCTTTCATGTGCATCTGAAAAGGATAATGGAGATTTGAGTTTGGTTGAAGAAGAAAAGTGGAATTAACATTTTATGAGATTTTTCTATCTGTTAATTTTCATAATTTTTCAAACAATTATCTACACTGTACAGCTGAATAAAACTCTGTGCACAGAATAAGAGAATGGGTTGGGTTGGAAGGGACCTGAATGACCATCTAATTCCTGCCATGAGCAGGGACATTGTCCACTAGAATAGGTTGCTCAAAGATCCATCAAGCATGGCTTTGAACACTTCCAGGGATGGGACATCCACAACTTCTCTGGGCAATCTGTTCTTGTGCCTCACCACCCTCACAGCACAGAATTTCTTCCGTATGTAAACCAAGCCTACCCTCTTTCAATTTGAAGGCATTCCCCTTTGTCCTGTCACTACCTGCTCTATATGGAAGTGTTCAAGGCCCAGTGACTGAAATACTTTTTTTTCTCATAGTCATCTTGTGTAAGTGTTAGGAAGTCCACATCAGACTAAAACAAACAAGAGTGCAAGACCTGGGCAGTAAGTTTTACTGCCATGGAAAGTAACATGTACACAGTGTTAGGAGAAGCATGAGGCTTTTAAATATAACCAGAACTGATCTGCCAAATCATAAAAAAGAAAAAAGGGGTGAAGTACAGCCCAATGACCTTCATATTTGGAAAATGTAAACATTTCACATTGCAAAAATATGAAGCTCTTTGAGAGATTTCTGATGTTTTTGATTTATCATTTTGCCATGACACACAGATATGACAGTTGTTGGAGGCAGGTAAACAACCCTAATCTTTTGAGGTGTCAGTAAAACTGACAGAATTTATAAGGAGTTGCATCCTTTTCTTGCATTCCAACTTTGATTAAAAATTGAAGGATATTTTCAAAGCTTCTACAGAAATCTCGGAGGAAAAAGTTTACAAAAGATCTCTAATTTTAAATTATTAATTTTTCATTGCTTTCTGTTTTCAGTAAACCCACTAGGACTGAAGTCATATGACATAATTTTAACCATCTAGGTTTCAAATTAACTATATTCTCCTTCACACTGTCCATCACCTAGAGAGGTAATGCACCCCAACTAAAATAAGTATCTAAAATACATTGTAGATAAATATTTGACTTTCAATTTTTTATCTCACGTCTCTATTTTACATTCAATATTACTGAACTTCAGGTTGACTTTTTTCCTGCATCTTCCAGAGACGTCCCTGAAATAAGTGTTTTTAAACTAGTAATAGTCATGGTGTGTCAATCCATTTCCATCAAATCATCCTGAAAAACTTGTGAACCCTTTCATTTTTTTTGCTTTCTTTACTTTTGTTTTTGTTAATTTTGTGCTTTACAACATAAGAGTTTAAATCATGAGTTAGGAAATTTTACTCTGACACCGTGTACTGTGATAGTGAAGCTGCCCTAGAGCACAGCAGATGTCTTCTGGCAGAGCAATACAAAAACTCCACATAGACATATCAGAGATGCTACAACCATCAGTGTTCAACATTCACACACCCAGGCACGCACAAAGTTCTCACATTAGTTGGAAGCTCCTACATAAAGAGTCATATATTTGAGCAAACCTAGTTAGTTATTACAAGAGTGTAATTTTTTTTAAGAATCATTTAAGTCATTGATCACGACAAATAGACATGCCTTCTTGACTGCTGTGAAGCACTTGAAACAGCTCTTGTTCTGCACTGTTAGTAGGGCTGGAAGTTTTTGGGTTTAAAGGCCATGCTTATCTCTGTCACAGAATTCATTTACACTTCAAAAAAAAGGCAGCTTTACAAATTTTATACTGTTGCATGTTCATGTTTTTAATTTTACCAATGTCGGGTCCAAAAGTAATTATTGTTCTAAATAGGCAGAGTGTAAATGTTAAACATTGCTTGCATCAGTAGTTGCAGAACAATATGAATATTCTCTTTTCTGTTTATCCAAGCCCTCATTCTTTGAAGAATTTTCATCTTGGTCTGGTTTGTATTTTCCAGTTGGATGAAGAGAACTGCAGGTAAAAGTCTTTCATTAGAGGCATGTCTGATTTAATTAATCTTTAATTATTGTGCAAAACAAATGGAAGGATAGCTTCGATCAGCAAATTCATTTGCCACATTTATCAACTTAGCTGATCTTTATCACCCACCCAGATGACAGTAAATCAAATGCACACCCCTTTTCAATTCATGAAGCAAATGATTAAAGTGTCCATAAGAGTCCCTATCCTAACTAAATCTAATTGTGTGTGAATAATCAGTTAAGTTGTGTGATGAATGTGCCATCACAGAATCTAGTCCATAACCAAATCATATTTTGAATCATACTTGCTCTAATAAGAACACTCTTAAACTCAGGTGCTTCTTCTTCTTCCTCATTTACTGATAGATAAATATGTATCATATTAATTTCATTATTGTGCTTTGCTTTCTCCTTCACCTTTTATATCAGCTTCAGGGGTTACCTTCACTTGAGCTTTATAATTGAAACACATTCCAAACACATATATGTATATCTTATTAAAAGTCATCTTAAGCACAAGAAGTATTACAGTATTTCACTATAAATACTTTAATAGTCCAAACCGAATTTAAATATTTTGCATTGCACATCTTTGATATTTAAGATCATTTTTACTTGACTAGATAGCTCCTCAACTCAAAATGAAGAAAAAAGATGTTATAACTGTATTTGAGTACTGCAGAATATAAATGGTACACATTCTCCTTCAGAACACATTTCTTGATGTCTGCTGTTCTTAAATATTTATGAACCCATTCTTTTTTCACCTGGACTTCTATGATACCATATTTAAGGTTTCATGAGACTTTTGTTCATGGACAAAATTTCATTTAGTGGACTTAAATAAGGATTTCAAACCTTTAAGGATTCGTTCATCAGTATGTAATTAAATAATGAGGAACTAACATGACAAATAAGCATCTAACCTTAACTGATACTACAGTGTATTTCATTTCTTTCAAGTGTGCATATATAAAATGAGATATTTTTCCTTATTTCTCATCTTAAAAATAGTTTGAGAGATGTCTGATGACCTAATACGTTGAAGACAGAACAAAAACTTTGTAATTAGTTATATTTAATTGGTTCTTTAAAACCAAAGAACTAACTGCAAGGGCTTTGGAATCACTGAAAAGTAAAAAACTTGAAGAGGAAAAAATATTTTATATGTTGATTCTTTCTATATAGAGAGGTGGAAGAGAGAAAATAGGATTCATATACACCCTCTGAAAATGCAAAATCCCAACATACAACAGATGTACATCGGTTTTGTTTTCATTTGTGTTGTTGTTATTATTGTTCTCCTTCTTAATAATAGTAATAATCATAATCACCATTATCCAGTACGGTCATCTATTTGGAAGACGCCCTTGGTGGCAATGCAGTTTATTAACTACCATTTTCAACTATGGTAATGATATGTTTGGGTGAAATGTGTACTTATCTGAAACAGATTCTGTAGCTATCAATGAAAATGCACCCATCAGATAACAGAAAGTGAATACTATGTGAATAAACAATCCCATCAGCCAGTTGGCTTCAAGAGCTACACTGGATTAAATCTTCTCCATATCTGGACTCTGCCATATTTCAGATGACTGGATGCCATCCACAGCCTACACCCTGCTGGGTCACCAATGATAGGTCTCTTGTACATATGCACAAAAGTAGACAATGAAATAATGAAAATGTCTTACTGCATCCCTAGGGCAAATATACTAACAAATGAAAATTTAAATATATATTCAACTGAATTTAAAAGATGGTTCATTAACTCAAGGAATTATTTATTCCCTGCAATCTGGAATCATTGTAATACAATCTCTCATTTGTGTGTAAGTGTGAATGTAAATACTTATTTCAAACTAGAGTCTTACAGATTGTTATTACTGAAGTATTTAATGGGGCAGTTTGCCAGGCTTTTTTTTTTAACAACATATGAAGTGATCTCATTAAATTATTAAGCAAGTGGTTTAATTATGCCAACTTTCACATCTAACTGAAAAGCAGATGTTTTATTGGAAAACATATTGCTTTGGGAGAGCAATATCTAGCCACATAGTCACAGATTAAGACCTAATGACAGTTTAAAGGCTAAAGGCATTTGGATACCAAAACACTTTAGTCACAGATTTTGCAGTTTTACAAATTATACAATTCCCTGTTTTGTGGGAGAGAAGTAGGAGACGTCGGTGTGATGTATGTAGTCCTGGACAGGTCATGGGGTTTCCTGGTCTCTCTTTTGCTCTCTGGATTCTCTAGAGGTAGCAGAGAAGATCTGGGCTCCAGGTTCCTGGGCTCCTGGCTGCCTGCCCCCATAGTCTGTCAGGTACTTTGAGTACCCCTGACACTCTGAATTTTCATGAATTATAGTGTTGGATAGGGAAAACCTTGTTAGTGAGTAGATCATTCAAATTATACTTTCTTTTTCTTGTTTGCTGTTGCCATTTTTGACACAATCTGTTCCAAACACATCTGGTCACATTTGCACTTGTTAATGATAAAAATGTTGTTTGCATAATTTCATTATTTATTTTATTGAACACACCAAAACTATTCTTTTGCTTGAGGCATCTGGCTGATCATATTTTATCTACTGCTATGAAAGCAAAGGTTTTACAGCCTGTACTAACAATGCCTGACTTGCTGATTGCTACAAGTATTGGTGTGCCTTCCCTATGCAGGAAGGTAGCAGATAAACAGGTAATATACTTCCAACTGCCAAGACCCTGTTCAAAAGATACAAATGGATGAGTCACTTTTGTTTTCAAGCTTAATGAAACATATATATATGTCTATTCTCAACAGAGGGTGAAAACGGAATTAATTTGTTAGCTTCTCAAAAATCAAATGAGACCTTCACAAAAGATGGATGGATTTCATATGAACAGACAGGGAAAACCAAATAATTCTTATAAGGATCCCTTACAAGTATTTTGAGAGAAATATGTTCTTGAAAATTGTACACAAATTAACCACTGTTTTGCAATACCATGAACATCATCTGCATGTAGCAGAAACTCCCAACAGCCTGCAAAAAACTCCCTTATTTCAAATAACATATTTCCCTTAGATCAGGGTATTTGGGGAATGGGAATGTGGGGGGGGGGGGGTATCAGTTATTATAAGTATAATCTGGGTCACTGAGATCAAAATCTTTCTTTCTCTGAAGAGGAAGATTGTGTTTGCCTTTCCCAAAACAGATAAAGGTCCAAACTTTCCTAACAGAAAAAGTACTTATTCAACAAAGAGTTGAGTGCTTAGGTAAGCCACAATAAGATTTATAGTGAATGCCCTACAGAAAAGCAGGAAATGGATCTCCCCTATGGCCCCTTTCCTCAGAGTCGTGTTCAGGGAAAGGAGACCACTCACTTGCTCTTTAACCCTTGTCTGAATAAAAGAGAGGACCTGAGCTCAGCTGGAGAAGTATCTCATTCAGATGCAGTCCTGGCCTGTGCTGCTTCAATTATAAAACTTAGTGTAGGGCTCTGTTGAACTATAGCCCTTGTAGAAGTTCTTTTCTCTTCTTCTTTTTCTTGTTTTTTATTGGTCACAGGAAAAGGTAATGCACACCTTAAAACCTATGTATGAGGACTGAATTCTAAAAATATGGGAGAAATTATGAATTCAATGACAAAATAAAAATGCAAAATGTATGTTGCTGGAAACAAGATTTCACCTGTGTCTCTTGGCATGTGAAAGAAATACAGTTACAAGCTTACAGTAGGCACTCGAAGGCTATGATCTAGCATGACATGTCCACACAGGCATTTTGCAAATGTTGGCACTATAGTTTCGGATTAGCAATTGGACATCAGTCTCTGCCAGAGGATCATTGCCCTGATGTGTTTCTTTCATGTAATATCAGTAAGCTGAAATAGCCACTCTGAGTCAAACTCAGGCAACTGTATCTGAGTTTTCACTTGTCCTGTTGCATTATTTCACAGAGCTGGATGGGATGGGTTAAATACCCCAATGTGACAATTTATGCTGTCTTTCATTTTGGAGATGGCTCTTCTCTAACTCGATTGGATCACGGGCAGAAAGCAGCCTCAAATCTACACCACAGGAAGAGTAAGTCAATCTTTTAATATGTTCACATAACCTTTTAAATATCAAAATTTTAAAAACGTTTTACACTGAATACAATATTAGTTTTGTATAATCATATATATACAACCTACGTGACTGAAGTAAAAAAATTATCAGAAGTGTAACCAGAGGAGTAATTTTGATTTCTTTTAGTAGAGAAATATGTTCATATCCTATTAAAGAATATGTTTGATACCTCTGTACCCACAGCTTCTGAACAAAAATATGTGGTTTTCATAGTTAATTGTTCTTAAGTGCAAAGTAGGCTTTCATATTGATGAAAACCACTTAAAAACAAGCAAATTCATCAAAGTGATTGGTGAGCTATAGACACTGAAAATGGTTGTGGGAAACTTTGTATAGGGATATCTCTTTACTTGAGAATTAGTGTGTTGGTACAATTAGAAAAAATATAAGCAGTATATGAATGAGGGTTCCATATCATCCTTCTTCATTAGTTTTGCACAAATGTTACAATCACACATGGAGAGGCACAGAAAAATTATGCTTTGTGTATGCAAAGTTGCCAGAAACTATGCATTATTTTCTTCAGAGAGATTCTTCAGACTGACATTCTTAGCATGGCTGCCCCTTACTTCCACCCTCATCTTCATCAGGACTGGGGAAGAAAATACCAAGAGCAAAAGCAAGAACACTCATGACCCACGATAAGAAAGGTTCAATAAATGAAGGACTGAGGGGGAAAAAACCAAACAAACATATAACAACAATTACTCACCCCCTCTAATGGCAGACAAATGCCCAGCCAAACTTCTGAGCAACAACCGTCCTGGAAGACGGTTATTATGATTGTGCAGGACATCATACAGTATGGAACATGCTTCACTCAGTTCAGGTTAGTTGTCTCAGCTCTATCCCCTTCCATAACCTTTCCCACAAGCAGCCTAATTGCTGAAAGAGCAGGTTGGGTAGAGTGAGAAAAAAGGCTTGTCATCAAGCACTGTTCAGCCATAGCCAAAACACTGATGAGTTATCAACACTGGTTTACTCGCAAACCCAAAGTTATGAAGAAAGTTAACTATGTTCCAGCCAGAACCTACAATCATAATATGTTGAAATGCCTTTTGTAAAAAAACAGCTTTTGCATATTACTAGCAGCAATTAAACCAGTGAAAAGCTGGGAGGTTTTTGTGTGTATGAAGTTGGGGTTTTTTTGTTTTGCTTTGTTCTATGAAAGACAAGAAACAAGTGGTACATTCTACTAGCCAACATTAAGGATCATTCTATTCAGTTTTCCAGGATTGTTGATTCATCATAATAGTTCTGTCAGATTGTATCAACCAAAATGGCTCTTGAAGATAGGTACAGTAACGAAGTGATGCAGATGAATAAATTATCTACTCTAGAAATAAATAATCAAATATGAAAACCTTCTTGACGTGTTCCTTGACAGTAAAGAAAATATTATGTGATGATTACACTCCAATTCAATAGAGGCAGAAAACTGATCTATAAAATATTTAACAAACCAATCCGAGTGAAACGTGCCCAGTCTCACTGGTCTATGTGAAAAACTGAATTACTGCCTTTTCAAATTAATCAGAAATACTTCGGTATCCTCTTTTAATCGGAAGGTCATTTTAAAGATGACAGGCAAGTGTTCTTTCTATTTGGGCAAATATTTGAACTTACTACCTTGTTTTGTTTATATAAAACTGTGTGTATTGTCCTTGTGTAATACTTTTCTCTGTGACCTTTTCAAGCATATAGCAAATAAATCTTTCCTTAGCTTTAAAGTGGCTGTCATAACAACACCACAGGGCTCTAGGCATGCTGACTAACAGTTTCAAAACAGTCTAATCAATTTGGAAATATTTTTCTTCAAAATTAATAGATGTTGGTATGAAATAACTAATCAGCTTTAATAGTTAGAGTTTGGGAATTTTACTATCTTTCCCAGTTACATTTCTATACAGTTTTATAAATAAGAAAGTTGTATCAGTTTTTATTAATATGGGATTAAAGTGAAAAATTGCAGTAAGGAAAGGACTCGTGCTGATATCATAACATTTTCTTAGGAAAGCAGTGAGAGTGGGAATAGAGGGAAAAAATATGTCATAATGGTAATTTCTTTAAGCAAATTTAAATCTTAAAGATAAAATTGGTTTCTTCTATGTCTTTGTTGCCCATTCACGTCTGAGTCATGCTGCAGGACTGTGCCTTCTACATGTGATCATAAGAAATTTAACCCAGAAGGTGAGTCTTCTGCCTGACACAATTTTGATCAGAAAAGTCTGGAGTAACAATTAATAATAGGATACTATCTGTACTGTGACATGGCTGGTAGGATTAATTGATACTGTCTTCATGTATATGTGTGTGCATGTGTGGCTGAGTCAGTAATCCTGAAGTATGTATTTAAAATTAATTACTCGTTCTGAAAAAAAGGAAAGTCAAGCAAACCAGCTCCTTTGAATGCAATAATACTGATCATCAATAATCTGACTTATTTTGTCATTTTTGTGTGATTTTTGGAGTTGTCATGTGCAGATCCAGGAGGTGGAGCTGATGATCCTTGTGGGTCCCTTCCAGCTCAGGATATTCTATGATTACAATTCTGAAATAATTCAGGATGCAACATGGCTAACCCATGAACAGTACCACGTGTCTAAGAAGTGATAAAATAAAATAGAAACAACCAACTCTTTTGATATTCCTTGGTGTCAGCCTTACATCCCTTGAAAGACCTGTATGAGGAATTCTGCCTAACACACATTAGGCACATCCCAGTCAAAGAACCCACGATGAGATACTTGAAATCCAGATTAGTTTAGCTTCATGTTGAAAGCGGTGCAAAAACGATCTACATGAAAAATATATGCACTGCAAGCACTTATTTACATCATAACATAAACTCTGTGATGCACCTTTAGTCACTAAACAGAATATGCATAAAGAACACAAATATTAGTCCCCTCTGGTAAGGGGGTAAAAGCTAAAGCTTGTTGTCATTTATAGGGGCACTGTGAGGGCTGGTGTCTCTCATGGGCCAGGTGCCTGGGGCAAAGGGACCTCCCTCCAGGGTGTCAGGACAGGGTTCCATGCCTGATCCCACTGCCAAAACACAAAGCCAGTGGGACACACCCTGGATGGGAGTCCCGGCTCTGCCTGCTCCCAGCCAGGGCACAGTGCAGTCCAGGAGCCAGCTGGGGGAATTGGGCATCTCCATGGGGACAGAGATGCGCCAAGGATTGGTCCAGGATTGTCCTATTAGGGCATTGCTGGGACAAGGACTGAGAGCTCCAGAGGGGAGGAAAAGAGGTCCTGGGCCAGGGGCAGGAGACAATGCAGGAGGCTCCTAATCTTTTGTTTCCTTGGTGGTGATTAACACAATCTTGATCTCACCCACATCATCAATCCCAAGCTTGCAAACATGGTGAGTCTTTCACTGTGAATCTAGTAGATTAGAGAAAACTAGGAAAACAGCTAGGATAAGGAAATTTATCAGAGGCAGTTTAGCTGAAATTGGGACACCTGTATTTTGTACTGAAAAAGGTGTCAGAGGAGCTCTGGAAAAGCATCTTGTGTTCCCAGGAACTCAGAACATGAGAAACTCACAAATGCACTATCAGAAATTCTTATGTAGTCTTCAAGCTTCTAGCTATATCATTCAACATAAAAATAAGCATAAGGCTATACCATTTTAAAATTCAAGAGTGTTGCTTTAAATTGATTATGGTAATTGGGGGGATTTAACTTAGCAGGGAGAGATTCAACTGGAATAGCCAAATTACTATGACTACTTCTAATGATGTCTTAAATGGTCAGCAACCTGCCAAAGAATGAAAATTAATTCTATATGTAAGAAGTTTTATAGCAAATTATGTGTTTTAGGTTGTTTTAAATGGAGGAAAAAGTCCCTAACAGTTTGTAGACCAATTCTTCCTTCCTTGATGGAATTATGTGATGCTGAGCATTAACTGAAGATGTCTTCTGTGGACAATAGGTCTGATTCTCTAGTGCATTGTTCCTTCTGCAGCTAGCATATTTGCATTTAATTTGCAAAAGAAAAATGTTCCTAATCTGCTTTTACAGATGTGATTACAGGAGTAGAAAATCAGAGGTGGTTTTGTTGTCTTTTCTTCATGAATAGAACATTATGATTCTGGATTTACTCTGTGGAAATGTAATGTGGACCTGATTTTCTGTCAAAACAGTTTTCATACCCCTGAAAAGGAGCTAGTCCTGGAACAAAAAGTGGAACAAATGTAGCTCTCCAAACCACCTTAATTATATTTTGACCTATGTTTACTATATCAGGGTTTTCTAACATGGAAAAAGATGTTTCTTTCCATTGTTTTGATTAGTGTTAATTGAAATATGCTGAGTTAAACGGCTTTATTTCTTATGCTGTTAAGTGTCACAAGTAAAAATGAGGCTGTTAGGAATAGATTTCAAGCAGGCTGGGTATTATTTAGCAATAAATGGTTCAAAGCAAGTAACTCATCTTTCTGTAATTTGTAGCACCTGGTAGTGATCTGACTTTAGACCTCATCACATACTTTTTCCATATCATTAACCACAACCAGAAGTCAGAGTTTCGCAGCAATTGAACCAGTGCTTAGAAACAGTGTGACAGACATTAGTTTTAAAAAATGTATTACTTTGAAATACTTTGGCTATATTTATTGCCTTCTGTTTTTAAAAGAATTCAATAAACCTCTCTGCAGATTACTGTGGAGGGGAAGAAATACTAGAGCATCACTTCTTGTCCGAATAGATCAAATACATTTTGCAAATGAACTTTACAATATGAAGGTTTGAAATGCATGATGGTAGTATTCAAACTTAATAACCTTAGGATAGAAAGCTGTGTGGTACGATCCATAGATTTTACAGTCCAGGTGACATAGGAGAATTCTGTACTAAGGAGGGAACAAAACTTCATAGTGTCCAAGTCAGCCTAGCATGAAGAAAAAACCTCTCTGAGATGAAAGGGAGTCTCCTATCTTACAGTAGTCATACTCCACATGAACCAGTAGCTTTTTGAGGAAACATTTCTTTATGTGACGTAAAAATTTGTTGTCCACTTCTCAGCTCCCAAAGCTTAAAAATCATTCCTTCCTAAACTTCAGCTTAAGGAAGATCCTTAGTTAAAGTGGTAAAGGAATATGGAAATAATGAGATTTTCTATACCACATTTTAACATCTCCGCATCTGTAAAATATTCTCCAATGTAAAAAATACAGGGAAGAATTTGTATTACAATCACAATTTGCTAGAACACTTTAACAAGAAGCTATAATCAAATTTTATTGAAACAGTTTGAACACATTACATTACACTGAAAATCTTAAAGATGGAAGAATGCCTCCTTCTGGGTAAAAGATGACAAATTAGTGAGATAACAGGGACTCCTATATACACTTCTATTTCCCAATTCTTCATATCTGCAAAGCAAGTTAAAGAGGAATCCTTCAAAACTGCACAAAACTCCCCACTTCTCTGATTTTTTTTTTCTTTTGTGTGTAAGGCTAGTTATTATTTTTATAATTTTTTTTATACCCTCCAATCTCAGCACCTGCCAAAACAGAAAAGGCTGTATGCTATCAACCTGAGCCAAACATTGGAAAATCTTTAGGCAATATTCTGTGAAATATTCTGTTCTCTCCAAAGGCCAAGGATTTAAATTCTCACAGTATTTGAACTGCTGTTTGCTGGGGAAAAAAAAAAAAA
>VWZT01015392.1:185940-198037 GCA_013397055.1 Pachycephala philippinensis
TTTTTGCGGGGCAGGACAGAGGGAGAAGTGTTTGGTTTTGGTTTAGGGGTTTTTTTTCAGTGAAGAATATGATGTCTTAAAATGCGTGTGTCAGGTCAAATGTTTAGAATAAAACAACTAACACCATAATTTATAGTAGCAAGCAAATCAGTTTAAATAATCAAGAGTTACATATAACTTTAGCATAGCATAGGATTTTGCTGACCTAAATGTTCATCCAAAAGTTAAGTCATTAGTTAAACTTGGTTTTCTTTGACTTCAGAATTGCTACAGAAATGTAGGCTGAAAATGGAGCAAATTTAACTTATTTACATAGATCGGGAAGATGAAGCAAATCTAACCTTTAGTGTTGAACCTAAAGAGCAGGAATATTCATCTAGACCTTCCTGATAGGAGTCCTCTTTTGTTGAACTTGATGTAGTTCCATAGAATTCAGATCACACACAAACCTCCCAGTGTCTTGGCCTTTAGAGACATCACAACATTTCCACCAGTGTATTAAACCAGGCAGTAATATTTGCAGCTATGGTTTGTTTGCCTGGGTTATTTTTGCTTCTTTCATCTATACTTCTTCTGATTTCTGTGACTTTTGGGCTGTTATTTTCATTCTTTTGTGGTATTATTTTGACAGAGTTTCCATATCCTGGGAATATATAGCATGAACAATTTTCATGATGTTATGCAAGAAATGGCCAGAGATTTGTATCATATGAATGGTAACTTTATTAAGATTAGAAATAAAAGTTAACTCAAATAATTGTGTAAGTTTTCATATCTACTGTATCTGATTACTCTTGTAATGAAAGAAGAAGTTCTTTGTTTTACTTTTCTGAGAAAAGAGAACAACATTGTGTAAAATACATGTTCATTTGTCTCTCCATTTGTTACCTGTGCAGGAGCCTCTGACACTTCTTAATTAGAATTGTTTAAACCTGGATATAGTTAATTTTCATTTACAATCAAAATATAAAAGTATTCATTTCCTTAAAAATATGTACTTACCATAATGGTATGAATGTAGTGGTGCCAAGTACCTTCCATGACCGTACATATCAGTGCTAGCCATGCATCAGCTCTGTAATACATTCTCTGTGTTAGTTAAACATTAGTACAAAGGGTTAAATAAATTAATCTTTTTAGTTTTAAATTGCCTGATTTTTCAGTCTTAGCACTGCCCTCACATTAGTCTCAAATGTGCCAACATACGTATATCTCATATGTACTGATATATACATATACACAAATACATACACATTTATGTGTGTGTATATATATGTGTGTGGATAGAGTCATATGTAGATATTTCATATTTGTAAGCAACAGATCGCTTTCCCAGGTCACTAATAGTCTTCCTAAGACTCTTTTCCAGATGTGATCCATGTTCAGTTCTCTTATGAGGAAAAGAATAATCTTGTGTTTTTTACTGTACTGTATCTTTTAGCTCTTGAGTCTTATTATCTTCCCACAAAACTCTTCTACATGCCTCAAAATTTCTTTGAAGATGGAAACGCAGAGCAAGTATCTGGAACGTGTAATTTCTTTTCTGCTTCAGAATGACCATAGAAAGAGATTTTTAATGATATTAATTTTAATCCTCTTTCTTCCTGCCTAGGAAGCAATGAATGAACTTGTTCTTCATCTCTTAGTTCGCTTTTAGATGTAGTTTATTGATTTTTGAAAACACATTCTGAACAGGGCTTTAGTCCAGTTAAAATATTGATGAGAGATGGAGACCAGATTGTCTGTCAGTTACTTTTATAAAAATGTTTATAATAAATAGTTAGCAATGATTAAATAAAATAATGTTCTCCATTGATGTGTTTTAGGTTTGGGGGGGTTTTCCTTGTGTCTTTTTTTATGGAATGCTATTAAAAACTGAAAAAAATTCTGTGTGCTGAAAGGTATTAATACTTGTTGTTATTCTGCCTACAGCAGTGTTTTCGGCATAGTTTGAGCTATGTTCATTTGCAATGTGTTGTTGGGTATTGTAAGATAGGTATTGTGAGACTACTTATTAAATAATTACATTTATATTGAATTTTTAGAGTAGGATTTTACTGACTGTGATTGTTGCCAAAATGTGCATGACCATTCTTGGAAAAAGAAACAGATGACAGACGGATTTTCGAATTTATTTTGCTTTGGTTGTGATTTTTACTTGTGTGTGATCTTTAATGAGATTTACATGGCCTTTGACAGAATACAGGCCAAGTATATCCTGTGCTAAAACAGTAAAATTTATGGTTAATAGGCAATACAGTTTCATTTACATTATGCATAGAAAATATTAATGAGGAATGAACTACAAATCAGTCCATTTTTTTGGAAAAAGAGTAATATATTTCTAAGCTCCAGTGCAGATATTGTCTATGCTCCTTACAGTATTCTTTTGGTGGGTGTACTGTGCTTCGTAAATTATTTTAAATATTTTTAATACTTTTAAATTGTGACCTAGTGAATATTATTTCTGCAAATTTGCAGTGAGCCTAGTGAGTTTTTGATCATTTGAGTATTTTCAAGAAAACAAAAAAAATTTTCTTTAATTAATTTTCTCACTTACATCTTTAGAAGAGCTAAATTTACCAGACTTATATTTATAGATTATTTAGGAAATGTCTGTTCCACGTAAATATTAGACAGTTTACTTAGCAAGCTCCACCAGGGTCATCCCTAATTGCTTACCTGTAAGGAGATAATTTATTAAAATATTATTGCTTTCTATTCAGTTTCTATTCTGTGTGCCTTGGAGGAAACTTAGCTTGTTGTAAGAGAGGGAGTTTTTTTAGTTTTTAATTCATCAGTGATCATCCTGGCTGCTGTGCTGGAAATTTGAGTTGTGTAATAATTTCAACATGAATGTAATATTTATAATTAAACAAGCACATAAAAAGGAATAAATAATTAAATACTCTAAGCTTGACAATACAGAAAGATACATTCTACAACACAAAGATAAAATACCTTTACTGATTACAATTTTAGATATTTTCATCAACACTTATTGAATGAAATATTTGATTAATCACTTTCTGAAATATATAGCGGGAAATTTTTTATATATTTGAATAACTTCATATTCCTCTTTTTTCTCTTTTATTTTTCCTTGCAATAAATGCATAAATATGGGTTGACTGCAAATTAATGCATAAGTATGGGCTGACTGCAAATTAAATTATTTTACCAGAACAAGTTAACACGTTCTTGTTAGGTAAAACAGAACATCAGATTTATTGCAGTAGTAAATACAATAAGTAAAAGACACTCTCGAAAATGTTTAAAGAGAAATGTTTTCTTTCTCCCTCTTCTTTTATTTAAGTCATTATTATTTTTTATTTTTAATTTTAAGTATCTGATGTTTCTAAATTAACTTTTAAAGGAAAGTGAAGGCTGAAAAATAGGACTCATAACTCATTTTGTCAAGCTGATAAAAAATATACTTATAAATGAAAAGAAACAGCAATAAATTATTACTTTTTTGATTGATGGATTACATTATGTTGTTCAGATACAATAGGGGTATAAAATAAATCTTACTTTAATAACTGCTCTGTTGGATATTATTATAAATTTCCTANNNGGATATTATTATAAATTTCCTAATTAGAAATATATACATGGCTTATAGTACCAGAAGTGTGATTAACTCTTAACATACCGAGAAAATATATGTTATCTATATATGCTTTGAGATCTTCTGAAATGCAAAACATGACTAACTAAACTTTTTGACAAATTAAGATTCTTGTTTCTACTGTAATTTTTACAGCAATCAAGGTGAAGCGTTAAAATGCAATCACCTGCTATTTCGCATATAGTTATCTTCAAAACGACAATGTCGAAATCCAGCTAAAATCTTCTTCGAAATATTATTTTATATATTGTTCCTCCCTGGTTCAGTAAGGGGCAGCATTGTTTTGTTTTTTTTTTTTTTTTTTAATGGTTCCTAAGTTTAAAATTCATCACTCAGAGAAACTTTAAAAAAACCTTGAAATTGTGACCCTTATTTTGTTTAACAAGCTCACAAAATTTATTGATGCTGCACACTTCTGGTGCAAAGACGAAGATATATTGAGATTTACAACTGGACGTGACAAGATAGCTCTAATTGTGTACCATAAAGTGTGTTTGGAGTAGTCTTTTGCAAATAACTTAAGCCAAGTGTAAGATTCTAACTCCAGCATTATTTGACATAGAATGGACACAGATAACTATGCACTTCGGGGTCACTACTAACTTAGATCACTTATTTTGCATTAAGTTAAGCTGAATTTGAAATCAGAGCTGGGAACTTTTTTCTTACCATTTTAAGATACATACTTTTTAAAAATTACACTTATTAAAAGCCTTTTTATAATAATGGTTAATCAAGTTTCTCTGATAAATGTAATTAATACCTTATTAATTTTTATTTTCAAGTAAAGCTCAGCAATTAATCTCTATTAAATAACTTAGAAAAACATTTTTATTCCTGCTTACAAAACTAATTTGTCCATTTCTTTGCTTCTGCTTTCTTACAGTAATGATTGTAAAAATTTTGCAATTGTCCAAAAAAAAGAGTTGGTTTGGGTTTTGGTTTGTAACATAAATGTTATGATTTCTGTGCCTCAGAAAGATAATTGATCTGAGACAATTGGAAAACAGAGAGAACTAAAATATTTCAGAAAGCAGGAAAAAAAAAGTGGGATTTCTTGCAAACATAGTTCCAAAGAGAAACATTAAAAAAGAATATTTTAATACCTTCTTATTTTTTTTCTCCCAATAGCCTCTATTTTTTTTAGAAAATACTTATTATCTTAAGATTCTACCTCGTTGCACAGTGATAAAATAGAGTTGTCTCAGTATGCTATGTTTCCATACTTGTGCATGATCCTAAATGCTAATACTGAGTTATGCATTGTTTATGGAGTCTTATGGATAGATACATTTGACACTTAAGTTCCATCTCTCCCTAAACATAAAAAACGTAGATTCTAATCCTGAAAAGCATTTTGATAAATTTGAAAATTTTGGTGTTTCTTTCCAACGGCCTTGACAGAACTTTACGAAATATGATGGCACTACAGTGATGCGATCTCAGATTAATGCCCCACCTGTCTTCCAGAGACACCGGGGTTTTAAGCTACACTCAGGTGAGAGCTGCAATGGCTGCTGTACAGGCACATGCCCTTTCCTGCATGCATTTCTGACTGACAAGCGAAAAGCAACCTGTACAGCCCCTGATATCAAGAGAAGTATAAAGTTTGAAGACAAAGGGTGTCATGACAATTATATGGTTCACAGTTTTTATTGTACTTTCTCTAATTCTTTAGTACAGTTTGTATATTGATATATGGAGTTTATTAGCTTCCATAAAGAAGTGAAATATTTGAAAGAGAAGACTGTAGAGCTACAACAAGATCAAGGCAGGCAGCAGAAGTGACAGAGGAAAGAGATGGGAAAGGGGAAGATTCGGTAGAAGGTTTTGAGAAAGTATGAAACAGGAAAAGGCTGCAAAGAGGTGTGTAGAAAAGGCAACAGGAAAAGAGAGTGTGAATGAAAGATGATGGATGAAAGGTAAGAAATTTGAGAGAGAAAGCTTTGTTAAAGAAAAAATAAAAGACAATCTCCACTTCTGTCACAACCCCATACAGCACTGCAGGCTTGGGCAAGAGCGGCAGGAAAGAAGCCCAGCAGAACTGTGTGGAGGTGCTGGTCAACAGCAGCAGAGCATGTGTGAGAGACAGTGAGCATCCCAATCAGGGAAATGATAGAGTCCCCTATATGGACAGACCCGGAGAGATCTCCCTAGGTTAAGGTGATAGAAAAATCCTCTCCCAGGATGCTTTATTCTACTGTGCTGATGTACCCCAGCTTTGTTCCCCTCATTGGCCTGTTCGGTTTCCTGCCCCTCTGCGCCAGAAAGTTCCTCCCTCCCTGTTCTCCCATTTGCCGCTATCCCTTTGTCCCTCCCTCAGAGTTTCCCTATTGGTTCTCTTACCCCGGCCCCGCCTATGTGCCACCCCTCCCTGATGCTCTCCCCCGATCCTGTATAAAAACCCGGGGTTCTCAATGTTTGAGGTCTTTAGTTCCTGGTGCTGTTGTTGTGTGAGGCTCAAATAAACCTGCACTGTGGAATTCTATACAAAGACCCTTTCCGTCTCTTTGCTATCGGTTTGTCGAAGAAGCCAGCCGCAAACCTCGGCTCGGCTTACAACAAGCATGAGTCAGTGTGTGCCCAGGTGGCCAAGCAGGTCAATGCTGTCCGGTATCAGCATTAGTGTGGCCAGCAGGACCACAGAAGTAATTGTCCCCCTGTTCTCAGCATTGGTGAGGCCGCACCTCAAATCCTGTGTTCAGCAGGTGCTGGAGCACGTCCAGAAGCTGGTGAAGGATCTGAAACACAAGTCTGATGAATAGCAGCTGAGGGAGCTGGAGGTGTTCAGCGTGAAGAAAAGGAGGCTCAAGGGAGACCTTATCACCCTCTGCGATTCCCTGAAAGGAGGTTGTAGCCAGGTGGGGGTTGGTTTCTTCTCCCAGGCAACTGTCGGCAAGACAAGAAGACATAGCCTCAAACTGTGCCAGGTGAGGTTTACGTTGGACATGAGGAAGAATTTTTTCACTGAAAAGGTTGTCAAGCATTGGAACAGGCTGCCTAGGGAGGTGGTGGAGTCACCATCCCTGAAGGTGTTCAAGAAATGGCTGGACATGGCACTTAGTACCATGGTCGAGTTGACAAGGTGGTAATTGGGCAAAGGTTGGGCTTGATGATCTTGGAGGGCTTTTCCAATCTTAATGATTCTGGGACTCTGGGATTTTCTGGGATTCTCTTTCTTTATTCACTAATCTATTGTCATTTCCTAGGAAAAGTTCTCTTTTTCCCTGTAAAGTTTGTCACTTCATTAATATAGCAGGAAGCTAAAGAATGATTACACAGCATGTGTTAGTTCTTTTCTAATGCAACAAGAAATAAATTTAATAGAATTGCTAACAGCATTTTCTATAGCTTGCTTTCTCTCCTTCACTCCTCCATCCACTCCCCCACTTTTTTTTTTACTTTTTTTTTTTGTTACAGTAATTGCTGTCTGAGCCTCAAAGGCTAAAAATCGTTTTTCATCTCATGCATGAAGAATTTTAGTCTGATTGATGACAGCTATGGAACCTTTCCTTAGTCACTAAGCTGCACTAATTTGCAAGCTAAAACAATATTAGCAAATTGTTAATGATCCATGAAACTGCAGCAGCAGCCTTAAATGTTATGCTCAGAACTTTCTTACAACTAAAGCAGCTTACCTAAATTCCCACAATGGATGCAAAATGAGGTGGCATTTACAAAACAACAACAGTAGCAACCAAAATAATAATTGTGAAAGTGCCAGGCTTGGCTAATGCAGTACATTAGTGTGAATAATTTGTATTGAGGGCATGTGAACAATTAACATTAAAACCCAGACCTAGTTTGTAGCAGTTTGGATTTAATTTTCACATTGAGCTAAAGCTGGTGCACACATTTCCTGTCTGCACTTAATGGCTGCAATTTTCCTCTATTTCTATCACCGTGTGGCTGGCTTTTAAAATGAACTGGAAATCTTAGAAAAGAAAACAGAGTTAATTTTGAAAATAACCTGTGAGTATCATTTTGCGTATTGAAAGAAGAGGATTTTTTTCCTAAATGGAGCCCAAAATGCTGTTTGATGATTTATTTTTTGAAGTGTTTTGAGAAATTCTGTCAAATGAGCAATATTCAAGCTGTTTCATGGTATCAGAGCATGTGGTAGGCTAGTTCCCAGTCAACATGTCAGTGTACAAGAAAACATACACTATTTTCAGCTGTGTATTTGCCGTCAGCAAAAGGAGACTGATAAAGCAATATGGCCTTGTTTAGCACCTGTGTGACACACAACAGCTAGCAGGAAGAGTTTAAACAAAAGCATTGCTTTTTCCCATGTCACATGTAGTTTGTGTGTGCATGTGTGTAAAGTGATGTATGACACATATTATTAAGTTGTCTGACACTACCTCAAAAATCAAAGTGGTGCAATGTCAAACCATTCTGAAATACAGGAAAAGAAATTTATCTAATACTTAAAAAAGAAAATAAGCTATTATAGAGAAAGAAAAACACAGATATCTCTGGATATCTTAAAATAATTAAGAATTAAAGTTCAGCAGGGAGACTCTCATATTTGTAACTTCATAATCTGTTAATCAGAGCCAATTTGTGTAATTTAATCTTATCCTTTCTATAATACTGGAATAAAGATTTAACAATACTTCTCAGACATGATGCGTTATTTTGTGTCAACTATATTGTATTTTATTGTAGGTAAACAATGTTCTTGTTAATTATTGTCTCTCAGGAAGTTAAAATCTACCTCCTGAACTGATGTCTCCTGAGAAAATATATACAGAGATTGTACTGTTCCAGAAGGCATAGAAACCCAAACAGAAACAGGATGAAGCTGAGTGAGTAGAGGACAATAAGAGCTGGTGAAATGCTTCATGTTCATCTAGATCATCATTTGTACTACAACTGTTTTTAACTGGTGGAACAAAGGAACATTTCCAAGTAACACTTAACCTTTTTTGGCCATTTTCAGTTTCAGAGTTTCAAGGTCGTAGTGAATGGTGGTTTTAGACTCCTGAACACAATACATTACATTTATTATTCTTATGCTATTGTCAGGTTCTGTAGCAAAATATTTTTATGTGGCACCAGAATCAAAAAGTGCATTAACAGGATGTATGAATTCTCTCTTAATATTTTTTTTTATTTTAGTTTTTGTCTAACTCATCAACTTACAATACATCTGTATAGGTTGAAGCAATGATCTAATTTATTTTCATGGAAGGTAATTGTGTATTTTATTGCATTGTTTTTCCTTTGTGATCATCTTCTACAGCATTTTCTTTCCATCTGAAGTAAAGCTGAGTGTAGGATAACACATCACCAATATCTTTGGTTTGCTGATGAGCTCAGTTTACACATTATAAATCTAACTCCTATGATTGCATTTGTTATTTTTCATTAGAGCAGGAGAAATAGCTGTACTTATCTGTTTAACATGATTATTTTGATAGCAAAAGAAGGAAATTTGGAATGCCAAGGTTTTTTGGAGTCCCACTTATGTTTATTAAAATCCACTTTTTAAAGGTTAAAATACAAAGAAAATATTATTAGGATGCCTTGTCTTTCACTGGCATGAATAACAATACTCTAAATTGTTATATACTTATAAAGAATGATTAATTAGCTCCCATTTAATCCAAATCTCTGTATCTGTCAATGGACTATTTGATCACAGAACACACTGGAAAGTTTTGAAGATATAAACTAAAGGATTACAGAAATAATGCTCAAGTTTTCTGTAGGAAGAGAAGTAAAAGGTCAATCTATGTTTCTCAAAATATTTCTGGGAAAGCCAGTTATAAGAGACATTTTACTGAGTCAATGACATTTCAGGTATTAGCATTCATACCTTTGCTGTAAAATTGATATATATTAGTAGAAAAAGCAGAGAAGTAATAAAGCAACATTTGTGAAAGGAGATGTATAAAACGATGCCTTTAGAAGATATGGTGCTGAATCAACAGAGCAGTCAGTGAGGCCTTCTGGTCTTGTTAAGGAAAAGGTGAACTAAAATTTTTTCACGATTAAAGAATTTACTGTTTTACTGAAAAAAAAAATTGAAAGTTTAAAGGTTAGTAATTTTGAAACATTTCCTTCAATATATCGTTTGAAGTCATGTGAAGTCTTCGGGTTTTTCTAGGAAGGATTAGCTGTCACAGGCTCTGCCATGGACCTTGAAAAGTAGTTGTGAATAAGAACTGAGACTGCTACACAAAGAACATTACATTAGAAAATATCTTAATGAGCATGGACAGATGTCATAAGGAAATAGGGCAGCAGATTTTTTGTTTTTTGGTTGTTGGGTTTGGTTTTTTAATATATTATGATTGATTTAATATTATACCATCACCACCACATTCTGATTTACCAGTTACCAGATGTCTTGTGGTCCCAGTGACTTATCACAAAACGTGCTCTGAATTTTTTTCCCCTAAATAAAAATGCCATTATGTTAACACAAAAGGAAAACAAAATTGTAACAGTAGATGATCTAACTGTGAGAAACATTAAAAAATTCTCTAAGCTATTTTTGATTTTCTACCTTTTGCTTTGACTGAAAAGGGAGGAGAAAGAGAAAAATCAAAGTTTGAATTAACATTCTCTTTCCTACATACTTTGAGATGATAAGAACATAATAATCTAGTTTTACGTAAATAATTTTATGAATTTTCAGGATACACTGTGACCTCTGTATGTCATTTACTCAAGCAGTGCTTTCCATAAGTAAACTGAAGATTTTATTCTCAAAGTTTACAACATACAAACATACCGTAAAACCAGAAATGCACTGCTGCTCATAAATACCCTTCAGTAAGTTTAACAGTGCATTTGGCAGCAAATAACATTTGGAACCTAATGTCCAAGTCCTTTTTAAAGGCCAGTTTCCTTATAGTTGAATAAATGCTTCTCTCAGCATTTGAAAACAGTTTTAACAGAACCTCCTCCAAAACACAGCTTTCCCCTAAAAATCTTGAACTTGCTATTATATAAGGTAATGTCTTGATTCTTCTGTTTTTCTAGATGCATATTTTTTTCTAAGCGAAGTATAATAAAACCTTTATACATATCTTTAAAACCTTACACTAGTTGTAATCTTTGATAGAGCCCGGCACCTTTTATGAAACTTTGAGAAAATATTCTTTTTATTTTCAAGGTCACAAGGTTTCATCAAATGTCTGTCCTGGTTCCTAGACTGGTTTGAACTTTTGAACAAAGTCCAGGAGAATGCTTATAAAGACTCATCCATCAATTGTTCAAAAACTTGAAATTTAAAAGAAACTGGGCAAAAAAAGAAAAGGTAGAGAAAGTTTTCTCTTTTTTATCAGGTATGTATGAAAGTTTCTGCACAGCTCCACTAGGGCTGTAATTCCCTGATTTAGCAATGTACTATTTGTGACAGTGATCTTTCATTGTGACTAATATGCTGCTTACCAAAGTACTGCAATGCCATCAGTCACTTTGTAGTTTCCAAAGACGAAACAAATTAGAAAACTTTCTTTAAACCATAACTCTGTGGAAGTATGAAGTTGGTGAGTTTTCTTTGTAAAGAATTCTGAAAGCATTTTTTAATTTTTGCTCTATACCACTGGGGATGAAAGCTCCTTGAGTTTTATTTTGTGTTTTATATTTAGGAAAAATAAGTAAGTCAAGTCAGAGTTAAGTGAAAAATTTGATTTTTTGGAAGAGCATGAAAAAATTAGAATACATTCCCTAATCAAGTTTAGCCAAAACCCAATCACTTCAAGATTACTTTTGAGTGTGCTGTTCAAATTATCCGTGGAGCTATCAGTTTCATGAGGATCAAACACTCCTGAGATTTGTTTAGAAATGAGATGACATCATCTGATCCATTGAGTTAAACTTCTCTAAATTATTCCTCTATGTTCAATATTGCCCTGAGACACATTTTAGAAATATCACTGAGATTCATCGTGGAATGGAGTAAATTTCTCTCTAGACATGTTCAGGTGCATTTGATTTACTCAGCAAGTTTTGGTAAGAGAGATTCTGCAGGGGTGGCCTCTGGTATAAGAGGTCATGGGCTGTCCCGTGCTGGACACAGATGGATCCAGGCAGTTCAAAGGGACCCGCTGCAGGGCACAGCTGAGCCTGCCAGCCAGGCTGGTGCAGCCTCTGCGAAAACATATTTAAGAAATACAGGACCTGTGACAGAGGAGTGAGAAAAATGTGAGAGAAACAATGCTGCAGACTCCTAGATCAGTGAGGAAGGAAGGAGGGAGATGCTCCAGGTGCTAGATCTGAGGTTCATCTCCAGCCAATGGAGAATGGTGAAGCATGTTGTTCCCATTTGTTCCCCTGCAGTTCATGGAAGAATACAGTAGAGATATCCATGCTGCTGTCTGTCAAGGACATTCTTGAAGGAAGCGGCAACCCATGGAGCATCAATGCTGGAGCAGGTTCCTGGCAGAAATTGTGACCTATGAGGGACCCATGCTCGACCAGTCCATTCTTGAAGGACTGCACTGTGGG
>VWZT01015393.1:21892-34872 GCA_013397055.1 Pachycephala philippinensis
ATGCTGGCTTTGGGTGAAAAGCAAACCTGGCAGGGTGACACCCCCAGCAGGATCAGCGCAGCCCCCAACCCTCTCGGGGTGACTTCTCAGGGCTCAGAGTTGCACAGGGGTGACAGTGACACCCAACCAGATGGCAACACTTCTATTTTTGGGGACACACGATGCACCCCACCCCATCAGCAACACCCTGCAGCATCTCCCAGCGCACCCTACCCCGCATCCTGCTCCATCCTGACCCCAACCCACACCCTGAACCATCCCATCACCTAAACCCTCATCCCATCCATCACCCAACCCTACAATCACCATCCCACCAACCGCTCCAGCCCCGCTGGCATTTTCCATGGCAAGGATGAACACCCAACACCCAGGATGGTTGCCGGGGGACATGTCACCGAACAGACTGTGCTGGCTTTGGGCAAAAAACAAACCCGGCAGGGCTTGGAGGGAGAGAGCTAACCTTGACACAGTTGCAGCAGTCACTAATAGCAGGCAATATGCCTGTTCTTGGGGGACTGTTGCAGTTGCTAAGATACTGGCAGCCGTGTGAATGGAAATGGGTCAGTAAACCTGTGGAGAGATAGTGTGACACTGTAACCGGCACAGCTGTTGCAGCCTACATCGAAATCCCACCCTTTCAATATTTATCACTCTCCGCCTTCAGTTCCTTCCTCCCAGCAATTTTTTCCACGTTGGTTTTGCCCGGGGTTGGTGAAATCACCCCGAGGACTTTAATGAGATGAGAGGTGGTGGAGCGATGGGATGGGGTGGAAAAGGCGCGGTGCAGGGGGATGAGGAGGGAAATTAAAGCCCCCACTTTGGGTGGGTGTCTGTCCCCCCTCCCCGCCCCACTCCATGAGCAGGATGGAGCCAGTTCTTGGAGAGATTTAACAGGAAACAGGCTATAATCCCCCTGGTAGGAAAATGGGTGAAAAGGTCAATTTACTTCTGTCCCTCGTTTAGGCACTGTGGTGAAATTACACACTTGCAGGAGCCGCTGCGCCTGGCTGGGAGAGGAGGGAGCGGTGCTTGTGTCCGTCCTCGGCTGTCTGTGTGTCCGCCCCGCCTGCTGCATGCCCCGAGCCTTCCCAAGGCACCCCGACCATGAGCAGCATCCACACGGCCCAGGAGCAGCATCCATGAACCCCGTGGTAGCACCCACGTGGCCCCACAAACGCTGTCCGTGCACCCCGGCATCCCATCCCGTGTCTGGGCACACGCCACGCACTGCGAGGGCCCTGCCTGCACACGGGTGCCCAGTCCTGACCCCAGTGCTCCAGCATCTCCCCGCGTCCTCCAACACCTCCCCAAATGCTCCAGGCACCCCCTAAAATGCTCCAGCACCGCCCCCGTGCTCCAAATGATAAAGCACCACCCCAGATGTTCCAGCAGTCTCCTTAATGCTCCACCATTTCTCCAAGTCCTCCAGCATCCCTCCAGTATCCCCACCCTAAGTACTCCAACATCCCTCCAGCGTTCCAGCATCCCCCCAAATACTCCAGCACCCTCACCCCAAAAGCTCCAGCATCCCCCCAAATATTCCAAAATCCCCCCAAACACTCCAGCATCTCCCCAAACATTCCAGCACCCCCCAAAGGTTCCAGCAACATCCCCACAACACCAAGCCCTGGTGCCACCACCCCTGCCCCACACACTGCCCCACACTGGGCTCAGCTCCCCACTGCCTTTGGCGCTGCCACAACTCAGCTGGGGTGGGAAGGATCGGTCCTAAGGACCCTTGGGAGCCGGGACACAGCCACGGGAGGACGCTGTGAAGTGTCCCTTGTCCCCTGTCCCCAGCCGCTGTCCAGGTGCGGGGCAGGAGCGGGGGTGCCGGCAGGCGCTTGCCGTCCCGGCTCTGGCCCGGACCCCGCCGCAGGGAGGGGGGTGAGTACATCTGGTCGCAGGGAAGAGGGACAAGTCCAGGGAAAAATGCCGAGCTCTTGGAAGAGGCCCTCACCGCCGCGGCTGGGGTGGAACAAGCCCCAGCATCCCTCCTGCGCCGCAGCTGCAGCGGGGAGGGGAAACTGAGGCACGGTGGAGCCAGACAGTGCGATGTGGGGTCACGAAGCCGCGAGCAGCGGGGTCACCCGCAGCTCCCAGGCTGGAGGAGCATCGCCCACGATTTATAGCCCAGGCTCTGGCATCCCGGGGGCAGCAGGGAAGGAAAGGGAGGCTGCACGGAGTGAGGGGAGTGGCGAGATCTCCTCCTCCCAAAGACACTCCCTGCCACCCCCCCGCAGGTGGCTGGAGCAGAACGGTTGATATGGAGACAGGGAAGCACAGACTGTCTGGGTAAGGTGACATTCGACAGATGCCAGGTTCAGACTCGCTCCAGCCAGTATTCCCACCCCCCCACTGCCTGCCTCCAGCCCCCGCGCACAGGCATGTGCAGGGAGGGGGGCAGCCTGGGCAGGGGGACATGGGGGAAGTGGGGCACCCTGCGATCTGCTGGGAGGTGAAATCCCACCTTGTCCCCATCCTGAGGTAGCAGCACCCTGAGTGTCCCCTGCCAGGGCAGACTTGGGGCCCCTGGACCCCCAACCCCGGACCCGTGGTGCAAGCGAAGGTGCCGTGACCCCTGTGAGTGCCCACCCAAAATGAGGGGGGACCCTGCCCCGTTCCAGGCAGGCTCAGCTGGAAGATTTGGGGGACACACCCGGAGAAAGGATCCCCCCCTCCCCCCGACCGCAGAGAGGGCAATTAGGTGATGCCTAAGAAGAAATGGCCCAACTCTGGGGGGAGCACAGGCTGCGCATCTCCCACACAGGCAGGCTGACACCGGGCACGGCAGCCCCTTGTCCCCAGGTTCAGTGCCCAGGGAGGGGTCCCAGGGTGCCAGAGCCCCCCTCGGCTGCAGTCCTGTCTCTCTGCACCTCGGCAGGGTCCCTCGTGCCCTCTCACCCCTCCAGGCTGGAGAGCAAAGGGATGCTGGAGGGATTCCTGGCACGCAACTGGCCTAGAGACCCTGCTCCAGGCGGGCGGGGGGGGACAGGGCACCCCCTGCACCCAGAACAAGGCTCACGGTCTGTGCTGAAGGCAAAGGGGGGGTCTGGCGGGGAGGGAAGGAACAAACACAGTGGGTGCAGCACTGGGTGGGGGAGCCCCCAGCACTCTCCTGTCAGATCCCCTTCGGGCAACACTGCACCCCCAGGCCCCCAGGAACGGGAACGGCTCCCGGGGTCCATTGAGCAGGATGGTGGGAGCCGCCAGCCCACACAAAGCCCCTCCAGCCTCTCCCCGTGCCCCCGGCTGCTGCTCCCTGACCCCCTGTGCGGGGAGGTTGGAGCCTGCTAATGAGCTCGGTCCTTTCCCAGCATCCCGGTCCCGGGTGGCCCCGGCAGGTGTGGGTCACCGCTCACCCCGCGATGGCAGCGACTCCGCGGTCTGGATCGGTGGAAACGGGAGGCGGCCGGTGAGGGGCTGCAAAGCCTTCGGCTTCGGCTGGATGGGCTCCAGCACTCGCTCAGGCTCTTCTGCCTCCTCTTCATCACCCTCTGTCTCCCAAATATCCCCGATCTGCTCCGCAGTGATGCTGGGCACAGCCCCAGCTGGGACACGGCACCAACCTGGGGACACCCCGCACCCCAAATGGGGGGATGCAGCCCCTCTCCCTCCTGCTCCCTTCTCTGCATCTTCCCCCCCCCTCCTCCTCCTCCTCCTCCTCCTCCTCCTCCTCCTCCTCTCTGCCCTAAAGACAGACGGATTTCACCGCTCTGCTGAGCTCCAAACTCCACTTCCAGATTTTCAGTGCGACCTTCTGGCTACCTGGATCCGGCACTGCAAGATGCCCCCTCTGATCCCCCCTCCCCTCCGGCCCCCCAGCATCCCCGGGGGAGCCAGGGCTGGATGCAGCCAGGAGCGGGATGCAGGGGGGAGCTGGGGGTGGCCGAGGAGGAGGAGGAGGAGGAGGAGGGAGGGGTCGGGCTGCACCTGGATGCAAGACCAGCCTCAGGAGGCTTGGGTTGTTGTGTTTAACCCAGCCTGGCCCAGGGAGAAGCAGGAACATGGTCATAGAGTCCCTGGCAAACTTGCTGTGCCTGTGGGAGGTGCCGCCGTGGTTCCCGGGGCAGCCTTCGGCCTCGCTGCCCACACGGAGGGTCCCCCCAAAGGGCCCCCGCGCTCCTGGGACACCGTTCTGCAGGGATGTGCCCGTTCTCCAGGCTGCTCTTGGCTCCCCGAGCCCCGATCCTGCCCCACGGGGAGGCAGGGGGCTGTGGGATCCCTGTGTCCAGCTGTCACTGATCACAGACACCCAGGGGAAAAAGGGGGAAAGACGGGAGGAAAGACATAAAACTCCCCAAATACCCCAAACCCCGCTCGCGCACATGAGGCACCATGTGGTGCAGACAAGCAGCAAAAAAATCCAGGGAAGGAGCTGGAAAAAGCCCCAAAGCCCCAGGTCAGCCCCACACGCTACCCCCTGCCCTCACTGCTCTCCCTGCCGGTTATTTCCAGCCCTCTGCATCCCCCCTCCTCCTCCTCCCCATTCCCTCCCGGCACCCCGCTCTCCTCCGCTCGCTCTTGCATTCTGGTATTTGGTGTGTTCCTCAGCTGCAGGAAATTCCTGATGCTCTCCATCATGCAGCCTGCGCTTGCATCCCCCGCCCTGCCCGGCTCCCCTCCAAAGGACAGCCATGTGCCGGACAGCCAGCGCCGCCGCCATCGCTCCCCTCCCAAAAACGGGATTACTTCTCCCTCTTCGCCTTCTCTTTCTCCTTTGTTTTTTTTTTCCCTTCAATTATTTTCAACTCTAACCCTGCAAAACACCCCCTCTCCATCTGCGCCAAGGGCTGAAGCCGCCCAGCTCCGGCCATTCCCCTGCCTGGCTTTTCCCTCTTCGTCTTCCTCTCTTTGCGAGACCGCTCCTGATCTTATTTTAATTCGTCTCAGACGGTGTTGGAGTGTTATTTTAAGAGAGAGGATATGCACAGACATTGTGTTTTCTGCTTTTTCCTGGCCCCAAGCCAGGCTCTCTGGGCTGTCAGCTACCCACTGTGTTGCAGTCACGTGTGGGAAGAGGCAGCCAGAGCCAGCCTCACAACTCCTGGTAGCAACATGGAAATCAAGTGTGCACTTTCTTCCCTCTGTATGTGTCTGTATTATTAATAGCGTCTCTCTCCGTGAGTTATCCATAATGTATCTTAATACCTGTCCGTCGGTAAATGATGTATTACGGAGCGTCCGCGCCCCTGGCTCCGCGCCGCCGAGGGGGGACAGGCGTCACGGCAGTGCCACCACCACCCCTGAGGTGTGGCATGGGGATGGGGGACAGGGCAGAGGGGTGGGGACAGGATCTGGTAGCCGTGAGCTGCTCCGGTGTGCCCCAGCCTGCTGGCACCTTGCTGAAATGGGCATGTGGGGAGCAGCGGGGTGCTGCGGGGAGGATGGGGCCAGCTGGCACTGGGATGGCACCGAGCGATCCCTGTCACTGGCCAGGAGGTGCCGGGGGACACCGATGTCCCACGCTGTGGACACTGACGCTGGCTGCTACCAGCTCACAAAGAAATGGGATGTGTCACTGCACACCTGAGGGACTGCAGGAGGCCAGTGGGTAGCAGGGAAGGTGCAGGATAGATCAGCACCGCGTGGCGCGGGTTGGATGGACACGGCACGGGTTGGATGGACACGGCACGGGGGTTGGATGGACACGGCATGGGTTGGATGGACACGGCATGGGTTGGATGGACACGGCACGGGTTGGATGGACACGGCATGGGTTGGATGGACAGAAACCGGCACAGATCGGATGGACATGGCATGGCATAGGATGGATGGACACAGCACAGCACAGGGCTCGGAGTGTGACTTTGAAGGACACAGATGTGTCCCATGAGGCTTCACTTTGGCAGGAGCTGCCCGGAAGGGTCCAGGGGGCTCCCAGCCCCAGGAGGCTGAGCAGGGCTCCCCCACAGTTGCACAGAGACACCCAAACTGGGGCAGCACCCAGGCCCCTGCATGCAATGACAGCTGGTGCTGCCCCTCCCCAGGCTGTGGGGTCCCCTGTCCCCTCTGCATCCTGGGGATGGAGACACCAGGGCAGGAAAACACCCTGGGGCTGGGGTCTTCCCAGCGCTAACCAGCAATATAGAGACCACATATTGATCCATACTGTGCCTGCACCCCCACTGCACCTATAAAGTGCATGTGCATGCAAGAGCACGTGGGCACATACATCACACCCACCCCTGTGCAACCCCTGTCACACAGATGTGTGCAGGTGTTGTTTGAACCTGTCTGTGCACGGGGCTGCCAGCAATGTCCCCTGCCAGCAATGTCCCCTGCCTGCAGTGTCCCTGCCTGCAGTGTCCCCTTCCCACAGCACCCCTGCACATCCCTGCTGGAACACCATGCCCATCCCCACACACCCTGCCCACAGATGCTACAGCGTGCAAGGAGAGAGGAGCACCCCAACCCCAGGGGGTGCGCAGACAGGGCAGCCCCGCACCCCGACACACAGTGGGAGCAGTGTGGGTGCCAGCACCCAGCTGGGGTCATGGGGAGCAGGAATCCAGGAAGGCGAACTGGAGCTCAAGGCTTCGCATTTCTGGATTCTGGTTCCCGTTTCTGCTCCCGGCTGTTTCCATGGAAACTGGCGTCGGACCTGGGAAAATAAGGTTAGGGTTTGCAGCGGAGGCCCACTGCCAGCCTGCCTGCCTCTGCGCCCCTCCGGCCCCACTGCCTCACCGGGGGCACACGCCTGGGTACCCCCCACGCCTGCGCCCACGGGATGCTCAGGTTTGGGGGCTGAGCAGCACTGGCACCCCCTGGCATCTTCCAGCACCCTCTGTCCTTCCACCTGGTGACCCCTGGGAGCCCAGCACACACTGGGTAATTTGGGAACTGGGACCACCATGCTGCTCCCTGGCACGCTGGTGAGCGTGGCGAGTTGGCGGTGGCACCCACTGGACCCACAGCCCTTCCCTGCTACCCCACTCCCTTCCCTGGTGCTCCAAACCTGGCACAGCTCAGCCTCCATGGAAACTTCCCGACAATGCTCATGTGGCCTTGACATCCCACCAGCCCCACTGGGACAGGGGACACTGAGACTGTCCCCACTACTGAAGCCCCATTTGCAGGTTTTACAAGGACCCAGCCTCGACAGCAACATCACCCTCCCCTTCCCCAGCTCAGGATCCCCAGTTGCTCCGGGGAAGGTGGGGAGTTGGAGGGGGGAAGAGAACCAGGACACGACACCTCGGGGGAGCCGTGAAGACTAATGAATGGAGGCTTTTAAAAAGCACTTTGACTGAGAAGTGCTATAGTAGGAACTAATTATCCCTCCTGCCTGCGCGCACCCTCGCACGCCGGCGCAGCCGCGTCCTGCTCCCTCCCGGAGCCACAGCTGCAAAATCGCAGCCAACCCCGGCACCGAGCACCACGGCGGCCACGCCAACCGGCATCGCCCTGGCTAGGGAAGATTCCCTCTGAGACTCCGCTTCCCCTCCTGTGCCCCCCCGTGCCTGTGCCCCCCACTTTGCTGCCACGGCCCCCCTGCAAAGCTGGCAGCAGTGGGCTGGGGGCGCAGGGTGGTGCTCACCCCCCTCCTTGCGCTGGGGTTTTGGGGAATGTTTCTTTTTTTATTAAAATCCACCATTTTACAGTGATGGCAGGTAGGCTGGGTGGTCGGTCCCTGTGGATGTCAGGGATGGACAGCACCTGGCACGGCGGGGTGGGCGGTGGAGCCCGCACAGACCCCCGGCCCCGCGCAGGTGGGACCCCGCAGCCCAACCAGTGGGACCAGCCCTTCTCCCTGCTGCCCAGCTCCCGGCAGCAGCCACGGGCAGCAGGGAGACACAGGGAGACACCCCAATTGCTCACCCCGCTCAACCGAGCAGGTCCCCACGCTGCCAACCTACAGCACCCACAGTTTTGGGGTGGTGCCGGCGGTGCTCGCTGTCCCTCTGCAGCCCTGGAGTGGGATCTGGCGCAATCCCATCCTGCCATCCCAGCACTGCCCGCTGCCCCATTTCGCATTCCACTGTGGGCCGGCCCCGCTGCCCTCCCACTCCCACCCCCACCCCGGGCTGCGTTTCAGCTGTTGTTGAATTCTGTCCAGGCTGGATTCATCACAAGAGCCCTCAAGCGGCTGCAAACAAACAGAAAAAACAGGGAGCAGGAGCGCGCGGAGCGATCGATCGGCGCTGGGGGGGCCTGAGGCCCTTTGGCAACGCCAGACCAGCCTCAAATTCCTCACTTCCAAGAGAAAAGGAGCTGGGGATGAGCGGCAGAAAGAGGGGGATGGAAAGCACAACAGCCACCAGCCGCTGGACCATGGCGGTGAAGCCCCCGGGCACGGTGCTGCGGTGATGGGCACAGAGTGGTGGTGGCTCTCCCTTCCTGGTGGAGACGGGCTTGTACTGCTCTGAAACTTCCCTCTTGTGGTTACTGCAGTTAAAAAAGCAAACAGGAGACTTGGGTGCATTAAAAAAGAAATAGGAAATGGCACAAAGGGCGGGAGCACCCGCAGGGATGGGGTTTGCCCAGCAGCAGTGGCACTGGGGTGGGTGTGGGGTCAGGGTGCTCGTCCCTGGGGCAGGGGGAAGGAGAGACCCCTCACCCTGGCACTGCAGAGGGGACCGGGCATCGGGAACATGTGGCATGTGATGGGCAGCTGTGGCCCCAGATCCCAGGGATGGATGGTAATGGCAGGGGAAGCAAACACCAGCACCGCTCCGGTGGGAATAGCCACCACTGGAGCTGCAGGGTCAGGTTGCTGTGCCTGGGTTTTTAAGAGGGGCTGGATAATTTTTACCACCACTAACGATCCCATCTGTGCCTGACACGCTCCAGCTCCGAGCCCAGCGTTCCGGCAGGGCTCCCACACCTCCCTGCCAAGCCGCTCCAACTCGCCTCCCCCTGCCTCGACTGCTGACGGCTCAGGGCATGGATACGGCCTGTGCACGGTGCTGCTGGCACAGGGGGCAGCCATGCTCCTGGCGTCTCCTGGTGCCACCACTGAAACCATCCACAGTGTTCTGGAGGACTGTGGGTGACATCGGTGGTGTGGCCAATGGGGAGGGGTGACAGTGACAGGGATGCTGCACAGCCGGGACACAGAGGAGCCTCTCCAGCTTCAAGGAGAATTTAGCAGGGTTTTTTTGGTGGTGGTCCCTTGCAGGGTGACACTTGCTGTCCTCCCTGTGCAGGGACGAGGACCCTGGGATGCGCTGGCACCATCCGCCCTCTTCCTGGCTCCAAACAAAGACCTGCTGGAGGATGCTGCTTTTTGGGAAGGGGGTTTGCAGCATCCTCCCTGCAGAACTCCCTGCCAAATCCCGTCCAGGCAGGAGCTGAGGGGCACAGCACCGGTGCCTGCAGCACAAGGCTTCTCTCCCTGCAATGTCAACCTGCTGCTCCACATCCAAGGCTGCCCTTGGAAAAGCTGTCGGCTGCGCCGGCTGGTTTGCCAAGCCCAGGACAAGCTCTTTAGCTCGACTCTGCCAGAACAGATGCCTGGGCGACTGTAATTCTTCCTAGCATGGATGGAGGGGGGGATGTGTGGAAAAAAACCCAACCTCATTTAAGCATTGCAGTGGCTGCTCCTCCTTTCCCCGGCATCCACAGCGCCGTAGCCCCACAGAGGGTCCCCCAAAACCTGAGGGGTGAAGCGGGGGGAGGCTGGGTGATGCCAGGAGGGAAGGCAATGCCCGGAGGGAGGATGGCGTGGCACAGCACATGCTGGAGCCGAACACCGCTCTGCTGCCAGCTGGGGAGGAGAGAGCGACCCGCTGCAAGGACAAGTGGGAAGCGCGAGCTCGGCGTGCCACTGGTGTCCTTGCAAACGCTCGCCTGCTCTGTCTCGATGCTCCCCACAAAACAACAAGCCCGTTCTCATGGCAATGTCCTCTGCAAAGAGCGCAGAGAAGGGAGCACGGTGACATGCTCTGGAAGGGCCATGCTCCTTCTCCTCCCTCTGCACCCAAAATCCCCCAACATGGCACGGCTGCAGGGCAGGAGCTCCAGCCCGGCCATTGCACTGCTGGAGGAGGCCAGCAGCGTTTCCACATGGATATTTTCTTCCACTGGCTGCAGTTTGGGGCTGCCAAAAGCCAAAACAAGAATGGAAACATCCCATTTTGTTGGCAAAAATTCAAGGCAGGGTTGGGGTTTTTTTCTTTGGTTTCGACTTTTTCCTTTTTTTTGTTCTTGTCTTTGGTTACAAACGGAAATTCCCTGCCATGAAATCATGACGAAACCCCAAACCAAAACACAGCTTGGACTGAAATCTTCACCCGATTCCCTGTGGATCTTGTGTGGGGCTGGTCCCAGGACCCCCACACAGCCCTGGGACATGGGACCGAGCCCAGGCCCCATCCCCAGCCCCAGCCATGTGTGAGGTGAGGGGATGTTGTGCTTTGGGGATCCCTCCAGAGACGCGATGTGATTCCAGCCTTGGAACATACCACTTCCCAGCCCTGCTCTACACCACCCTGCCTTGGTCATGGCACCTGGGAGCCGGCACCAGCCCTGGCAAAGCACAAATTTGTCCACAGGGAAGCTGGTCCTTATGGATGGGGCCAAGCAGGGACGAGGACTGGGGTGCCAGTGGCTCCAAGGATGTCATTACGGCAGTGTTTGCTCCCAGGAAGGTGCTCTGCAAGAGCAGTTGCTGGGAATGGCCTCATCCAGCCCATCCCAGGGAGTCCGGATGTGGCCAAGCCCTGGGGCTCACCCCTGCAGCCTGCCCAGCATTCTCTCCTCCCATCCCCTCTCTTCACCAGATGTTGGGGCTGGAGGATGAAACGGCTCTTCCCACCCAGTCCCCGCCGCATCTCTCTCCAGCTCCCGTTCCGGAGCCTGGATCTGGCCACGCAGGCTGAATAAGGCTGAGCCTTTGTCCGGCTCCCCCCGCCGCGCTTCCCTTATCTGGCCCAGCCGCCTTGCCAAGAGCAGGCAGAGGATGGCGGCAGCCCCGGGCTGGTGGGGCCCTTCTCTTCTCCTCCTCCCGCCCCAGAGCCCCCGCGGCACTGTCACCCCTTGCCAAGCGCTGCCAGCACCTCTCCGCCATCCCTGCGTGCTCCCCAAAACCGGGAGACCCCCCTCATTGCTCAGTGCTGCACCCAAACCACCCACTGGGCACAGCATCACAGCATCACCCCCTCTGCACCCCCGGTCTGCTCCTCTCCGGGGGGAGTGCGAGCATCACCTGGGGACTGCAGCCAGGGCAGGGCTGGCTGAGGCAGGGGTCCGGGGGCAGCGCGGAGCCGGGTTATCTGTCTGCAGAGCTCCGTGCGCAGCAATTAACCTCGAGAGAGCAGCCGCGGCTCCTGCCAAGAACCACATTAGGTGTGTGTGGCAGCGTCTAGACATGCGAGAGACCAGAGGCCTTGATCTGGAGGAAGGCGGCTCCATCCCTTCCCCCTTTCCTTGCCCGCCTGCCCCACTGGGACCCCCTCGCTGGGGTCTGGCCAGCATCGGGGATGGAGCGCCGGGAGGGATGCGGGGACGGGAGCGGGAGGCTGGGCTCAGCCCCCACTCCTCTGTGTGGGTGTGGTTCCCAACAGCTCCATGCTGCGATTAAACCAGGACTGTCCTGCCTGGCACTTGGCACGGCACAGCATGGCACGGCATCCTCATGGGCGCAGACCCTCAGGTCCCCGGCCATCGGTAGGAGGAGGAGGACGAAGGTGGTTGCAAGCACTGCCTGAGCCATCTCCCGCCAGGAGATGTGACAAACATCCCATGGAGCCAGCAGCAAACCCTGTGATGAGCCCTGGAGTAGGGATGGAGCTGGGAAGAGACCCAGCTCGCTGCCTGCCCGTGCCAACCCTGTCACCTGGGGCAGGTGGGATGGAGCCAGGTGGGCACCGTGGGGGCTGGGCACCCTCCCCGTGAGTGCCCCTCACACCCATGACACCCCCTTGCTCTCACCTCCCGGGTGCAGCCACCCCAGACGGCTGCAGGATGCTGGGGAGAAGAGATTTTCCCGACGTTAATTAATTAAAATAAACAGCAAATTAAATACAGCAAAATTAAAATAGCTCCGGAAATTAATTTTCAACAAAACCCACCTGGAAAGGCTGGATATTTAAAGAATTAATGGAGCCCTCTGAGACCATAAAGAACCACTGAGCTCCCGGCATCCACCAGCCCCCTCCGAGCTTGCCCGGGGACCCAGTGCTGTGGGGAAGCTGGGATGGGACCCTGGAATGGGACCTTGGGAAGGGACCCAGGATGGGACCCGTACCTCCTGGCAGCTCTTGCCTCGCCGCTGCCTGCACACGCCTGCTGCTGCCACACTGGGAGGGAAGGATGCTGGAGAAGGATGCAGGGATGCTCCACACCATCCCAGAGGGAAGCACCGGCCCCAGCTCTGGCTTGGCTTGGCACAGGGCTCTGCGGGGACACCGAGCTCCTGCCTGCTTTGCCCCATGGTTGGCGGCAAACGTTGTGGTCCCCGTGTGACCCGCTCGAGCACAAGGATGTCCCCGTCACTCTCCTGGCCAGAACTGAGGGAAACCTTGACCTCCAAACCCCGTCTGCCTGGGTGCTCCGGGCCCCCCACAGCTCTCCCCACGCATAATCCCCCCGGCCAAGGCGGGATTACTGTGCAAACTGGCTGCGCAGCCGGACAAAGCTCCTTACCAGGCACGGCGGGCGGATCGATGGGCTCCCGAGGGGCCCGGCGGGGCGCGGGCCCGGCTCCGGGCGGGCAGCGGACGGGGCGAGGTGCCGGGGAGCATCCCCGCGCCCGGCCGGGCTCCGGCCTGAGCCCAGGCACGACTCGTCACACGGCTGGGGTGTGCCAAACCACCCGGGGCTGCGAGGCCCATCCGGGGCCAGCCCTCCCACGGCACCGGCCGCGTTTCCTCTCGCTGCGCCCAGTGTGCGCACAGGCGCAGCGGCACAGACACCGGCGGGCGAGAAAAGGCTCCGGAAGGAAATGGAGAAAGCAAGACGAAGCCGGCAGGTGGAGAGCAGGAGGGGCCGCGGTCACCTCCGCCCCGGTGCGGGGTGCCAAGGGGGCATCCGGGGGT
>VWZT01015393.1:68924-78953 GCA_013397055.1 Pachycephala philippinensis
GCCCCCGGCCTCCGGCTTGGCCCCCGCCGGGTTCCCCCGCCGCTGGCTCTGGCTTAAAGTTGAGAAGCCGGTGCCGGGCGGGCGGCGGCGGCCGGGATGGGTGCTCTCCGCTGGCTCGTGGCCTCTGCGCTCTGCATCGCCGTCCGCGGTGAGTCTGACCCCCACCCTGGCACTGCCGCCGCTGAGGACACCCCGGGAACCCCCCCAGATCTCCTCCCGCCGCACTGCAGGGCAGGTTGGAGACTGGGGAAGTGGTTTTATTGCTTATCGGGTTCCAAAATTTGCAGTTCCTCCAANGGGAGGTGGCTGGACCCGTTGCTGCTCCCCCTGATACTATCTGAGGGTGCCCAGAGACGGCGAGTGATGGTACCCCTGGCACAGCCTGGGGTGCAGGGGGGGTCTGCTTGTCCCCGCCTCCCCGAGGGTTGGAGGGCAGGTCTGCTCCCAGCTGTCCCGGGCTGGGCAGGTGCTGTCTGGGGCCGGGCAGGTGCTGCCGGTTGCTCCCGGCGACGAGGAAGATGCTGTGGGAGGGAAGGGCTCGTTCCCAGCATCTGTGTTGGCGTGGGGTTGCACAAGCTGGGAGCCCGGAGGGAGGCTGGGGAGGTCACTGAAAGATGTCAGGTGGAACCAGTCAGGTCCCTGGCACCCCTCAACCATGCCGTGTGTGTTGGGGACAGCTTGGCTGTGTCCCAGCTTGGAAACACCATCCAAGGCCAGGGCCAGCAGTGCTGGGGGTGACACTGGGGCATCACCCCGACAGTCACCCAGGAACCGGGGTTCCCTGGGGGTGCAACAGCGCAGCGCTTGCTCCAGTGTCACGGCAGGTTGTGGCACGGTGCTGACCCTGGGAGGGTGTCAGTGCCTCGGTGTCCCTTGGATGTGCCTTTGGATGAGCTTAAGAAGATCTTTTGGCCGAGCAGGGAAGCCCCCGGCTGCAGGGAAGGGGAGCACTGGCCCGGCAGCCTCCCATCCCCATCTCAGCGGGGGACACACACAGCCCCCCTCACCCTGCCCCTCTCTGCCTTCCAGGACAGGACTATGGGCTCTCCCGCCCACCCCCTCAGTTCGGCTCCATCTACCACGTCCGAGGTAATGGGACCCTGCAGCCCCCTGTGCTGGGGGGAGCAGAGGGTGCTCAGCACCAGGCAGGACCAGGCTGTCCCAGTGCCAAACTGGGGCAGGTTCCCACAGCCGAGTGCCTCTTCCTGACCCATCACCCATGGGGCAGTGGCTTGCTCGGCTGTGGGTCTGCAGTCTCTGGGGGGCTCAGGGAGGGATGTCGGGGTGCTGGGGCTTTGGGGCTGACCTGTGTCCTGTGCTGGGGGCTCACAGGGGTCATTAAGCTGCCCTACGCCGAGATCGAGGAGCCCTTTGAAGCCTGGTACAACCTGACAGGGAACAAGAGCCGGATCCAGTATTACGGAGGTAAGAAGTAGGCACCCAGCTGCTCTGGCCGTGCCCACCCTGCACCAGCAGGACTCCCGTGCCTCAGTTTCCCTTTCCCTGGCACAGGCCAGGTGATAACCTACCAGCTGGCAGCGGTGAAGCCCTACGGGATGATGTACAAGATCACACCAGAGACGACCGAGAAGGAGGTGAACACCAGGAAGTGCTTCCAGCTGCCCGGCTCCAAGGAGGACGTGGTCACGGCTCAGAGCGTCTTCCCCAGCATCAGGGGCTTTAAGGTGGGAAACCTCAGAGCCTGGATCTGACCTGCCTCCCAAAGCATCTCCAGGCTGTGGGGTGGGGTGCTGGGAGATGCTCCTCTCTGTCCGAGTGCTGCAGGGTGCCGGGACAGGCCAGCACACGTCCCCACACCCAGGGCGCAGGGAGGGTCACTTCCCCACCCGGCTTGGGGCTGGACTCCTGGCTCCTTTCCCAACTCCAGCAGCCATGTTGGGACGTGTCACATCCCACACAAACTCTGGTGTTTCGGCATGGATTGGGCAAGTCTCTGCATGGCAGCTCAGCTCCCGCCTGCCCCAGCCTGCGTCAGGGCTGGGCACAGCACGTGAGCAGTGGGGACAGCAGGTTGTCACTGAGCTGGACACATGCCTGTATGGCAAGAGCTTGGAAACATGCAGGAAAAACCTGAAATCTTTTGAGGTTTTTGGAGAAATGGTGCAGCCAGAACCTGTGCTATGGGTGCACAGAGTGCTGTGCACTGTGGAGTGTCCCCAGGGCACCGCTGAGCCAGACAGGGGGTCTGGCCTATGTTGCTCCCCAAATCCTTGCCCCAATTTCCATGCCATGCGTGGCTGTGTGCTAGTGGCCATGGAGCCACTGGGTGCAGCTGGAGAGCCTGGTGTGCGCACTGGGCTGTGCAAAGGGGTGGAGGGGCAGCAGGGTGCCTGGGGGAGGTTGGGGTCCCCTCCCTGAGGCCGTGTCCCCCCCAGTTCCTGCGGGAGGAGTACTACGAGGGCCGGTACTGCGCCGTGTGGCAGAACATCACCCGCTGGGCACAGAAGAAGAATGTCTACACCCTGTGGGTGACAAACTCCAGCTGCGGGGTGGCCCCTGTGCACTATGAGATGCGGGGGTACAACACCCTGCTGGGCTCCCACTACGACAAGTACGAAATCGCCTACACTGACTTCGACAACAGCTACCCCGCCTCCGTCTTCGACCTCCCCGTCAATGGTGAGCCAGGGAGGGCCCCCCCCGTCCTGCCTGCAGGGCTCGGTCTGACAGTGTCNACCCCGCCTCCGTCTTCGACCTCCCCGTCAATGGTGAGCCAGGGAGGGCCCCCCCCGTCCTGCCTGCAGGGCTCGGTCTGACAGTGTCCTCTCTTCTGCCCCCAGAGACCAAGTGTGGGGTGCTGCCGGGGAACGTGGCGGAGCACCGTGTGCTGGCAAACCCCATGGAGGACCTGGTGGGACAGCACCAGCCCTGGGCACACCAGGTTTTCCATGACTACCGCCGGCAGATGGGGCGGCGTTACGGCTCCGTGCGGGAGCTGGAGCACAGGCAGAGCATCTTCGTGCACAACATGAGGTACAGGCGGGCAGGGGGATGACAACCCTCTGGGGGTGCTGCTCACACTGAGGAGGTGGTGGCAGTGCCAGCTGGTGCTGTCCCCGCCGTGGTGGCAGGTTTGTGCACTCGCGGAACCGCGCCGCGCTCTCCTACACGCTGTCCCTGAACCACCTGGCCGACCGCACGCCCCAGGAACTGGCAGCCCTGCGGGGCCGCCGGCGCAGCGGGACCCCCAACAACGGGCTGCCCTTCCCCACTGAGCTCTACACCGGCATCATCCTGCCCGAGAGCCTCGACTGGCGCATGTACGGTACGTGTGGGGTCAGGGGGACACCGGGGGGCTTTGGGAGTGAGCGCTCCTCACCGGGGCCAGTGCTGAGTCCCACAGAGCTCCCATGCTCTCCATCACAACACTGAGGAGCCTGTGGGGCTGTGCTGTCCCTGCACATCTGTGAGGTAGGTGAGACACTGGAACAGGCTGTATGGAGAATCTGGGGCTGTCTGAGGCCAGGATGGATGGGGCTTGGAGCTACCTGGTCTGGTGGAAGGTGTCCCTGCCCATGGCAGGGGGTGGAACGAGATGGTGTTTGAGGTCCCTTCCAACCCAAACCATTCTGTGTTTCTCTGATTAAAGGCAGCTGGGTCAGCACTTGGCCCTGAATTCACTCTGGTGCCCCAGGGACAGATGTGACATCTGAAGCGACATCTGACTTCCCCCATGTCCCCATCAGCTGGGAGTGACACCCCCAGAGCTTGCCCCTAGCCAAGGGCGGGGTCCCAGGTTTGCTGGTGCATCCCCCCACTTCTCAGTTAGCACCAAGACCTGGCTGTGCTGCCTCTGGAACTCAGCTCCTGCCTCAGTTTCCCTTCCACCTGCCTCAATCCCTCTGTGTCAACCCAGTTTCTCATCCCCTGCCCTATTGTCCCCAGGTGCTGTCACCCCCGTGAAGGATCAGGCTGTCTGCGGGTCGTGCTGGAGCTTCGCTACGACGGGAGCCATGGAAGGTGCCCTCTTCCTCAAGGTGGGAGCAGGGCTGTGTCCCATGGGGTGGATGGGGCGCCTGGAGGGTGCCCATCCCATCCCTGCACCGTGTCCCCCCCCAGACCGGCGTGCTGACCCCCCTGTCCCAACAAGTCCTCATTGACTGCTCCTGGGGCTTTGGGAACTACGCCTGCGATGGGGGCGAGGAGTGGCGAGCGTACGAGTGGATCAAAAAGCATGGAGGCATTGCCAGCACCGAGTCCTACGGCACCTACAAAGGACAGGTGAGGGTGGCCCCTTGTCCCTGATGGCCTTCCCAACATCTTGGGGCTTTAAGCCATGGTGGGACCTGCCTGGATGTGTCAGAGGCACTAAGAGGCTCTGGAGATGAGGATTTCATCTCGTCCCCAAGACATCAGGCTTCTGTGGTTCAAAGTACTGTCAAAGCCAAGCCCCAGGGCTCAGCCAGGTGGTTTTGTCACCGTGTCCCTCAGTTTCTCTTCTTGCAAAATAGGGACAAGACTCCTCCACCCATGTGTGGTGCCATGGGTCACTCTATACCCCGGGGTACCCAGGGATGGAGCAAAGCTGCCTCGGGACAGGGATGCAGGCAACAGCCCTCCAGGGCTTTGGGTGCAGAGCCAGCTCCCTGCGTTGTGTCCTTGAGCAACTGGGAAAACATCCCCACCACCCTGGGCTTGGGAGGACAGCGGGGTCAGAGCCAGGATGCTCTCACAGCCCAAATTCCAGATCACTGCCTGCACCTGCAGGGTCAGGCAGGGTGGGCAGGGTCCCGGCGAGGGATCCTGGGGTCCTGGTGACAGTGTGTGTCCCCTGGCTGTGTAGAATGGCTTGTGCCACTACAACCAGTCAGAGATGCTGGCCAAGATCACAGGCTACGTCAACGTCACCTCGGGCAACATCACAGCGGTCAAAACTGCCATCTACAAGCACGGCCCCGTGGCCGTCAGCATCGACGCCTCGCACAAGACCTTCTCCTTCTACTCCAACGGCATCTACTATGAGCCCAAGTGTGGTGAGACAAGCAGCACACGGGGCACGGGAGGGCCGGGGTGCCCAAGGAGATGCCAGAGCACCCAGGCCCCATCCTTGTGGTCAAGGGAGGGGTGGAGGGGATGAATCCTGAAGTCCTCTGCAGCACTGAGGGTAGCCCTGGGAGCAGGGATGCTGTCCGGACTGGGATGTCCTCTGGACAGGGATCTTCTCCAGACAGGGGTGGTCTCCAGAAAGGAATGGTCTCTGGACAGGGATACTCTCTGGACAAGGATGCTAACCAGGCAGGGATAGTGTCCAGACAGGGATGCTCTTCAAGTGATCCCTCCGTAATTCCCTGCAGACAACACGCCGGGATCGCTGGACCACGCAGTGCTGGCTGTGGGCTATGGAGTCCTGCAGGGAGAGACCTACTGGCTCATCAAGAACTCCTGGTCCACATATTGGGGCAACGATGGCTACATCCTCATGGCCATGAAGGACAACAACTGTGGCGTGGCCACTGAGGCCACCTACCCCATCCTGGCCTGAGCCACCTCGGCTCTGCAGGGAGAGCCCTGGGCAACATTCTTGGCACTCAGCCCTGGATCAGCCCCTTCAGTGGAACCATCAGGAAGCTGGGGACACAATGGGACAGGCCCATGCAGTGCTGGACATGGGGCAGGATGGGGATACAGCACTGGGCTTGCCAATAAAGACACTGGAAAAATACTGGATGGCTTCTACAGGAGGGATTCAGTTGCTGCCCACACGGCTGCGCCCCTGTGCCACAGTGGCACATCCTGTACAGGTCCCTGTCCCCAGGCTGGTTTTCTTGGTCCTGTGGGACCCTAGGGGCCTCCTGGGGAGGGGACAATCCCGCCTGGCAGAGCCAGCTGGCTCTCACAGCCAGTCCCAGACACCCGGGGCGAGGGGAGCGGCTTTTCCAGCTCTGAGGTGGAGCACAAACAACCCCAGGGATTTCTGCTGAGATGAGGAATTCCTGGCATGGGGTGTTGGGGAGGGGGAAGGCCTCCACCCTCTGCTCCACTGCCCGAGTGCCTGTTGTGGCTGCAGGTGGGGACGGGGTGTTAGCCAATGCCACCAGCCTGGCACCTTCACTCTCTGGGGGTGCTCCCCTTTTACACCGTGGCCGTGGCTCGGCTGGGTGCTCTTAGTTTGGGCTCAAGCCATCCTGGAGAGCAGGATCAGTGCACGAGGATACTAAAACAGGGAGGGAAGGTAAACCTAGAAGGGGGGAAAAGTCATCCCTGACTTGTAGCTGTATCTGCACAGGCTCTACCTTCCCCCAAAATGGGGTTTCGATAGTTGAGAAGTCACATCCCCCATGACTACTGCCCAGTTTTGTACAGCAAACCACTGGTAGCACCTAGGGAGCTGCACTTCCCTCCAGGTGACACAACTGCTCTCATCAGTGGCGGCAGGTCATCATATTCCCTTGTTTTCTTTCACTTGTTCACCTGCTTATTTGACAATTTGCTGATTGCTGAAAGGGTCTTTAATCATTCCCAGCAGGGAGGCTGGCTGGAATTCACGTCTGGGAGAGGAATGATCACTGCACAGGAATAATGTGGTTTATTCCGTGGGAGTCCAGGTCTCTTTGATTCTCTTGACTGCAGTCAATAAAACATGCTTTGACTTTCAGGGAACCGTGACTTTCAGGCTGCCTTTGGATAGGTGATGTCCTGAATTTGCTGCTGAACATGGAGGTGGCTCCGAGAGCTGGAGGTTTTGCATCCCCAGGAAGCATTTACTGAAATTCTGCATTCATGGCATTAGGGATATCACAGTCCTGAGCGTGGGTAGTTCAGATGGCTGGTAACTTAAAAAAAAAAATCTATTTATTATATTTTAAAAAGGAAAAAATAGGAAAGGACATACCTGAAGGGAGGTTTGCTGTTTGCAGAGCCAGATGTAGGTTCTGGCTCCCAGCCCGGCTGAGCTGTGACCTCCAGACTTCCCTGGACACCCAAACCTCAGAGTGGCTCCAACTTTTGCAGAGCACAGCAAAGCACAGCCACTCTGAACCCTGCTATTTATTGGAAGCAAAGCTGACCTGAAGCTCTGCATTTAAGGTTTCCTTTGGAAGAGGCATCTTGCAGGAAATTCCCTGGGATAGGGATGGCAACCTTGGGGCAATCTGAGGTCCATGCTGGGCTCCAACCCACCCACCCAAGGCCAGGCAGGACATGGGGAGTGAGGCGGGATGGAGCTCACCACCACAAACAGCTCCTGGGAGGAACTCTGTTTCCAGTGAAACAGCTCCTCTGTGGGTGAGAGCATCCAGATCTGTGGGATCAATCTGTCCACACATCCAGAAACCCAGGGTGGGCTGAGTTTGCCAAGTTAAATTATTCTCCGAGGAAGGGCGGCTGGGATTTCATCTGGGTTTGGTTTTTTGCCCTGCCCTCGGCTGTCCTGGATACAGCATTTCCCTCCGGAGGCAGCTGCGCTCCGGCACAGACCTCTGTGCAGCAATGCCAGGTGGCCAGAAAATGTGCTCCAGCCCAAAATCTGGCTGCCTTTCCCTGCTGGATGAATTATCTGTGAAAACCTCTCATGGCTCGCACAAAACAAGGTAATTATTCAGTGAGCGGGGGACACGCAGAGCCAGAATATGAAATTATTATCTGTTAGTGATTTACAGAGAACCACAGACGGTGTCAAGGAACAGCAGCTGAATCAAACTTGCTTTGGCAACCTCATGGCTCCCAAACGCTCCAGGCGACCCAGAGGAGCTGATGGAGAGCTCACAATAGTACTCCTATGCCAGGGGGAAGGGGCTCCTGGGGGGTCTCGGTCTCCCCAGGACCGGGCCAGGTGGTCCATGAAGGGGAAGGACGTGCTTTACATAAACCCCTGAGATTTTAGGATGGCAAAGACTATGATCCAGGGGAGACTTTTGCTGTCTTACACAGTAACCAGAGGTTTTTGGGGCACAAATAGAAGATGTCCCTGCCCATGGCAGGATGTTAGAGTGAGATAACCTTTACCATTCCTTCCAACCCAAACCATTCCACAGTGAAAGGGTGCATCTGATAGATCTGAACAGCCTTTTAAGCTCTGAAGGCTTGAAACTGCTTTGCTGCCAGTGCGGCTCTGCTGGAAAATCACCGAGGCAGCGGCTTTCCAAGCGTTTCTTCTCACACTTCCTTCAGTAGCAGCTTTACAAATGCTCTTCCTCAGCCAAATGTTTCTCCCTTGGCGCCCAGGACTGCTCTGGCAGGTTTGTTGTTCACGTTCTCAAACCTAACCATTCCTTTTCCTTCAGCCCCAGGTATTTGCCACTCCATACCCCCACATCCTGACTTTTAGATTTTAATTGATAGGACAAGAGGGAATGGATTCAAACTAAAAGAGGGCAGGGTTAGATTTTATGTTAGGAAAAAATTCTTCCCTGTCAGGGTGGTGAGGCCGTGGCACAGGGTGCCCAGAGCAGCTGAGGCTGCCCCTGGATCCCTGGCAGTGCCCAAGGCCAGGCTGGACGGGGCTTGGAGCACCCTGGGACAGTGGAAGGTGTCCCTGCCACGGCAGGGGTGGAACTGGGTGATCTTTAAGGTGCCTTCCAACTCAAACCATTTCAGGATTCCACCATTTACTGTTAACAGATTGCAGGCGGCATTTCCCTTCTCCAGGTGCACTGTCAAACCCCAAAATCTGAGCATCCCCAGTCCTCCACCTCCTCATCCCGCAAAACCCTCCCCTGGAGCACGGCAGCCCCTGAACACCGAGGCGGGGTTTGTTCCCAGCCATCCGCCGCCTCTGCCAAGCTCTGCCTCCTGCTTCCCACCGACGGACATTTCCCAATCACAACCCAGCATCCAGCACAATGCAACTAATGTCATGAAATTAAGTATTTCTCCTACACACAGCACATTTGCCCGGTGATTAGAACGAGTCCCCGAGGTAGCCAAGCACAGCAGAATTCCGGTTCATTATGCACACCCACGCAGCCAAGCTAAAAACCCAAGACACTCCCCCGGTCCTTCTTGGGAAAGCCTGAGCAGCTCAGATTTCAGCTTCACCACTTGCACCAGCCAGGACTGGGAATACTCTGTCATCTGGTGTAGAAAAAAAGGTGAGGATAGAAGTTTCCCAAAGATTTCAAGGTATCCCTTAAGGTCTGAGAAAGAGGGAAGGGTGCAGGAGCACAGGAATGTCGAGCAAATGGAGCAGGTTACACAACTGTGTGCAGTTACTGCCTTTTGCTCATTCCATCTTGGACTTACAGTGAACTTTTAACACCAAAATGCCTTAATTTCCCCCATTTCTCAAAGCACCTGTTCTGTGTCACGTTTTACAAAATGACAACTAATTGATGAAAAAAAGGAGCAATTCCTGCATGTGTACAGTGTATGATCTGTCCCTGCTGCAGCAATTTGAGTCCAGCCTCATTCCCACAATGACACGGGGCCAAATCTTTCCCCTGTTCCCGCCTGGGGCTGCTCCCAAGCTGCGGTGTAAGCACAAGGAGCTGTAGTTTGCTGTGACCCTGCTCCCCGTGAGAGGCCGATCCACCCGTGAAATCAGCCATGGCTGTGCCTGGGACTTGTGGATGAGCAGCTGCAGCTGCTGGAGTCAGGGCAAAGGGAAAGCACGTTCACGTGAAGGTTTTCCTTTCCCTGCAGGCACAACCTCCTGCCTCATTGTCCCTTCCTCTTCCTCCCATTCTCTTTCTCTGGAGCCTCCAGCCATAATATTCCCACTGCCCTGCTGGTGTCTCCAGCCCTCCCCAGAGCAGGCGGCTCTGCTCCTCCGCACCTCCACTCTCAAGCTGAAGACACCTCCTCCTCCTCCCCACATTCCTCTGCTCTCCTCCTTCCTTCCTCCAGTCCTGACCCTCCTTCACCCACCTCCTTCGCCTTCCCTCCCCAGCCCAGTCCTACTCCAGCCTCCCATCCTCCTCCCCAGCCCTAATCCAGCTCCCCTCCCCTAACACAGGCCAGCCATGGATCTCCCTTTCACCTTGTCCTGCTTCAGCCCTGCCATCACCGCCTTCACCCTGCCCTCAGCTCTTTTTCCCACTCCCGGCCCCTTTTGCCGGTTCCGGCCCCTTT
>VWZT01015397.1:0-27847 GCA_013397055.1 Pachycephala philippinensis
CAGGTCTGCCAAGTCCTGCAGAATGTCTGGGTGCTTTCAGTTCCACGTTTAAAAAAGTTGCACAATGGTGCACAGGTAAAAGTTGCAAGTAGGCATTGTTCACAATCCACAAGAGCTTTTTGGAGCTTTCTGCAGTGAATAGTCCTCTTCCCCAAGTCCTATCCTGAACACGAGAAGTTGTTGATTCCCTCTCTTTTGTTCATCTGGCATGGAGAACTGGAAAGCAAAGTCTGAAAACCTACATCTCCCCCTACTCTGCAGTTTCCACAAGCTGTGAAGCAGAGAGAACAGAATTTGTACTTATGTATCATCTTTAATAACCACACTATGAAGCCAGTGAAGGTAAAATCTTTCTTACATTGGTCCACATTTATTTCTGAGGAGCAAGTCTGACAGAAGTCTGCCAAATTGAGGGCTGTTGGTTAATACATCCATTAATTCCATCAAACTGCAGAATCAAGTTGGTCCAAACTAATAATAAAAGACATTCCTTCACTCTATAAGAAAACATATTAGCTGCATATACATAATGTGATTTGAAATTAGGAGGAACTGCCACCAGTTCACACTTCTATGCATTTTAGAAGCACATACTTTTTTTAAATGGTTGGAAAAATAATGTCCATATAAAGTGTAGCCTTCAAAGTGGAGGAGCTCACAGGTGCACCCATCTCCTGGCAAAATGAGGAATACAGTAATAAAAAATGGAAAGTCAGTGAAGAAAAAGCATAAAAAGATGTAGGAGTAATAGTCCTGCCCATCCTCAACTGAAGACCTATATGCATTGCAAAGGGGTTGCCTTGTGAAAGAAAATTAGAGGATTTTTTACTTCTCTCAATTTTATTATGATATGTAATTGAATTTGTCACTTTGCCAAGAATACATCTAAGGAGATCTTTTTAGCAGGAATGAAAGGTAGGATAATTTTAAAAGCAAATCTTTAAAGGTATATGCAGCTTGTTTGGCATCATTTGTTTTCCCTGGATAACCTTTATTTTCATTATAAATTACCTCTCTCACATCACAAATGGTGACTATCACTGTGTGGTGGAGAATTGAGGAATTATGCACACCCAGCTGATATGTTAATCGTGTGCCGTTTGTTTAACAGCAGCATCAGGAATAAAAAATCCTCTTCACTAGTTCTCTGAAAGCCTTTACAAATAACAACACTTATGTAAAACTTAAGGTCTGAATATTCTGTGTTTATGAGTAACAGGATATTATCATATTAAAATCATTACTAAGCTAGTGCCTGAATATTTGTTCTGAATCCTGTCAATACTTTAATGGCAGTAGTCTTGGAAACTACACATCTGCTACAGGATTAATTACACACATAAAACATTATCATTGCCCTACATCTCCTATGAGGTAGAGAGGCTGCTAGAATGATTAATGGCTCTGTATGACATACAAGGGAATAAATGTAAATGTTGCCCAGTGCATAGAAAGATCTGTTCCTTGCTTATATTAGAACAAGCTGAAGCAGCTTATTGGTGCAATATTATTCTTTAAGGTCTGCAGGCAATGTTAAAAAATCCTAATCCACAAATTCTACATTTGCTGTACTGTTGAGAAAATTTCTATCTGTCATGGTGTTTCAAAATATTTTGAACAAAGGGTGTGTGTGTGCTCGCAGGTGTATTAAACAGGTTCCATACTTGGTGAGTCACCTTTCCTGCTTATTGTAACTAATGGTGATGCTTCTAGGGCCACTGTTAGACCTAAGCCATTAGGAACTTCTGAATTTTGACTTAGAATAAGTATTCAGGCACAACAGGGAAAAAACATTTCCTTATAATACGCCAGGGAGGCATAGGTTCAGTTGTGACAGAAAAGAAGGAAAACTGGAGGAAATATTTAAAAGACAATCCATTGTTTACAACTAAAACTAACAGAGCAGAGTTCAAAGGTGACATACCAGTATGCAATTAAGGCCATGGGCAGACCCAAGCAAGCAATTAGGTGAGAATTATAACAAATGTAAACTGGAGCTAATCTATTGATCATGTCACTTCTTCACGCTTCATTATTTCTTTAGACGTCCTTCAATAAAGACCGCAAGTGGTCCTCCATACCTTTGTCACTGAAATCTGAAATACTAGATCAGGAAGACTGAGCCCTTTGTTCATCCAAAACTATTTGTTTCTATCCCTGCTAACTCATACTTCCTTCCTTTGGAGGATCACATCCTACATGTGGGACTGAGAGCTGTGGCAAATCATTGACACTGCAAAGCTGTTTGCCTTCAGCCACCTTAAAGCACAAACACATTCATCAGCCACATAAATCTCAGATGCATTTTGTAATTTACACTTGCATTGATACAAAATTTTGCAGCCTTCTCCCCAGGGGGGACACAACTTGTATGTACCTCAGCAAGCAGCTTTCTGCAGGAGAACCATTGCAAAGTAATTGCAGAGAAGGTGGAGCCAGACTGACTGATACTCTAACGACACAGCAGAACAAAGAAAGTGGATGCTGAATCATGCCATAACCTGTATCACTGCCCATCTTGTGTATTAAGATGGCAGTAAGCCTGCCAGTGATCATTTGTATTGGGGTACACAGGAAATATTGCCCAAGCTACCTGCCAGTGCAGATGGGAACTCCACAAGTGAAACAGAAGGTGAAGGAGATAGTATCCTACCTTGATAATGATGCAAAAAGGGATAGGTGCAGACTATAAGTTAAGACTCTGACCCTCAGATATCCTGCCCCTTGATACAGCACTGATGCTTCTATGCTTTTTTCTTACCCACAGCCACCCTTAAAGTTACTGTGTACTCCTGGATTCATTTCATTCCACAGAGGTGTGAAAATAAGAAATGTGCATTGATCTCTTATATCTGAATGTTCAAGTTATAATTGCATGTGCTTTTGGTGCTTGAGTGAGCAATGTGGAAACCTGACCCTGACATAAGCCACTCTATAAAGTGCTTGGGCTCATAGCATCCATGGTAAAGCCTGGAAACAAAATAGAATGGTGTATTCATTTTCCACGCTTCGTTACTTCATAACCGAGTGCTTAAAGCTAATGTCAGGCTTCACCCTCTGATATTACCATCATAACAGATATTGAAGTCCTAGCTTTAATTCACTTATATATCCCAGAGGTTGTGCTGCCACAGACACATTACTGCCAGACTACAAGCTTCTTTTCTCCCCAGTGAGCACTGTCAGTGGCAGTTTTTGAATGAGTGTCTGCTTTCCTTTTGCTCTTGCTGACTTTATACGTATGATCTTTTTCTCTATAAGAACACTACTTTATCAGAGGAAGGTAGTCCAGTATCTCAGTAGTGTGACTCATCACATTTCTCATTTGTAAGGCTGCTGTTGCTATTCCAGAAAATCTGGCTCTGTACATCTGAGAGGTATGAAGATACCAAAGGCACAGGCCCGCATTATAGACTTCTGCAAATAGACCTGTGTTTAGCTTTTCCTATCGACTGCATCTGGACTTTCAGCATCTCTCAATTTACCAACCTCGTGGATAACTCATATGGCTCAGGTGCCTGCCTAGTTACTGGGAACCACAACATACCAGATGTGCTGTTGCACAACATCTCTGCAGGCTGAGTCGTGTCTTTAAGTGTCTAAATGTCTCTGCATATGGGGCTCTATGCTCCAATAACTTCTGCTAGGCTCAAAGTTATTACAATGATTGTCACAGAAGAAGATATCAAGTCCTGCAGCCCCACATACCTTATATCTGGTTAGTTTACCAAAAGAAACCAAACAAAACTTTTAGACAGCATCCCTGTCACCATTTTGGACACCTAATTTACTCAGATCTGAAGTGCAATATACTTTAGGTCACTGAGATCCTAAAATTTACATGAGAAAATTATTACCTGTACTACAGAAATGTTGTTGTCATTCATATAATCATGCCTTTTTGAGGGACATGTATTATATTAGTGATGAGGTGTAGAGAGTATAAATGGAGTTTGTAATTAATAACAGCAGAGATTATCAAATTCAGATAAATAAAATTTTGAGATAAGCTTCATAAGTACTAGCAGCATACAGTATAAACAAGACGTCTTGTGGTAGGATATAATGACCACATTATCCTAATCAGCACAGTTGTACTCATGGTTAAAATTTAATTAAGGTTTTCCCTTTGCTTTGTGTAATTATTAGAGAACCTTCCTGTGAAGTCTAATTGCCCTATCATAAACAAACAGAAAAGAGAAAGCTCCTTTGTCCAACAAGCCAGCCTTCCTTTTACAGCAAAAATATCACATAATAAAGATTTTTCAGAAAGGATTCAATCTCCAAAAGGTATAATTAAGGTGCTGGAAGAGGAGAAACAGCTACTGCAGGCTTAAGAGATTCTGTGCAAGCCCTACGTTTTTAGAAAACACAAAGGGAAGAACATGGCTGTCACAAAGAAGAGACACCCTAACTTCCATGACTGTCAGAGAAGAAATACACTGACCTAGCACAAAGGAGCTCCACCCTACCCCCTCCCCGCTCCCCGCCCCGACTAGATAGCAAAGTGCAATCTCTTTTGTGTTCCCAAGTGCCAGCTATGCATCAGGGGGTGGATGCACTTCCTTTACATCCCATCAAACAGCACACAACTCCTGCTTTAGACAAAAAAGGCACAGTTGTGAAGAGTTTAGCAGGGTTAAGTTTATCGTTGTTTTTACTGACAATAAGACAACAGTCAGTTGAGAATACATTTTGCTTCCTTGTCAAATGTTAGAGTGAAACAAATGTAATGCACAATGGTTTGCTTCCTCTAAGAATTTCAGTGGATAAACATGTTCTTAGTCTACAATCACTGTATTGGTAGCCTCTGATGCTTTTCCACTCTATGTCTTTACAATAAAACATTTTTGTCCTACACTGGCAAACAACACATTTTTGTTTTGCAGAGAAATATCTTAAGAAATAATGTCTTGTTATTCCACAGTTGCAGGATTATGCAGTTTCCTACATTCATACTCTTGCAGAACACATGGTGGAGGATAACGAGTGTTTTGTGTGCAAAAAATGCAGAGATGTCCATCAATAACTGGAATTTTATGTGTTCCAAAATGATTTTTGCCTTTCTTGCTTCCTAAAGCAATCTAATCCCATAAGTGCAGTCCACTTCAGGAGATGCATTAGATCATACAATTATACAATTCATGTAATTGAATTTTGTTTATGGTTGAAAGTGGTAAATAGAGCCAAAGCATCCTCTCTGGGTATGGTGCTGGAGACTCCAGAAAGAGTGAATTTTGTACTCTTCTGTGAAATCATTAGAAACTCACATGATTCCTTTTAATTAATAATCAATAAAATGTAATCCTTACAAATTACATTTGCATAAAATCCTTAGACATGTCTCCTTGCTTCAAAATTTGTTTAGAATTGAACCTTTGCATTGTGGTTTCACCCCAGCCAGCAGCCAACCCCAGGCAGCCGCTTGCTCACTACCTCACCAGTGAGATTAGGGAGATTTTGGGAGGGTAAAAGCCAGAAAACTCACAGGTTGAGATAATGAAAGTTTTACAGGAAAAACAAAAGCCATGCACGCCAGCAAAGCAAAACAAGGAATTAATTTACTGCTTCTCATGGCAGGCAGGTGTTCAGCCATCTCCGGGAAAGCAGCGCCCCATCACGTGCAACAGTGACTTGGGAAGACAAATGCCATCACTCCAAATGGCCCACACTTCCTCCTTCTTCCCCCCACTGTATATNTCCTGCCGATCTGGGTCTATGATTCAATCGCCGACAGCCTACCGTTCTCCCACTTAAGTTATATATTAGATCCCACAGATTTACATCCCACTGACTCCAAATAAGTACAAGTTCATCTTAAATTGCCTGCTGAAATCCCGTTAAGTCAGTGACAAAAAAGCAGTACTTACAGTTGGCTTCACTCATTTTTTTGCTTGTCTGGCTGGACTTAAGCTGATGTTTAAATCTTTGATAGATCTTTGTTTCACTTGACAGGCAAAGTTTTCTTCCCCTCAGCTGGCTGTCTGATGCATGATGCAGAAAACAAGCAAGGCTCTTCCAAAGATAAGCTCAAGTTCAAATTCTGCAAAAGCTGGACAGCTGCATTGGGAGTCAGCAAGTAAGTTGAAGACTGAAGTTTTTCAATAAAGGGTTCGAAGCATAGGACATATTTTGTCAAATATTCAAACTCTGGTGCTTGCTTTTCTACTCATAGCTTGATCCTGGGGAAGTCACTTAGTGTGAGCTCACGGGTAATCTTAGCTTTTGCATATTGTGTGACACCCTTAATGGTCTGAGAAATACAATAATTAGATGCCTAAATATTTTTGTTTACAAAAGATGGAAAATTAAGATTTTAAACATCAGAGGCATAGTAAGGACATCCATATTAATGTTTGTGAGGAGGTGATGAGAGCACCCAGTGGCATATATGTGGCAACCATATAATTAGAGAGGAAAATTAAGCTTTCAGAATGAACAGTATACCTTTGTAATTTAAGAAGTACAAATGATATGCGATAACATCATTACAAATCATCCATCTTTTAACCAAATTACTTTATGCCAAGTTTCATAAGGTATAGATAAATACATTTAATTTTTTTTTTAATATAAAAATATTAGTTGGTCTGCTTTATAAAAACTGATACAGATTAATTGCTATCAAATACATACATTGCTGTTTTACACACTGTAATATCAGCTGTGGATAGCCGTGAGGGTATCAGCTGTATATCTGTGTGGGTGAACACACTGAAGGTAATGAGATCAATTTGGCACAGAATAATGTTGCAATGCATATATAGGAACAGCCGCTGAGTCTAGTCTGATTAGCCTTTCCCTAACATTTGGAAGACTGTTGATTAAATTCTTTGATTTTTAGAAATTTACAACTCATTATTTTTATAGACATTAGGCTGGTTAAAAATATTAGACATGCTAAGCCATTGCTAGTTTCCAAGACTTTTCTTCAAGATAAACTCTAAATATTTTTTTTCTCTGATATTTTTCCCGCTGCTATATGTTTCAGAATAATCTGTTTTTCAGGTAAGCTAAATACAAGAAATTACATGAGTTTGTAGAGCAGTAAAAATAAGCATTTCAAACTGCCTGAAATGTGAAAATATTGAGCTACATGACTGGATACAATAAAAAGTATAAAGGAGATAATCAGAGATGAGAACTTTCATATGAATGCGTTTTGAGTAGACTGAGAACCAGAATTTGTTACCACAAAAGAGGAATGACTGAATACAAAATGTAACAGAAGCCTCCGAAATGCTGAATGACACAGAGGCTGTGGGTGCGAAGTGACGATTCACATTTTAACACAACATAAGAACTAACAACCCCACAAACTAAACTGTCAGGCTTAAAGCTGGAAAAGGTATGAAGAACAGTGGAACTTACCAGTGCTAGTTATCTTAAATGACAAAAATATTAATGTACGCCATATGAAAATGGAACAATTAGATACACTCGCCGCTGGAAGAGGGATTTACCAGGATGCACATGCAGAATTGAGGGTTATGTGCAGTGGTCCCTGTCTCTCCATCAGCAAGCTGACAGCAAATACAAGGAGGAAGAGCTGTGGTAGCTTTGATTCTCATACCTCTTTGCATAGCAGAGGTAACAGACCCTGATCAGTAACAGAACACAGAACTTAAGAGAGCCTGATGGCACTATTGTATTCTTATAATTGAAGAACTCTGATATATTAATTTCTCAGACAAGGTATGAAAAGACTTTGGACAATGAAGCTAGGAATTCCACTTCTACAAACAGGTTAAGGTCTGTAGAAACATATATCTACATCTACAAATGTTTTAACAGAATCAGAAATTGTTGTACATTTCTGGCTAAATATACAAGTAATAGAGTCATTGAATATATGGCTTTTCAGTTTATTTTTGCATTTCCTTTTGGACACCGGGTTTTGCACTTTCCACATTCTTCTGAGATCCTTTCAGTTCTTATATACAAGTATTTTGTTCTAGAGCAGCTATTGAAAACAAACAACAAAACCCCAGATACATCTCTCTTTTGCTACAGAATGTTTTCATATTTGTTGTGCAGGCATGCAAGTCCAGAAGGACTGAGCTGAAAATGAGTGATTCCTGGCTGATATGAACTGAAAATACAAAGAAACCTTTCAACTTAATTTAGGGAAGATACATCTTTGACCCTGAATGCAGTTTTCTAAAGTAATTCTTAGGGTGTGGTGCAGCTTATCTTTTGTGATATTTGCACAGTTTCTCATGCAATGATAGCCCAACCTGTGTCTCTAGTAAAAAATGATCAAACACAGTACAATAATGATATTCGTCCTTCATTGTAAACTTCAAAAAAGATAGATGTTAATCCTTGCTAACATATAATAGCTAAATATACAGCTTGTTAAAAAGCATGGGTATCAGTACCGAGTTTTTAAAATTACATTTTTTAATCCCAGCTACACATGCGAGAGAAATTTTACTTTTCTGAATCCAAACACGTGTGCAAGTTTGTATATGAAGTCATGTTACATCCTACTTGAATGTGCTATAAATTTTACATCCCTTCATAAAAAAAAGTCCTGTTGACTTGAAATGGCTGTGAGCCTGCTTTGTAGACAGATTGCACAAGCCAGTTAAGAGTAACAGGAGAGTGGGATGAAAAATAAAAATAAAAAACAAACAACAGCAACAAAAAAAGAAACTAAAATGTCCTTTCCAATCCCTACTTATAGAGGCTGATCTGTGGAAAAATAAAATTACTGTATAGAAGCAAAAGTTAGAAATCAGGAGTTGTCGATTACCATATGTTATGTTAGAAGTCTTATATGCATATATCAAGAAAATCTGAACACAAATGGTTTAGAAAAGTACAATCTATTCAATGAAAAAGATAGATGATAAGTGTGAAGATTTTTCAGAGATTAATAACCCCTCTCTCCAAGGGTCACTAAAGAAAGAAGAGGAAAGTATTTCATGTAAGAATGAAGCCACCAGGTCTGTCAGGCACGACACTAGGCAGCTGAAAGAACCTGCAAAGATGACTGATTAAAATAATTTCTCACTTGTTAAGCAGCTTGCAGAAAGACTGAATTTAAGAAATGTGACAGCAATAGGGACATGTGAGGACTGGTGCAGTACTCACAATAGAGGTAGATCATCATGTGAAAGATTCACCTTTGGATATTGTCAGATTGTTTACCTTGAAATGTGAACTGCTGTGTGATAACATCCACACAGCTAATTCAGGTGCTATGAAAATACCACACAATTCTGCTAGCATGGAACTTTATTTCATTTGTGTGCGTTCAATTATTGCACATTACACAACAGCACAAGTGAACGATTTTTCCTTTTGTTTCTAGTATGTAGTGTGTGCGCAGTAGGTATGGCATGCATGTTGAGGCAAATTCTAAGTACAAGAGTCTGAGCCAAGTGATTTGGTGTAATGATATGATTGTGCATTTGGATTAAAACCAATTTTGTATGGAGGAAGTTGCCAAAAAAGTTAATACATGCACACTGACAGGTTGCAGGTGTGCCAATCCAGCCTTTGAATGTTCCAACCTAAGATTAACCCTATCTAAAAGGATCTATACTCATGTAAAGTCTGACAGTCCTGGCTGAATGGTGCACTCAAAAGCTAACGTTGTTACTGTTGTTATTCTGATTTTTAATTTATATTTTGCAAGAATTTTGTAAGCTTGCAGTGTGACAGGTATTGGTAGGAAAACAGTTAATGGAAATGAAATAAAAGTGAGAAGGACTTGCGGGTGTGGGTCGATGAAAAGTTCAACATGTCTCAGCAATGTGCAGAAAGTCCAGCAATTGCAGAGAGCAGTGTGTCACAGCCCAGAAAGCCAAACGTGTCCTGGGCTGCATCCAAAGCAGCGTGGGCAGCAGGGGAGGGAGGGGATTCTGCCTCTGCTCTGCTCTGGTGAGACCCCACCTGGAACACTGCATCCAGCTCTGGGGTCCCAGCACAGGAAGGATGTGGAGCTGTTGGAGTGAGTCCAGAGGAGGCCACCAAGATGATAAGGGAGCTGGACCACCCCTCCTACTAAGACAGGCTGAGAGAGTTGGGACTCTTCAGCCTGGAGAAAACAAAGCTCCAGGCAAATCTCATGGCCCCTTCCAGTACCTGGATGGAGTCTACAAGAAGGCTGTATAGGGACTTTTTACAAGGGCATGTAGTGACAGGAGAAGGTAGAATGGCTTTAAGATGAAGGAGGTAGATTTAGATTAGATATTAGGAAGAAATTCTTCACTGTGAGGATGGTGAAGCACTGGGACAGGTTGACCAGAGAAGTTGTGGATGCCTCTGCACTGCGAGAGTGCAGGGCCAGATTGGACAGGGTTTTGAGCAGCCTGGTCTAGTAAAAGATGTCCCTGCCCATGGCAGGGGGACTGGAACCATAAATAGTCCTGTCCAACCCAAATAATTCCATGATACTGTGACTCTCTGAAATCCCGTTTGCACCAGTAAAACGCTCCATAATGGCCTGAAATTTGTTCAGAGCGACAAACTTATGAAGTTTCCCCATGTAAATAACAGAATAAAATGATGCCGTGGGCTAATGTAAAATAAAGCATTGCAATTACATGGCAATGCATGCCTAACATATAATTGTCTGATAGCTGAACCATTAACTTATATCCCTGCAGACAATGCACATGTTTTAATAAATTTTCACTCTTCATGAGTTGCATCAAAATTGCATATTGTTTTAAAGACGGCTGAGTTAAATTGGATGATTTCTATACTCTCTAAGCCCTTTTTAACCTTCTGATCACAAATTTATACAGTAATATTATTAGGACAAGATACAGGGTAAGATTGTACAGTCTGATATAGCCTGGTTTAACATAATGGTGTGCTTCTCTGTCCTTTTTGTATGTCAGGTGTTCAGGTTTTTGTGCATTTGTATATAAAGGTGTGTACAGCACTTGCCGCATTTTGTTAATGATGAAGCAGTTGCAGCAAGTACTGTAGTATAAGGGAGAGCATCTCAAGTCTTATGCAGTCCTGGTTTATTTGGTCCTCTGCTTAGCAGAGAGCTGCCTGGAGTGTGGAAGAAGAGTTAGCGGTAACAAAAAGCCAAAACAAAACAGAAGAAAACAAAAAGCTTTACTGAAAAGAGCAGAAAAAGATTTTTTGAAGTCTTTGTTCACATATGTATGTGTGCATGTGTGGCTTTCCTGTGTTGACCTTCAACGTAAGTGCAGGTGAGCCCAAAATCACAGCAAAGTTATGTTTCAAATAAAACACCTCCTTTTTAATTTCAGCATCCCTTTGACAGAGAGGAATTTGTTTCATCTAGCTTACATCTGAATGATTTGCTGAACTGTAGAATAAACCAACATTCTCAAGTACATGAACACATAAATGGAGCTTAAGAGCAGTTAGTCCAGCTAATATCAGCAAGCACACGCCCCACAGCTATATTCTTTTTTACTCACACAGTCCTCTAGCTGCCATCTGTTCAATACAGGGTGGAATAAATCCCTTTTGATGTGTGTTAACACTATCCCTGGATGAGCATTAAAAAAAACCCACCAAACAAAAACCAAAACAAAACACAGCAAAAAAGATGGAATATTAAAGTGAAACTGTAACACAGTGTGAATAGCAATTTGTTGATCTCAGTGGTTAGGATTGGGAAATCTTTTTGGCACCACTGGCTGAGCTGTGATGAATGGAGTGCATGTGTTTGCCACTGAAAACAAGTATAATTTATGATTTTGTTCTTTTACTATATTTTAACAGGAGAAATTTGGTTTTAAAAATCCTTATTAAGACCTGTGGATACTTATGCTGCCACTGACAAACCCAGTAGTATTATTTACATTCTCTTGTCTGTTTGCTCAGTTGAAAACTGATGAGAATGTATTTTGTCTCATGCTTTTTTCTCAGAGGTTAAATGACAACACTCTCTTTTACTTCAATAGCAGGAACATGTCTGTAGGTATAAACTTCTAGAGCAAATGTGTTTTCATTAAGTAGGGATGAAGTTAACTACAAAATCTTATTTTATGTCCTAAATGTGTAACTGACAACGTGTTATGACTTGCAGTAGACTGCTGATGGGTGATACTGTGTAAGAGAGTTACACTGTCACCATGTTTATTACAAACTCAATTGAATTGTAATGCAAATTCTATTGAAACATTAAGAATTGTCCTTTCTATAGCAAAGGGGTCTCACCTTTTAAAAAATATTTATTTATTTATTTTTAATTTTTTTTAAATTTTGGGCAAGGAGAGAAGGTTGCCCATAGAGAAACCGACAAAAGATTTACAGCATCCACTTTATGGTGGGATGTGCCTTTTTGGAGATCCTTAACAGCATTCTTGATCAAGCCATTAAAAATCTTAGCTAAATGGCTCATTATTAGGTTTCATTTTTGGAGCAGAGAATTTTGCCATGAACTAGGACACAGAGGAACAGAGAGCTTGTCTAAATTAGTGTTTCATTTCCCAGCCATTTTGGTAATGAAAACTATGTGGGAGCAGGGGATAAGATTGATGAACTTGCTTTTGTAAACTGTAAAGAGAATAAATTGTACCATTGTACAGTCACTTTGAGATGGGTGCAGCCCATGAGGCTGACTCCTTTGTGTTGGAACAGAATGTGACATCTCAAAACACTTCAAAATGTTGCTTGACAAAGTATGAGAATATCCAGTTCCCCAAATAAACACCGTTGTTACTCTCTGATGATCTTTCTCTGTGATATATATACCCTTTGACCTGTATGCTTTAGGATGTTTCTACAAACCTCCATAAGTCTGAAATCTGCAAAAGCCCAGCATGGTTGCTCTTGAGATGCCCGTAACGGGCTGTTAAAGAAAGCAGAGTTAACAACTTGGGGTCAAACCCATACAATAGTTTGAGTTGTTCGCATGTGAAGGAACTGGCTGTTTCATGGGCACAGAAGCACAGAGGTCAGCTGTCTGTAAGTGACAAGGTCAAAAGTTGACCTTCCTATTTCTCAGGAAATTCTGAATTTGGAAGGAGAGGGGAGGGAGTTGCCCCACCCCAAAACACAAATTATACATTTGAGGCTTTCCCATAGAAGGGTAAACATAGCACTTTAAAAATAACCTATAGATTTTCCATCTGAACCCAACCCTGCAAACTCCACCCAAAGGCTCTCAACTTTCTATTTTGGCAGATTCGTGAGAAACCCAAAGTGCAGAAACCCTTCCTGTCTAGCTGAAACATTTTGCCCTGGACTGCATAAGTGTTTCCAGGATCTTAGACTCATTTCAGGATTGCCAGAGCATTCAGGGAACAGCTTCATCACAGGAGACAACATATTTCATCTGGAGTATTTAGAAAACACCAAGATCTTCCACTGTGTTGGTGTTAACCATGTCAAAACCAGCACTTTAGGCATCATCTAGCATGGAATGAATATTGTTTCACAGAAAAATTATTGAGAGCGAAAAATGATATGCTGTGTTATTTGTAATTTTAGGTATGTTTTAAATCAGTTCAGGATAGTTTGGTTTGGAGGGGATGGTTGGCAGATCTGTTAAACCAGTTTTATGAAACTGTATCCTGTGTCTTAGAAAGGGGCTGAAGATTTTGCTTGAGCTATGGCCACTGTTCAGTGACCGCAGTGGTAAATCTACTGCTGCATCCTGGTGTGGTTCTGGGTAAGTCAGTGGATTCTCTGTTCTGATCTTCGCAGTAGGAAGTGGTTTAAGACTATTTATGTGCCCTAATAAAGGGTTTGGATCCTGACTTTGCATTTATCCATTAAGAGCTTTGAGCTTTATAACAAAGCTGTAGAAAATGCCGGATTCTGAAAACATAATTCTGCTTCTGTGTGTGTGTGTATATATATATATAATTTTTTTCTTTTTTTTTAATTGAACTAGTTGGATTCCGGTAGGTTTTGGGGCATATTTTAGGGATAGTTTTAAACCATATGATTGCAATGGCTGTCAATGATACCCTTTGTGATTTTTGACCAGTTGCAGACACAGTCAACTGATTACATCAGAGATGTTTCATTTTATTTTAGTTTTATTTTATTTATTAGTCAATTTATTTTTTCTTTGTGTTTTGGAAGACCTCTTACACAGTCTGTCAGTGCTTATATTAGTTCACTCTGCAGTTATTCCACACCACCGCAGAAAGACTGTAAAGAAAAGGTACACAAGTCAATTTAAATAATGCCATCAGTGTGTGCTACGAGATCTTACTTCATTAGAAGACAGAAAGAAGATTGGTCAAAACCACTCTACAAATACAGCTGGTGCGTCACACAATCAGGAATCATTGCAGTTGAAGATATTGTGAAGAGTTTTCAGACTTTGCAGAATATTCTGCACTTCCTGTCTGGAATTGGTGAGACACACACACAAGCTGCATTCAAAACCAAAAATCCCTTCAGTTTATTGAAGGTTGGTAAGACAGACAAGATTTTTCTTTTGTAGATTTTTAACAGAAAATTATTTTCTAAGTAGTAAGCAAATTAAATATAAATTATTATATATTCTTTTGATAGGTTGTATTCAAGTGTTTACCCAGTCAAACAACTATGTCAACATCACATGATTTGTTTGATCAGTCATATCCAGGCAACACACATAGAGGAAATACTGAGTGAAGTACAAGTATACAGAAGCTTTGGGGTACATTTTCAGAATAAATTAGAATAATGAATATGTTAATGGAGATGATGATCTGCTCAGCAATATTCAATAGTCAGGAAAAGAGGCAAATTCATCTGCTAAATTATTCATTGCAAATTATTCGCTTAACTCTAATAGTCTTGATTAATGCTTATCTGATCTAGAAGGAGAACAGCTAAAAGCCATGGCAATAAGAAGGAAGGTGGAGAAAACCAATATTACTGCTATTTATTTGATTCACAAATGTCTGTCACTGGAAAGCCACAATGTTCCTCCTGTGCACTCTTTGCAGAAGACCACCAACTGGTTCTAATCAGTGAGGGATTTTGCTGTGGCTAGCAATGGAAAAAATCCCTCAAATATGGAGGGTCATATTTGGTATTTATTTTCCAAGGCCTGCTTTAGGTTGGAAGCTCTATTTTCCCTCATCCCTGTCTTATATGAAAATCAAATTTGTTACCAATGTTTTGTCCATTTCCTCCCTCTCTTCCCAGGCTTCAGGCTTGAGGCAAAGGATTCCCTTTACTACTACCACCATGCTTGGTCAGGAACCAGGAAAACAAGTCATGGAATTGTTATGATTGAAAAAGGCCTTGAAGTTCATTGAGTGCCACTGTTAACCCAGCGCTGCCATGTTCGCTACTAAGCCACATCTGCAAGTGCCAGTGATCCCACCACTCCCTTCGGGAATCCAATGCCTTGACCACCCTTTCATTGAAGAAATTTTTCCTAAATCCAGTCTAAACCTCATCTGGAGCTGTCTTGTTTCATGTCTCAGACAAGAAGAAAAGAAAGAGCAAAAAGTTTTGGAACCTGTAAAATACCTATAGATCTAGTCGTTTCAACAGACATAAGAATGATCTCAGAGTTAATTAATAACTTAATTCCCTTAATAAAGAGAATAGAGTTGGACTTGAACTGATGGACAGAAAGACAGGTACACACATGGTTTGCTGTCCACAGTTCCTTTTTGTCCTGCCTGTAAAGCAACAACTCAGTGCACTTCACTCAAACAGACCCAACACATTAAATGTATTCTAGCTGCCTTTTCTGAGAAAGTTCATTTTCCATTTTCCTTTCCTCCATCCACAATGCAAAGAAATAACTCTCTGTTTTCCTCTCATTCTAACTTCTAACAATTTATTGCCTGCTTTTGCTATTCCTTTCATCTCTCCCAGTCCCTGCTAGACTTTCACTTTCTCAGCTTCATTGCAGTATGCCACTTCCATCTCCACAGCTGCCCACCTTGGGTTGTACATGGTTGTCCAAGCACAGTTGTGTCATTCTGCCCAGTGACTCAAACATAAACAATTTCAGAGACCTAAGAAATTTAATCTGATGGTGTTCAGCACGGTTTTCAGCATGAGGACTTTGTAGCATAATGTAGACAAATGCTCTGAAAACTCAAATTTCTTGGATTCACAAGCTCAGGGAGAGGGACTTGCAGGAACTGATCTCCAAGAAAGAAGGTGCCTGTTCTGTACTGAGCTGTGCTTGTCTCCAGAATAATGACTGTCTTTCAGTATATGGGCTGAACAATATTTCAAGGCTTTATCATCGTGATGCTGTTGTCAAACAAATCTGTGGTGCGCCAGGAAGCTCGTGGTGCATTAAAGCTGTAGTGCTCTCCCTCTCCGTGATAATGTATTGCATGTCAGGCAGGCTCCACAGCTCAGAGCAGGGTAAGCTGAAATATTAAAAAGGTACTAGTGGACTGGAAGCTTATTTCTGTGTTCTAGCACAGTGCAGGGCTTTGTGGTCTTTAGCTACTTAAGTGGCCTTGAGAAATGTCTAAACTACAATTTCTTCCAAGATCATACTTCCCTGGAGTACATAGGTCTAAAATTGCTGTTCTCTAGTTTAATTATGCTTATTAAGTCCCAGTTCATTTCCTGTTTTCTGCACAAATGACACCCTAAAGCATTATTTGGTTATACAGTAGTCTGTTTAATGATTCTTCTTCTCCACTTCCAGATTCAAATAACAAATATTTGCCTTTAGCCAATAATTGAAGCTCTGTTTATGGAGCTGACATGAATGCATGAATAGAGTACAACATGTTTGCAAATATATATCCAACATAGACATATACATACATATATAGATAGATAAGAAAATTTAATTTTATTTCAGTTTATAGAAATCGTGTATACATTCTACTGTGGTGTAATATTCTATTCAGATATTTTCAATGCAGTTGTGTTTTCATTGACATTCCAAAAGGGTTTTTTATTGTAAAGCCCTCCACTGACACTCTGCTCATGCTTGCTATTATCCTTCCAGCTTTGTCTTCAGCTGAACATACTCCTTTTTTCCTCCTTCACATGATTACTTGCATGAGGATTTGCATTTAAATGGATGTAGAAAGTGCATTAACAACACCTACAGTAACAAAGCAAAAGCTGCTCAATACTTGTTACTGTCAGATATGAATTCAAAACAAATCAATTAATGTTTCATATAGCTGTTTTCAGTGTTTGCATTTAGGTGGAAACTCTTCTTTGTATTATGCTTAACATAGACTGTGCATATTTAACACAGATTATGCACAGAGAATTATTTATGTGTCAGTAGCCTGAACAGAAAAAAGAGTGATGTTCGAGATCTAGAAGCCATGGATGAGATGTATTTTCTGTACAGATGATTTGAATCCTTAGAATCTCAAGATTAGATACTTTATTTCCAGTTTATATCTTCATTTGTTTTGTAATAAAACCAGTTTAATTTATTTTGGGATTTGGAAATCTAAGCCATTAAAGCATTAGTAATGTCTGGTTTTTGTTGTGCAGATCATGGAAATTTTGCAAATAGCTCGAATATATAAAGGAGACACAGTGTGGTTATGAACAGAACTGTTGTGACTTGCATATAAAGTATGAATGTAAGATGTTCTTTTAGCGCTGTAAGTGAGAAAAATAAATTAAACTTGGCCAAACCAGTCTATTGCAGAATAACACTGTTTATTGTTAATTTTCTTGTGCTTACAATAGCATGCTTAAATGTATGTTTTTTATACAGTAACACAAATATATAACACAAATAACTTACAAAAAATATAAAAATATAAAATTAATTTCTAATTAACTTTTAGCTCTGGTGACTTGACAATTTCCAGATAAAAGTTTCTGGTTTTCTGCCAGGACTTTGAGGGATACATGTCACCATAAATGCAACATTAATTTCTTGATATATCATTAAACTAAAAATGTATCACAAAAGAGAAAAGGAGAAGAAAAGGTAGGCTGGGAGTCAACAAACAATATTAGACTTATATTATTTTTCTTTCTCCAGAAACAACGTAGAAGAGAGAAATTTGTCATGATTCTGAACATAATATGGTACTGACAACTGCAAGTCCTGAAATGCAGTTATTGTTTATTACCTAAAATAATTTGCTATATACTGTGTGTGCTAAAGAGAAATTCATAAACATCAGAGGTAAATCACTAACAAGTCTTTCTTGTTTGTACAAACAAACAAACAAACAAACAATCTGTATTTCTCTACCTATTGATGTGGAATAGGCCTAAATAAAGCAAATTCATTGCTTCCAATGAAAGCTGCATTGCAGCAGTAAAAGAACATTATTTCAGATGTCATAGTTAATGTCTTCTGTGTCTGTACTTTAACAAATTTACTAAATGTGGCAGGCTCTAAAACTAGCCCGACAGAACCAGCAATTGACTTGCAGGTTGCAAGAGAAACAATGATTTGTGAATGAAACTATATAAGTGGAATCAGAGGATTAACAAATATTCTCTTCAGGTTCTGTAGTGTTAAATCTTTCCCTGTAATCTTCCTTACAGCTTTTCATAATTTCAAGGCTGTAACTAAGAGGGAAGGCAAAGCAGGAATGACAGGAGTGCTCATGTGTGCTACCTTCATCCATGCAGGAATGGAGCGGGGTCCGTCTGTCCAGGCAAGACAAGAGGTGGTGGCAAACACTCATCTCCTTTCCGCTGACCCCCACGCTGCCTGCAGAGCAGGACACACGCAGGAGGCAGGGCCAGCTCTGCCACAGGGGCCCTCTGTGCAGAGCCAGTTCTGAAGGGTTGCTGTACAAAGCACAGGTGTTGCGCTGGTGCATAGTTCCTAGGCTGGCAAGCTGCCTTTGATTAAATAAATAAAGCAAACACACCTTTCTGCCCCCCTTTATACCAGTCTCTACCTCTGTTAAGGGGTAAAGAACTGCTGGCTTAAACTAACCGAGATTTACTGAAATCATCAGTATTTTAGATCAGAGGAAGTTCTGCCTCCAATGTCTTCACTGATGTTTTTATGTCCGTTTAGTTCTCCTGATGAGAATTTAATGCACAGAGTGCCTGAATCTCCTGCACTCTTCCATCTTCAGAGCTGCCATCACGTCAATAGACTAATTTAGACTGAGCGGAGTTCTGTGTATTATTCTTAATATACTTTCACAGTGTGCAGTGTAATTGCTCCTTTGGAGCTGATAATGCATTTTTATTGCCTAAAAAACAATTTGCTGTACTGTGTGGTAATATAATCATTGGTTTATGTTGTGAATACATGTCATATATAGTGGGCCAAATTATCAGTTAGAGTTTGTATCCATATGCAATAAAAGCAAAGCCACGGAAGTAAAAGGAGTCCACCTAACAGCCCAATGACCAAATTTAGAGGGACCTGGTGTTGTTTAGCCTGGAGAAAAGGAGGCTAATGGGAGACTATCACCCTCTACAACTCCCTGAAAGGAGGTTGTAGCCAGGTGGGGGTCAGTCTCTTCTCCCAGATAACAAGTGACAGGTCAAGAGGAAATGGCCTCGAGGTACACCAGTGGAGGTTTTTATTAGATAAGTGGGAAAATTTCTTAATGGAAAGGGTCATAAAGCACTGGAACAGAACATTCAGGGAAGTGATAGAATCACCATCCCTGGAAGTGTTCAAAAAACGTGGATATGGCACTTGTGGACATCGTTTAGTGATGAACATGCTGGGTGGTGGTAGGTGGACAGTTGGACTTGATGATCTTGGAGGCCTTTTCCAACCTTAATGATTCTATTATTCTATGATTTTGGCCCTTATATCTTGCTGTCTTCTGGACTGTGCAAAAAGTGTTGGACACTGTGTGCCTCATTCCCAACTGAGTGCATGGTGCCTGCGCAGGGACTCACCAGGAGCTGAACCACCTCCATCTGCCTCTGCTATGGGGTTGGCTAGAGCTTTTTAGGTCATGTCTCACTTGGTCAAGGCCTGAGATAGGTAAAGGATGGGTCTGAGCACGGGAACAGGTAGGAAGGACAGCCTGGAACAGCCTAGAAGACTACTTAAAACTTTAGTACTGGGAAGCTTCAGAGTCACCTCCAGGACTATGTGTGCCAGTGTCATCTAGATGCTGAAAGTGATGTCTGTGGCTCCATGCTTAAGCCTTCCTCCAGATTCTGTTTATTGGATAAAAAAGGAATGAGACATTAATGTTTCAGAGGGAAATAAAGACCGAGCAAAATTATGAAGAATGCGTTAGCTCATCTGAAGGTCTGAACAGAGGAGAATCATGGTTCTCTGGTAAATGATTTCCAGCTTGAACTGAGCGGACCAGGGGATGGATTAATCCTCTGATCCATTATACTTGGGAATGAAGTGAGAAATCATACATTCAAAGCAAGGAGCTCTGCCCTATTCAGGGCTGGCAGCGGGTTCCAGGGAACTGGAAATCTTCATACCTTCTCAGCCTCATCTACAAAGCAAGTGAGTGCTCTGAAAAACCCATTGTCTTTTTTTTTTTTCCTCATACTAGAGGAAATAAGAGGCCATTAGAGGAAACCTATGTATTTGCAATGGATTTTTAAAAATGTTAATTTATCAAGGAATAAGTATATCTTTTATTTGATCTATAAATAAAATATTGTGTTTGATTGTCATTAATTGTCCCCTCAGAATATAGCATTTTATCATAGCAAGACTGCTACATTACCGTATCAAACAAAGAAACCTAAGGAATAAGCAGCTTTAGGAAACATAAAATAAATAAACAGCAGTAGATTGCCCTAGGCACATGCTTTTACTAATTTTGGTTTGTTGTTGTTCATGTCAGTTAGGTTCAATAAACCAGCTTTCTGGTAATGATTTGCTTTCTTGTGTGACACTTCAAGAACCAGCTGACAGTTTTCTGTGTTGTCATTAGATTTTCTAGTTCCATATGGGTGTGTAAGGTCCAACTTGCTTAATTCGGCTAGATTTCTTACAGTTAGTTTCAAAAGATGCTTGGAACAAGGCCAACAGCAGAACCCTCTACATGTAAGTGTTACTTCTGTGTTTTGCCTCACAAAATATTCAAAGGGAAGTTGAAAATGTTGCCTGCTTCACCAGTTTGCAAAAATATGCTAATTAGAGCTGGCTAAAGTGTGACAAAAATATCAGACAGTCAAAAAAAATTATAAACGGAAAAAGACAGAGAGAGAGAAATAAGGAAAAAGAAAGAGAGAGAGAAAGAGAAAGGAAAATCTATGACTGCATTCCAATGTTTCTTTCTTTGGGGATCAAGAAATACTTTTAGAGTATTAGATTTTAAGAGAAGGCTGTTCCTATTTCTTTAAAGGTACACTTCCTTGGAAGAAATTGTAGAAAGATGATTCCATACTTATATGAATTCCTCTTCAAGCCACTCTGTTCCAGCCACTTTCTTCTCCCTGTATCAAATATGTAAAGGAACTGTAGGGCCAACAGGAGTTCTTCAGACTTCTCTGTGCAGCCATTAAAATCTGGTTGACTGTAAGAGTGAGTAACTGTACAGACAGGACCTGTATATATGTTCTGAATATGTCCATGTCTCTCACCCCAAAACATGCTCTTATCTCTACTTTGTCTGGATACAAATTTTCATCAGACTAGATTTACATTCCTTTCCTCAAATCTGGAATAGTGTTTGCATTTACCTGCAAAAAGTTGCAGAACACGTTTAGAAGACTGAGTTGGTGGGTGATAAAATAGCATACGAAGTTCAGTGTCTATAAATGCTGGGTAATGCTTATACAGAAAAAACCATCCTAATGCACGGCATGTACAGTTCTAGATTATTAAATTGGTCAGGTAAGAGGGCTTATCAACACTGTGGGTAGTTCTATAAAAGGTAATTTCAAGGGCAATACAAAAAAGGCAAGAATAATGTTACGAGTTATCAGGGAAGGCCAGGCAAATAAAAAAGAACACCACATTATGTCAAATTATAAGTCTATGATACAGACCCTTTTTTAAGGTCACTGCAGAAAATAGTTTCTTCTATCTCAGAAAGAAAGTAGTCAAACTAATATGAAAACAACAAGAATTGTTGGGATTGATGAACAGTTTTTCTCCAGAGAGAAAAACTCCAGTACACACAAAAAAAATTTTCGGCTTAGAAAAGAGATGAGGGGAAAAGGAAAAGGAAAAGGAAAAGGAAAAGGAAAAGGAAAAAAAGGAAAAGGAAAAGGAAGGCCTGTGAAGCCATCAATGGATCAAGGAAATAAGCAGAGAATGATTATTCACTGTCTTGCAATATAGGGAATGGGGTGCACAATGACTTTATGCAGCAGCTCGTTTAACACAAACTTTTCACACAGTGAATGGTTAGAGGGGGAAATTTTCTGGCACAGAGCATTGGGGGATTGGAAAAGAAGGGAATGAGCTCAGACAAGACCATAGTGGGTAGGCTTATTAACAACAGCTGCATACAACACTTCCACTGAGGTAATCATTCATCTGCTGTTGGGTGGACATCACTGCTTTTTCAAGTGAGTCAAAATTAGCTATCTTAGGTGAGATTAGTGCCATAATAAATTTTAAAGGTCCTCTCAGGATCAATAGGGAAAAGCAACTGAATGAAAGTTAATGTCATGTATTGTAATAGAAAGAAACTGTCCATCATATCACAGCCCGTGAATTATTAATTTGGGAAAAATGTGCACACCACCATGCATGACATTAAATTAAAGAAAATCTGAAGCAATGAGTAGAAAAAACAGCAGAAAGCAAGATGTGGTCTTATGCAATTTCAGTGCACAGAATATTTCAGTTACAGTGAACTGTCCTGGCCAGCCTATCTCAGATGATATAATACTAGTTAACAAGAGAAATATGAAAAAGTCTAGAAAATGGCAATGAAAATGGTTGTGATATAGAAAATTCTCACTGAACAGTTATTTGTAAAGACTGTGTAGCTCAGGAAGAAAAGGCATAAAAGAGGACATAGTACACCTATGTGATGGAATTAGTGGAAAAGGCTGTCTTGCAGCTCCAGTTCACCAGAAAATGAATCAGAATATGCAGAAGATGATTAGTTCTAAGTTCAGAAGGGCTACTTTTTCTGCCAGTATTGCTTAACCCACCTGATTTGAAACAACCATATGTTCAGTCAGAGGAAGAAAAAGGATAAAAATTACGAACTGCATAAATCAAGAGACAGAGAGTGTATTATCAAATCAGCATATGTTTTATTTTTTTCTCATGTGTCCTCTTTCCAGTACTGTAATGATGTCAGTAGAAGCAACTACTTTAAAGGTCTGAACCTATAGCACTCAAAGGGACAAACTTTTAAGGATGTTCCTCCCCAGCTGACTGTTTTGTAGGAAATTAGATTGTCAAGGACAACAGAGGCCAACTTCATTGGTCTGAAGCTTTTTTTCCGAAAGTAGGGACTGTGATGCTCAGAAAGACTGAAGAGGGTGATGAAGAGAGACAGTTCTTAAATTTGGGGGTTTTGGCCAGTAAACATAAAATTTCATTGGTTTAGAGGCTTCGGTTGTGTCAGCTTCTCTTTTCAAGGCTTGCAGAACCAAGTCCAATTTTTAGCCTATAGTTCCCCCATGAACTATGACAAAGTTGTTTCATTAGTCAACCTTAACTGATTTGTTAAAGAAAATGTTCTATTTCTGTCTTTTCCAAATTTTTATTGTAAAGAAACCTTCTGGAAAGATCAAAATAATTCATCTTAGAAATACACAGCAGAAATCCCTCCTTCAAAATGCAACTGATGACCTGCTTTGGACTTGGAAATAGCCTACCACTTGATAACATTTCACTTTGGCTGCTTCTTTTTGGTATATTATTTTACATAATCTAATCTTAAAAATTTAGCTTTTGGAGTTGTTGGTGATAAATTTCAGCACTTCCTCCATTAGTTCCATTGGTAACACTGTTTATTTCTGAGTCTCATTAACCTGTAAGATAAGAGCTTTGGAATCACCATTGTAAGAATCAAAGCAGGTTCTCATAAGCTCTAATTAAGGTGACTGGAGTGTCACACATTATCTCTCACTGTTCCTATGTTAGTGGATTGATAACTTTCTGTTCAGATTGAGTTGCAGATACATAACTTTCTTTACTTGACCATATCATACCTCTGTTTACAGAAAGGGCAGGAATAAGGCCTTAGCCAGAGAGGAACAAATTTGTTAAGAAATAAAGTGTCATGTACACAGTTTAGCAGAGAGCCCATTGGTGAGGAGAGATACATTTATTTGGAGCAGTCCTTTCATAAAAGTACACACTTCACACTTGTGTCTGTCAGCAGTTTGGTGTGTTCAGCCTGCCTAGGGCTTTGGATTTAAATTAACATTGTGCATAAGGATGCATGAAGAGCTAAACTTTATATACAGCAAAATGACAGAGTCAGATTTAAAGCTCCTAATGGCATCTGGTTTTGATCAGCTTCACAGCATTGAAACATTCTTAAGGCTCTGGCACAGAGCTCACCTGTTACCTCAGGAGAAACCTAATTGAGTCCACCAAAGTGGGTAGTTTAGTGTTACTGTGCTATCTACAGTAAAAAACCCCTGCCTCTACAGTGTAGTCATGAAGCTCAAGCAACATTTTTACTCACACAGGTGACCACTACACTGTGAAGATCTCTTTAGAAATACCTTATATCTGACAGAAGAGAAAACTTGAGGATGGCCTATGGCTGTTGAGATGTCTTGGTTTCACCCCAGGCAGCATGCAAGCCCCAGGCAGCCACTTGCTCATAGCCCACCAGCAGGACTGGGGAGAGAATGGGAAGGGTAAAAGCTGGAAAACTCATGGTTTGAGATAAAGACAGATTAATGGGGAAAACAAAAGTGGCACACACAAACAGAGCAAGACAAGTAATTAATTCAGTTCTTCCCATGGCAGGCAGGTGTTCAGCCATCTCCAGGAGAGCAGAGCCCCATCAGATGTGACAGTGACGTGGGAAGTCAAACGCCATCACTCCAAACATCCAAAAGTGGCACACACAAACAGAGCAAGACAAGTAATTAATTCAGTTCTTCCCATGGCAGGCAGGTGTTCAGCCATCTCCAGGAGAGCAGAGCCCCATCAGATGTGACAGTGACGTGGGAAGTCAAACGCCATCACTCCAAACATCCTCACTTTCCTCTTTCTTCCCTCCAGTTTATGTACTGAGCATGATGGTCTGGAATATCCCTTTGGTCAGTTTGGGTCACCTGTCCCAGCTGGGTCTCCTCCCAGCCTCCCATGCACCCCCAACTTCCTCACCAGCGTGGAAGTACAAAAAGCAGAAAAGGCCTTGGCTCTGTGTGAGCCTTACTCAGCAACAACAAATACAACTCTGTGTTATCAACACTGTGTTCAGACCAAATTCAAAATATAGCCCCATACCACCCACTGTGAATAAAATTAACTCTATCCCAGCCAAAACCAGCACATAGGATCATTCATGTCTCAGTTCATTGCCAACGATTCACCTGGTTAGTCCACTTGAGAAGGTTACAAGAGAAATGGAGGAGCAAATAAAGTTGCATGCTAAATTAATGGCATATAATGGACAAATTAATTACTGATAAATATTTCTGAAAATGTGTCATTCATGGAAATAACATCATCATATCCATGAATCACATTTTTTTTTAGGACATTCTAAGTGCCGTTGGATTTGCTGCCCACCTCTCTTCTATATTCTCTTCTCCCCTGCCTTAGCTGTCCTCACAAAGAGCTGAAAGGATAAAACAAGGCACATATCAAAAAGCTTGGTTTGTTGGCCTTAAGCCCATGCAGGCAACTCTAGTGCTTCTAGTTCAGTGAAATCAAAACTTTTGCTTTAATGATACTAAACACCTACGACTGCATCTTTCAAATTATTAAAGAGTTTATTGCTTCCCAGGTATCAACAGATAGCTCCAGAACCGACAAACACTGGGCAATGGGAGCAGGAATGAAGGAACGTTACTAACTTTGAAAAGAAGCAAAGACAAATAGGTAACTGTCTTAAAAGGGAAATAAAGGGAGAGAGAAAGACCAGAAAAGCAATGAGATGGAAGAGAGACTAGGGAAGAGAGATGGAGGTGGGGTAGAGATTGAAAGCTTTTGCTGTTGAGAGTACCTGCTTAGAGATGACCATGTTCCAAATTCTCACCTTTCTGCTTTGTGATTATGCATAACTGGTCTCAGTTCAAAGGTAAATTTCCCCACCTTCTACAGTTTGGGTAAAATGTTTTCAGCTGTTTCTGATTTTTGCCTTGTGAAAACATTGCACTTTTTAATAAAGAAAGAGAAAAGTTTTTTCGACTTGATTTTTTCTCCTTAGCATAACTTAGAAACAACAAAATTTTGAAATATGAAACTCAGGATGTAACTAGTCCCCAGTGATTAGTACATATTTTTGCTAGGTTGTATTAGAGTTGATTGTAAAATAATGAAGTTGTGAACATTTTAAAGCATGCCCCAGAGCAAATGCAGCAGAAAATTCCATCAATGTTTAAATGGAGTTGTTAACCAGAGATGCACATGTGCATAAAGCTGATTCTCTGTGTAACACAATACTAAAGCTACAACAAAGGTAACTTTTCTACAAATATTCGAGTGTTATTTTGGATTACCTCAAAAGGCTTTTTTCCTGTCTTGCTATGCACCTGCACCTCAATGAGTTATTGATCGAAACCAAAGCGATCCTTTGACATTGTCTGCCACACACAGCACGATGAGCTGCTCTGGAATGAGCAGTGGGTAACCACTGGTGATGCCAGACACGTGAGCCTGGCCCCAGCTCTCTGGGAACTTTGAGCTATGGTCTTCTCCTTGTGGTTTAGTGGAGTTAAACCTAAATATACATGACTGTGAAAAAAAATCACGTTTTTTGTATAAATAAAGCAAAAATATTAATTTTTGGCTAACATTTTTAACAGAACTACATTGCTGAAAGCTTAGTTTTTATGTTCTATAGGTTTGATCTCATTTCCTTTGAAATCAAGGACTGAATTGAGGCCCAAATCGATGTTGGAAATAGCAACAAGAATGTAAATATTTCATGAGGTGAATAAACTGTGATTTCCTTCTAATAATTTATTTTGATATTAATAAAAAACCATTGGGAAAAAATAAGCTCATTTTGAAAAATGAGGGAGTCCATTTCCTGGCACAAAACTTGTCTTGCCTACGCATGTACAGCTGAGCTACTTCATACTGCAAGCTATTCAAGATTTTATAAGTTAATCAAGTTTGAGTCTGGTTTTTAACAAGATGGACAATTTCCAAAGAAAACCCAGGTGCTGTAGGACATGATGTTGATGAAACGGTAGGTGGCAAGTTTCTCTGCACTACACCATAGGCCCTCACCAGCCTTAACCCAAACACATGCTTAAGTTTAAGCAGCAGGTATTCCTGCTGAAATGAATGGGTTTATTCACATGCTTAAATTTAAATAGGTGCATAGGCGATTTTCTGGGTTGGGGTCTGAATCCTTGGGAAGGTGTCTGCTGCAGGAGATGTGCATTGGGAAAGAGGGCCCTAACCATACACAGTAGTCACTTTGTGTTTATGTGACATGTTTTGTAAAGATAGGGTAAATAGTACCACTTGAGTAACCGCTTTGTTATCTAGAAATTATTGTGCTAATAACCTACCCCAACACTGGTGTAGGTTGCTCATACTAATAAAGAGTAACATAAGTGTTAAGCCTATGAGATTGTCATGGAAAAAGGTGTTTCCACTAATATATTTGAAGTTAAGTTCAAGTAGACATTTCCTCTCTGCTATTTTTTTCTTTTTTTTTGACTTGTCCTGAACATTGCACTATGGCTTGCACAGGCTTTGAAAATTTTTCATGTGTTTTCACAGGGAAGAACGGGTATGGGATCNGAACAACTCTACAAGCTACTTTATGATGGTAGGGGCTGTGCATTAATTATAATGGATGTTAATGTAATCAAGCAATGTCAACTTCTACTGTCTAACTGAGAGAATAAATTGTAGCAAATATTTTTACTTATTTTTCCAAATAAATATTTTCCCACTATCCTGGAGTAGCATTAGTTAAGA
>VWZT01015397.1:27890-92137 GCA_013397055.1 Pachycephala philippinensis
ATTATTTTCTGCCCTTGTTCTGTGTGGTTTTGATTATAATGCATTTTTACTTGGCAACAACCACAGCTTAAAATTCTATTTTATGCATATCATTTTGAGTTAGAAGTAGAAAACCCAGGAGTGTACTTTTCAGCGCATCTGTTTTTATTGTTAATTGAGATGTGTGCAATTGGAATGCATCTAGCATATGAAAAGATTTGTTTGAAAAGATTAAGCTTTAATTATAAATGATGCAAAAAAACTCACCATGTGGAGTATTTGCAAAAGAAAGCAAACAACTATTTAACGTAGTGGCAAACCAGCCTGTGACAATAAGTAATGTTAATTGATTGGCCATGTTTGGTACACTGACTGGAACACACAAACCAGAGTTGGTATGCTAGAGTTATAGCTTACAGAGAACAGTGACCACACAAAAACACCCAGCATTTTGACTTTGCCTTTAATAGGGTTGTCTTGATTATGTAGCGCAAGCAATGATAAGCCTGATTAAGTGACTCTAGTTCATTGACATCTTTAAATAGCTGAGTAGGCAATTTGTAGCTTAACCTACTTGGTTACCTTTGTGTTACCATGGCAGTAAAATACACACTGGAATGACATTTGACATTCTTTTAATTCTTCACAATTTGCAATCAAGACCGCTCTATGAGTATCCTTTATTTTAAGGTCCCTTGAAAATAACAGAAATGTAAATACTATCTTCCCAGCACCTCTAAATCATAGTATGCATTGGTTATGTTTGCTTTTAAAAACATATATATGACTTGGAATCACTTGAAAAGCTCCCTGAGGACATCAGTTTAATGGTTGGTGTCAGTCTGAAATGAGCGTGGAATATTTGCACTTAATTGAAAAGGAGCTGGAAAGTAGATAGAAATCACCATGTTGACCATTGTCTAAATCCAATCTCTTGAACACTGCACTTGAGTTCTGGTTGCTTTTCTCATATAAGATAGAGAAACACAACCATGAAGGGCCAAATTTGTGGTGAGTTGTGTGGGGCATTTTCACCTGCAAGTGAGATAGAGACTTATAAAATCATGAAAAGCAGTGAGATTATTCATGGATTCTCAATAGAAAGAGGGCACTACAAGTTTCAAACAAAACTTACTTTTTCATACAATACATAAAAATGAGGAGTATAGAAACAGTCCCACACAAGACTGAATGTAAAAATAGGTTTAAAAAGGAAGAAGAATACAGATTTGCTGGGGTCTATAAAATGTAGTTGTCTATGTGCAATGTCTAACACAGAAAGTCAGTAAATTGTTGTGGGGAAGAAGCTGTAAGAAGGTGAGGAGAGGTAGTCATTTCCTATATGAACTATTCCTTTTTCTAAAGTGTCTTCTACAGGTATTTTTCAGACGTCTACTACCTGTTTGATGCACCTTTCATCAAACACTGTTTAGTAATTCTTAGGTATCTTATCTACTAACAAAAAAGCATATATTTGAAACGTTAGTCACATCAAAATCTGCTCTAGATAGTAACATTACTTCAACTTTTAAGGATGCCCAGTTTTAGATCAGAAAAGTTCCTGCATCAGCGTACCACATTAAGTGTGATGAACTGAAAATAGGTCCTGAAAATTTGCAAGGTCCAAAATCTGACTCACTAAATTCAAATAAGTTTTGCAAGGACAGTTTTCCCATTTCCAACTGCTGTCTTCTGCCAGGGTAATGCTTAAATCTCCTTTGAGGTTCTTCAAATACTTTTGAGGGGAACATGAGGGGAAAAGATTAGCTAGAGTTTTTGACTCTGGCTAGTTTTTTGGAGTATTTTGACCGTCCAGTCAGGAGTGGCACTCCAATCTATTCCTTTTTGCAGACAGAAGAATGGTCTCCTATATGAAAAATTGTTGGTATGGTCAGAGGTCTGGTAAGCTGATTTCCCAGTAAACCAGCAGGGATCTCCGACTTCCAAGATACTTAACCTGAACTCAAAATCTGGAGAATTTATAGCATCATAGAAATGTTTTGAATTCCACTTATCCCATTCAAATAAAAACGGCATCTTCATAGACCATGATGATCTGAAACAGAATGGGATTCCTTGCTTCAAATTTTATGGTTCCAGCTTGCCTTCAAGTACAACTTCTATCTTCCCTTGAATCTGCCACTTAACAACGCTTAAACGTCTAATTAACTTCATTTGGTTACATTAGTTAAATGTGTTACTGAACATCAATACCTTAATTCTCACAAGATACTTATTAGAGAGGTATACAAACATTGGTTTCCCGCTGCTACAGATGAAAGAAATTAATGTGTGCAAGGCCATGCATTGAGAAAAATGGTAAAGTATTTAAATGTGAAGACTGCCGAGGTCATTGAAGACTTTTTCTGGAAAAGCATGATACAACTGAATAGCTTTATCACACAGCAATCTTCAAAAACATACAGTCCAGAAAAATCAATGTTATGCATCTAAATACAATTTGAAATGTGTTCGTAAAGAAAATGCCTTTTCTGTTACTATGAGGTGCTTCTGTTTAGCAAAGTATAATACAAAACGTTAGGTCCCTTACTGCCACAACAGCACTATCCAGCAGTATTTTGGCTGCATCAGCATTTTCCTTAACTTTGCAGTCCATCCCAAGGTAAAGTTTTACATACTGTAATGTCAGTGAAAAAAATGTCAGCATTTTGTAATGTTGTCAATTGATATCCGATAGAATTAGAATAAGGAGGCCAGGGACCCGTGGCTGCTGTCACTCTGACATTGTCATATAGTGGAGCCAAGGAGAAAGAAGCAGGCAACAATCCTCTTCGTTATACAGAACAGCTAAACTACATAATTCATTGCCACCAAAGACCTTGCAGTCGTTTCCAAGCATTTATAAAGTAAATTTGACAATTAATTACTTAAGCAGATGTTCACTCCTGCAGATGTCCTATTATTACAAATAATAGCCTTAAAGTAATTTCTGAACTCACTGGCTGCACTGGTAGGCAAAGCCCTATTCACCTTTCACAGGTGCTTTGGCAAGGCAGATATATTGAAATCCTGAGAAATTGAGTATAGAGCTGACTGCTCACATCTACTTTGTGATCACCTGGAAATAAGTTTTGCTATTACCAAAGGCTGTAGATTCTGCATTTTTTCCAAAGAATGTTGAGACAGAAAGACTGCACAGAAGCTGGAAGGGAGGTGTAGGAGGCATGAAAATGGGAAAGGTTATGTGGTCTTCCAAACAAGGAAGGGATGGCAGGTTGTTAGGTTGCAATGACCAAGAAATGCTGCAAAGATTATCTGAGTTTCCTTTTTGGTTGGTATTGCTGTTTGTTTCTTTGCCTGGCAATCTTCACTCTTCTGCCAGTTTTTCATATTGTTCTTACAATACAATTCTTTTCCTATTGTTCTTACAATGTGATTCTTAATTAATCATGAACTAATAGGGACAGTAAAAAAGTTAACTCAAATTAACAAAATTACAAAGCCAATATGCCAGAAAAAATGGACTTGGTGAGTTCCACTTCCATTCCAAATCAGGATATAAGAAGCGGTGTACAGCATCTGCCACTCCCTTTCGGAGACATTTCCCAAGTTTTTTAATATACCCGGTGATAATAATAAAACAAACTTCCACACTGCCATCAAAAAATAAAGACTAGTGCAGACAAATACTGCAGTTATATAGAAACAGTTTTTTATGGGATGCTATTGAACACACAGCAGGAGAGATGAAATGTCTTCCTCATCAGGACTCTGATGTGGAAGCTGTTACAGACGTCACGAGAAGTGCCTGATCACACATCATACTTAACGAGTTCTTTACCCCAGCAATAACAGCAGAGTTATTTGCATCTGTTAGTAAAGGTGCACAACATTTCATCCAGTGTTAGGTGGGGTGATAGCGACGGCTTCTAGCAAACTGCAGATGCTTAAAATGCTTTCATGTGGTAGCTATACAATATATTGTTGACCTCTGTTTTATAATAGTGCTCAGTATTAGTGAGAGTCTGTGTTCCCAGAACCAATAACCTGCAGGCTGATGGAGTTTATGGGGTGAAGAAGACAAACATAAGCATGCCCTTCACAGCAGGGATAGACCAAACCCCTAGCCAGAGCCTTGAGACAGAGTTAATTAAAAAAACCAGACAGAACTGACTACAGCAAACACAATTCATTTGTGTGAATACGAAGAAGGAAAATTAGTTGGAAGTCTGACCCTGACCTGCAATGTCATTATAAAACATGTTTTCAAGCTTTGACTTTTCTGTCAAAGGTTATATCAAATGGCAGATGCAGAACTTCATAGTGACTGCTTAATCCTGATTTTCCAGCCTCTCCGGTTCCGTATTCTTCCCACAGATAATCAAAGACCCAAAGAGCTGATCCTGTCATCTCTACTTACTGCAAATATATTAATCTAATCAAGGGAAAGTAAAACACGTCATTGAACTGAGTCAATTTTAAAGTCCTCCTGACAGAATGAATATAAAATAGATTTAAAGGTCTAGATTCAGCCCAGCTGAGATCAGAGTATCCACTGGAAGTGCCCCTCTCTTCAATCAATGATGAAAGCAATGGGTGAAAGAGACACAGACTTCCAGCTTAATAACATTTTTTAAATGCACAGACTGCCAAATACTAGAAATTGATGCATAACTTTACCTATCCTCTCATTTGGTATTGTGAAATAATGATGAGAAAGGACTATTGGAGACGACAAAGAACATCTTCATGGAAAACAATAAACAGATTGTTACCAGAAAATAGCTTTTTAAATATTTCTTTGTGAATTATCCCCAAAAAATATTCTCACTGATGTGAAAAAAAACACAAGTACATTTCACAGCAATATGACTTTGTGAAAAAGTTTTATTTCTCACCTCACAGGTAATTGGAGTTCCTTTTTCTTCTCTTTTTATTTGTTCCCATGTATCTATTTAGGTTAGAATTTCCTGAAAAAATCTTTCCAGACCAACATGAAAAATGAAAAACTATTTGAGAGGGTCTTACCTGAACAGAAATGACAAACAGAACATCAATAAATAAGTGGAAGCATGACATCAGTAAAAGTGTCAAAGTCGTCGATGAAAGACAGTTGGTCAGACTTGTTGGTCCAGAATTATGTGGAATCATCCTTTTGTGTGAGCTGGAAGGCACTGGAATACAGGAAAACGGAATCATAGGATGGATGGTTTGGAAGGAGTCTTTAAAAACCATCTTGTCCAACCCCTCAGCCTTGGGCAGGGACACCTTGCACTAGATCAGGTTGTGGAGGGTACCGCTTGACCTGTGAACACTTCCAGTGATGGAGCAACAGCTTCTCTGGGCAACTTCTTCCAGTTTCTCACCATCCCCACAGTAAACACATGCAGTAGGATGTCCTAAGATTTGGAGTCAGATGGTCTGTATGCTGCCTTTTCTTGCAGCTGTAATACCCTTCTAAGACACATTTTCCTAAATTCCAGGACTGTAGTATGATTTATAGTTGGATTTGGGATGGAAAACGTAAGATCACCAGTATCTCATTTCCTATATATAAACATTTGTTTATATAAACTATGTAAAAAGGTATTTAAGGCAAAAACCTGTACTACAGAAAATTTTCTGCCAGGTGATCTTGTAAACTGAGCATTAGACACGGAGAATGGGTCTTCTCTGTTAAGTTCAGTTACATTATCAGTCTCAGTTGCTGCTTGTGATGTTGCTTATGTGGGGAATCAAGAACCCATATCTATGCTCTTGTATATAAGTACAGAGGAGAGAAAGTGTTTTAAAGTCTAGGTTGTTTTTTTGATCTCAAGGCCAATGCCAGATTTGCCAATAGCTTCAAAGTTCTAACATCAAATTTACAATACACACTCCTTCAAACAATAATGATGTCTAAAATTTTGTTTCTAATATTGGACTGGAAATCCTGGGAATTTTCTCACTGGAAAATTAATTAGATTTAGCAGAAGATTCTCTTTAAAAGGGCTTTAAATTATTGTTGTTTTGTAGGAAACCACTTTAAACAGAAAAAAAAATACAATTTTATGGATTTGAGTATATTAAGAAATTGAAACCACGCATCCAATGGTGTAAGATTTGTTCCTGGGGACACTGAGTAGGTAACATGAATACCAAGTTATATGATTTTCCCTCTGATGATATAGATAGAATTTTGTTACTCTAGGCTTTGTGCAATTTAAATTAATCTTCTATGTCGGGTAATATTCAGATTGATTAATTTTCTAGTTAACAAATTGTATTCTAGTGAACTGTAAACTACTGAGAAAAAAATAATTGTCAGTCTTTGGATAAAGAACGTTATTAGAGGTAGAAAAAACAATGGATCCATGAGCAAAGAAAATAAAACCAACAAGCCCTGAAAACAGCAAAGGAAACATTAATTCAGTCAGCGCCCTTTCAGTTCGCCTTAGGAATCATGAGCAGCAATTTGAAATCCTGTTTTTCTCCTGGGAAGAAGTGATGCTCTAAACTATACTGATCAAATAAAAAGAGAAGCCGCAGGCTAAAACAGAGCGAAAGAAGTTACAACAAAGAAAAACAGCTAGTTGTATGAAATGACACATTTATACACCAGCAAAGTAAAATTAGAATCCTCTCCATTTACTTTATATCAGCTGCAGAAGAAAAATAGCTGTATTAAAGATACCAGAGTAACATAAAATAAAGGATGATTTTGAATCATCCCAGAGGATATTATCCAAAATATGTACTTAGGATATGCAGGCAAAATGGTATCATTATGCAGTTTTTGCCTATCAAAAAAATGCAATAATCTCAAACATATTAAGGAGATTTTAAAAGACAGTGTAAGTAAAAATTGGTAAGTAAAAACCATGAAAAAAAAAAGATACCAAAGAAGAGAAAAAATCCTTTATTCGTAACAGAACAATTACAGTGTAAGGGTTTCTTAATCTCTGATAGCCTGAAATCTCTCCTTCACTCTGGTCTGACTGATATGAAGTTTTTAGATCTACACTGTCCCAAGAAAGAATAGAGGTATTCTTAACAAGTGACAGGGCCATAGGAAACTACTGGCAGCTCCAGAACCTGGGACACAACAGCAGAGGTGAGAGAAAATGGATAGTTTACACCATGTCTTTGAAATCCATTGTGTGCTGAAACATTCCTGTTCTATAGTCAGTCTGGCACCATGCTTCCAATAAAGAGGAAACAGTGCCTCACTAATGCTCTGGGTATTTGCATTTGCTGTTACAAAATAATGGCTTGCTCTATTGCATGTCATAGTTGAAAAAACCTGCCCTGTAGCACATCACGGAAATGACACAGCAGAGCTGGGCCCTCATTTCAAAATTTTTTGTCAAACACATCAGTCCCAAATTATAGATCTGAAACTGATATCACTGCCAATTAAAGAGCAGCATGCAATGGATTAATTCAATGGCTTCATAACAAAGTAGGTTTAGGTGGGATCAAACACCCAGAATGATAAGAGAACCCCAGGTAAAGATCTTACATCTACATGAAAATTTATGAAGAATGTCAATTTAGATGCTTTAAGCAAACCATCCAAAAGTTTAATAGAGGTAACCTTAACGACTGTTCTGATCCTTCACAGCTGTGCGGATAAGTATCAAGGCAGAAGGAAAAAGGGATAATCCACATCTGTGCTATGCTTGTAATCAGGCAGGATACAGCAAAACTGAGTTTTGCTCAAACCAAAAAGGACACACAGGAGTTAAGACAGGATTAGGGGGTTTTCTAAGTTTCATAGCCCCAATATAAGCAAGAGGCAAATTTTCTTTTTATTTCTCATTTACTTTCTGTATACGAATCCAGAGAGATGTCTGTAACTTAGTAAGAAGTATAGCTAAAAATAATTCTTTTCATTAGTTGCTGAGGTTATCTGGACTTTGACTGGGAAATGATTGTTTAAGAAAATATAATTAAAACAATTTAAATTATAATTGGAATAATAGATTTTCACAGTGGAGCATCAAATGCAATCTGAGGGCAAGTAAGTGATATTGGTCTTTCAATCCATCATCCTTTGCGTTTCTTTTCTAGTGTGTTTGGAAGGATACATTGGGCATGATGTGAAATTAGACACTATTTTCCACAGGTCACTACTTACTCATTACCACAAATGAGAGTTGTACCTTGGAACAAACATTCTCTCTGTTAATTTGGTGCTTTCGCTAACGTTGTGTTTCCCTTTATTCAAGCTATGGTCATACTTATTCCACACTATTTAAAGTTTCCTGTCACTGTAGGACGGCAGACTTTCACATCAGGTGTGGCTGTAAAACCTCTCCACTTCACTTCTTCTATAGATGGAGCCTGGTATCTCAGAGATATTAAGGCTGAATCCTGAAGTACGTGCAAGTTTTTTGGGTGCCTAGTTTGGAAACATACTGTCTGTTTCCTCACAATATTAAAGGTTTTTACATCACTTGGTAAATGCAAAAGTCTCCTTGATGTTAGAGATAGCAATGAGCCCTGAAACATTCAAATTATCAACAACTTCTTGAGCTGAGTGCTTAGAAAATGAGAAACTTCTGTGACCTTCAGGTAAAAAATTGATTTAAACAGCTAGTTGGTACCTCAGGGGGAGACTCAATAACTAGCTTGACTTTCAGGTAATTAAGTAAAGATATAATCTATTTTTTCTACTGTTTCTTGTCTCAATCACTCTATAGGTTCCAAAATCTTTAAAAGGTGGGGACAAGTTTTATAGGCAATTGTTTGTTAGAATGTTCAGGACTGTCATTGCAGAGGTACCACAAAAGTACTTTCAAGCTAAGGAAATGTGTCACAAAAGCTAAATGTAGTAGGAGATTCAATAGACAATGCTGTTAGTTATCAATATCAATGTACTAGCTGATAACATTTGGATAAAAATTACTTCCTCGCAGAAAAAAAAAGACCAACATTCACTTCTCTCTGTAAACATACATATGTGACTGAATGTATTTATGTGTGTGTTTGATTGCCTATTACATATGTGTATAAATTAATGTTTGCACATTTTTTTTAGAATAAATCCGTAGTATATTTGGAACATTGTTACAAGAGTGCATATTTGACTTTTAAAAATATATATGCCGAAGTATTTCTGTTTGGACACTCCAGAAATTAAGTCACTTACAACACATATTTACTTATTTATTTCATGTATACCATAGGAACAGCAGACCAGTTTTCTATTGCCTGAAAACTAATTCACGGGAAGACGTCCAATTTGCAAATGAAGATAGATATCCCTGTGACATTAGGGTCAAAACTGGAAGTAAGGCCCCATCTTTTTGGTCACCATATTGAAACTTTTACTGTTTTTTTAGAATGTTAAAGAGTCCTGCAACATTTCAAAGACAGCACCTTGACAGAAACCTTAGAGCGTGCAAAGGGCGATTTCTCTCCATCACTACGTTGTGTATTTCCAGCAGAATTAGGGCTGAAGCCTCAAAGTAGGTTATGGGGCAGCAACAGATAGATTAATCTGCCTAGAAAATAGGATCCTCTGATCCAGCTGGCAAAGTACAACTCAGAGGATGATTAACAGTTGTTTCGTATGTCTGCCAAAAAACCTGAAAATGGCATCAGACAGTTCTCCAAAGATTCGATTTAGAGAGAAGCTATTCTTCAGAGTACCTGAGAATGAAAATGTGTTTCTGAATTGTCAAAACTTACAACTGGAACAAGGAAGAGGAACTGACTGCTTCAGGTGGAGTTCAACATTTAAAACTGAAAGCTCTCTAGGGCTGCACTGTTAATCACCTTCTCTGGAGAACTGAAAATAAGGGGCTACAAATGAAATAAAAGAATCCCTGCTTGCTTAACCTTCTCACTGGAGTGAAAACCATGACAAAAAAAAGAGCTAAAAAAAACCCAAAGACACCACATTCAGCTGTTTGAAAGTAGCTGTAATGAGGGCTTGTAACATCTCATTAGGAAGCTGTCAAACCCCAGGTTGCTTTATAAATGGACAATCATGAGCTGCAATTACAAAAAAGTGGGAAATACAGTGACAGAACCAAATATTGTGGCAGGAGAGGATAAGGTGCACAGCATGTACTGGGAATTGAACCTGAGTTTCTTCCTCTAAGTTCTTTAGAAAAATCTTTTAAAGAAAATACTAGGATAATTTCCATAGGCAAAGGAAGAAGAACAACATTTTAGCCACTTTTCCATTGAGACTGGAATCTCTGAATAACACCAGTATAGCAAAAGTCTCAGGTGAGGACTGTCAGGCATTTGACACCAGGAAAGCACCCAATGAGACTTTTACAGTTTTATAATAACAATACATTGACCATCAGGATGATAGTGCAACTTATATGTGGTTTTTACTGAGTTTACATAAAAGAAGATGTAAAGGATCGTACTTAAGTGCAAAGGAAAACACAATCAGTGATTCATGAATAACTGAAAACCAGCAAAAACAGTGAATATTTAAGAAGCAAATGCTTAGTGGGTATCTAAAATCACTTCTTCTCTCTATTTTATTCAACTGAATTGTAATTTTTAAGCATAAGTATTTTTCCAACAAATGAATTGTAAGGAGAAAAAAAAAAGAACTACTACTTCTTTCATGAAAGAAATTACAGTTAGTCATTCAAGGACAAATTTCCAGGTACACACACATGGAATCCTTAGTCTCTTCATGTGGTATGACAGAAAAAACATCCTGGATAGATCCAACATGTACCTGGGCTCCCAGTTCAAAGAAAATAACTGCTTCTGAAACTTGGCTAATAGGCATATTTATCGAAGAATGGTTTGGAGATATCCAGCTGTCCATGGAGGTGTGTCCTGTAACAAACAATTCCTAGAGCTCACTGAAATGTGGAGGGAGATGTTACTCCATACATAAATACATCCTGTGGTAAAGACTCCCCTGGGAAAACCTGACCTCAGGCAATTGTGGCAGTGGTGTCAGATCTACCTGCTTTGGGAAAACGGGCCTCCTTCCGTTTTCAAAGTGTATTTATGTTATGCTGCTTGTGCTGGGGACTTTACCATGAAAGTGGTCTCATCTTCCAGAGGAGTGGTATCTTGTTTTCCTTGGCCCCGGGAGATAACCAGCCAGGCAGCCCAGGTCATGTGCACATCCAGAGCAGAAGGATGAAGGAAGCAAGCCTGACAGCACAAGAAAGAAAGAGAAGAAGGCAGTGCACACCCAAAACGAGAGCCAGACAGTTTTGCCCCCTTGGAAATACACACCAATGGACTCTACTAAATTTCACATTAAATGTGTAGAAATTTCGCAAGTGGAACAGAATTGCGAGGAGATAACAAAAGGAAGTGAATTTACCGCTGCTCTTGTGAGGTTGCAACTTCAACCATTTCCTTTACTTACTAGTGTTCAGTACCTTGACTGTCAAAGAACTAAATTCCTGTGGGAAACAACTCTTTAAAAACAAGTGAAAAATTAAAAAGTCTTCCACATCACTTAGTTCGACTATTACATAAGACATGGTTGTGCTCACTCCTTAAGTTCTAGCTAATTTTCCATTTATCTGACAGTTAAATTCCTTGAATTATGTGCAGGATAAATTTCCTGATTAGAACAAGTTATTAGAATTTTCTCCCTGCGTACAGCAAAATGAATCAGTCATAAAACCAAAGCACTAATGTCACCATTTTAGTAGTGTTTGTGACAGTTTTTCACACATCTTTATTCTTAATAATCATACCTGTGCTTTGCAGAGACTTGTTGGATTTTGATGGCACAGAGTTTTCAAGCGTTTTGAGGCAGGGAAACTGAAAGTGAGAAACTGGAGGCCTAAGGATGAATGTTTTGTTCTGTACAGCAAATTTACAGCTCAGACCTTGACCAAGATATACCTGCTCCAGTGCCTGAGACCAGCCAGCATGTCAAGTGTTTAGAGCCCATGTTTATGTTTTGAGTGAGATGATTAGTGCAAGCCACTTCCTCTGAGCATGCTTACTTTAACATATTAGCTAGGTCCCTAAGTGACATGTGCAGTATCTGGCCTAACATATCAAGTGAAAGATATTAGGGCCTGTTTCTCAAAATACCCAATGTATTATCATTCACCAGCTGAATTTAAATATTCTAAATTTCTATTAAATAAGATATCTGTTCTTCGGAGTGTCTTTGTTTCTAGTCCTAGCTCAGTAATAAATAAAGTCTTTTAATTTTGTGCATAGCAGCCTATACAGAAAAATAGGTAGACTGTTATTCAGAAAGTAATCTACTATATGTGCAGAGCTTCTTAAAAAAATTCCTTTATACTTTATTTTCTGTGCATATATATTTTCCAGCTTTCACTTTCTCTCATCCACATCCTCTTTCTAGATGTTTTATAAAGTATGTGTTAAATAACCTTATTCCAGGAAAACAAAATTAGCTGTGTGGTAACAACCAGCAAAATTCCTGTGTAAATCGGAAGCAACTTAGTTTTCCAAAAGATGAAAGAATTACATGTGTTTACTGATCATTTTCATGCCGTAAGAGTTAAAATACACTAAACAAAAAATTCCAAGCTTTTATCCTGAACAAAATACTCGAAGGCACATTTTTATTCTAGAACACGTGCTGCTGATAAATTTAAATTAAAGGCCAGTCTGAAGACCAAATGACACACCCCAATGGGTTCTCTTCTATCACTTGAGTGCATTCACAGCTAATAGTTCAGCAGAACTTGGATTTCTTTATTCTGAGAAGATAAGATCAGTCTTGCTGATTACTCTGTCTGTCAACCAGCAAAAGCTTTGAAATGTTTATGCAAACTTTTGAATTTCTGGAATTGTAATGTGCTCCTATACTAGTAGATGTTGGATTTTACCCAATTCTTTTGGTGTACATGTTTATCAACAACCAGCAGTCAGAGTGATATTCTTATGGAAACTGGAATAAGAGACCATATCTGTCTGAATTCTGTGAGTGAACCATTTCAGCTCTAATACTGGTTCAAGGCCTTCCAGTCATGTAGGCAAAACTTGAGTCACTGCCCTTGGAACAGGACTTAGGACTCCTTCCCACATAGGAAGAAAGGACAACTGGAGTGGATCCAGAGAACCGTGCTTTCATGACACAGCTTGGGAAATGAGAACAGCAGGGGAATTATTCACTATTTTTCCATGTGCATTTTGTTAAGTTGCCTCTCATGGATCTCCCTATTTTGCTAATACGTGAGGCCATTTATGGTGGTATGTTTCCATGTTATTATTTAAGTTGGTACTATAACATGGTGGACAGCTGAGCAGAAAGAAGAAAGCAATAAAATATAATAACAATGTAGAGGAATCATAGCAATGTAATTATGCTATAATTCCTGATTTTTTTTTTCTTTCAATTGTGTAGTGTTATTTTTGTTCGAGGTGATTATGGAATTACAAAATTCTTAATTTTTGCTTAGAGTAGGCAGGACATAACTTTGTACTGCAAAATAAATTCTGCCTGCAATTTAGCTCAGCCCAGGCTACTTATTATCACAGATTGTCAATCATATTGAGGGAAATTTGTCACAGCAAAACATTTCTATCATTTGTATGACTGACAAACTAATAAAGGTTGCAACCTAGGCTGAGACTTAGTTCAAACCTCCCGAGGTTAAAGACAATCATTCCTACATGGTTGAGAAAAACTGAAACTCTGAGATGGCCTAACTTCCTTATGTTTCAGCCTGGTATTTTGTATGTGATTACATGTGTCCCGCTTCATAAATAAAGGCATTTTAATATTTACATTTTTAAAAAAATCATAGCTAGAATTTCAGTTGGCTTCATTTGGACGACGGACTTCCACAAGTTCATTTTCTTGATGATCTGGACCTGATGTTCTGGTTCTTCCCACTCTCTAGGAACAACTTGACCAGGCATCTAGAGATAAATTGAGGCTCCAGTGTTTACTATGGTTATCTAATGATTTTTTTGGTTTTATTATTTTCAGCAATACCATCTACAGTCCCCATTTTACCGTCAGCTCCGGTGGTATCACATCTAGGGATGCCAGGCCTAACTCTGCCTTCCCCCATTTTCTCTTGCGTATGAGTAATCAGACTAAGGCAAAAACAACAAAAAGAGACACTTCTCACACTTTCTACTTAACCATTCACGTATAATATTTTATGTAATGAACACCTGGCACAAATTTTAATGGAAGCACTAATATTTAAAATATGTTTTAACAACATTTGTTAAACTCAAATTTCATAATATCCTGGTAATTCAGTATGATGATATTGACATCTTCTGAACAAGCATATAAAACAAATCCCTTGGGAAGCTTGTAACTTTCTGGTGTTGGGAAAGGCTGCAATAGTAGCAGAACTGAGGTTTTGAAAAGGAACAAGCAATGAAAAGCCTATGTTTTTGATACTCTTTAGAGATTTGCATGGCAAGCAAATATATTAGGGATAAGAAAATTAGTTTATGCTACAAAGTTGTCACATCACCAAGAAAAGCAATGAGAGAATCAATCATTCACTATGATCAAAAAGAAAAGGAAATAAAAGAAGCCCTAGGGTAGATGCTGTGAGAAATGGATGGCTTTTGGCTTCAAGAGGTGGAGGTTATTCAAGCAGGTATACCACAGAGGAGGTCCAGGGACAAGAAAGAATGAATCATCAACACACAGGATCTGTGACCTGATATATTAACCACCCAGATGGGAAGGAAAATGCAGCTATGCCTTTTTCCTGGAAACTTCATTACCCTTCAGCCTAATGTAAGCCAAATTTCTTGTCCTTATTTTGCTTAGCAGCTCCCCTGACAGCAGCAAAGCTTTCTGTTTTCCTATTGAGAGGATGTGAGAGCACTGACCCCTTTTTCTTAGACACGATCTTCTGACTCTAGAATATATACAGTAAAATAGGTTAATAAAACATTAGCAGATATTGAATAATATTAATAACACTCCAGTTTAGACTCATCTCCAAACCTTTAGGCCATTAACTGTTTGATGGAAAAGAGAAAATGGATTAAAAACTCTTTATTCAATTCCCAGAAACTGTAACAAACCAGCTACACTAGTGAACAGATCTTTAACTTTCACCTGACTGCCGCACAAGATCTGTACAGTTTTTGCTGAGCATATTAACTAGGAAAAAAAGCACACTATTAATAGCACCTTAGCACAACAGGGACCATTATCTGACTCTTAGCAGCTGAGAAGTTCATGTTGTTATCCTTCTCACTTTTTTAATAAAAACATTTCCATGAAAAATTATGGTATAGGAAAATCCAGATAATTTTGTTGTAATTAAAATTTAAGTGGTAAAAACTATGTAGAACATAGTGAAATAAAACGTCAGAAAACACAAACATGGTGAAGCTGATTGTTATTGACAGTAACTGGAACAGGAAAAAACAACAAAAAAGGAAAAAGTAAATGGTGTTCTGTCTTTTTCTGTGAAATCTTGTCAACAAAGCATGGAAAGAAATAACATTTTTTTTCCTTAGAATACTGTTATTATAGCAACTTACTGGGAAGATTGAATTCCTATTATCTAACAATCTGGAGCACTAGTGTTACAACCACAGCTCTTTAGTGCCTCTTCAAATATAGGCTCCAACTGACATCTTGGACTTTGTCTCAAGCCACAGATACCAGAGAAAGTTTTATTCTTATTAATTGAATTTTTTCTTCTTGCTAAGTTTAAAGAATTCAATGAAGTCTTACATGTTATGATACAGCTGATTTGTACATTTTCTGATACGTCTTCTTTCTTGTGCCAACCATGTTTTTCCCAAATTTCAAAGCAGACCAAGGAAGTTGCAAACTCCCCTCTAGGACAGCACTATTCAATTTTTGCCCTAGTTACTCCAATTCAAAACAAGCAAATTTTACAGAAGGTTTGTTCTACTAAGTTTGGAAATACATACTAGTATAATGTCAATTTTGATGGAAAATTGCTTATAAAACAGTTCTGTGTCACATTAGTTGAGGAAAGAAACATCTGACAATGCTGTCTGTTTCTCAGTACCACCTGTGAACGCAACAGAATCTGTTCATCAGTGTGCACACTCCAACCTGCAGCTCAGACCTTGTGAGTTATGCAAACACTGTTACATTTTTTATTTCCTACATGCACCTAACTTTCAGTTACAAGTATCTTCATTTCCTAGACCTACACAGACTGCACACTGTTGAAGACTTCTGGATGTTGAGGCTGTACAAAGTCCTAAATATTGTGCCTTGTTGTGATTATAACCCAGTAAATTTTTCTAGCAGCCAAACAGTTACTATTCAGAGACAGACAAATGGTGTTTCAGCCTGACTTCCAGTCTTCATTTTCATACACACATGAGTAGAGACTGTTGAAATAAAAACTTCTGCATACGCTAACCATCGCCTGTGTACTGCCTTCATTGTCACTAGTCAAGGACTGGATCAATTTTAGCACTTTTTCTTCTCTGCAAAATAGCTGTATTTTTCAGCCTGGCTCTCAAAGTGATTTCTATCCTAAGGCCTAGATACAAGGTCATGTGACTCTTTAATGCTTCAGTAAAAATGAACTTACAATGTAAAATGCTATTTTCATTTAATTCCTGTGTATTCATGTAATGCTGTTTGGGGTCTAAGTGTTCGCATGATATGCACTGAGCATATCTTTCACTTTTGCAAAATTGTATTTATGCAATTTCTTGCAGCTGACAGAGTCTTTGCTCTTGATTAACTGTTCTTCCAGCAAACCAGGTAAAAGCTTGGTTGGGTGAACAGTAAGGGGTCTAGTTTCATAACCCTTCTTATTATATGATTGTTTTAAAACACACTGCTTTGGGAAGCCAGGGCATTTTTTTTGATAGACCAGCACACATTTCATAAGGTGATGATGAGGAAAATGCAACTCATCTTTATTTCTGTTTTTTTTTTTTTTTTCCATTTACACATATAATAGCTATAACCAGTGATGTCATTTAAATGAGTCATCTCGTTAGTAAGCATAATGTTGATGTATTTTCAGTAGTTTAATTTAAGGGACAGATTGTGAATACAGTGAGAGTTTTCCTACACTGCACACTTCACTCTTTTATGTTCCAAAATGGGAGAGGGTCTTGACAAACAACTTCCCTCATGACATCCCAAAGGGAACACATTAAAAAAAAGCACTGTGGATCCAAACTCACAAAATTTCCTCTGTCCACTGTGGATTAACCCATACAGAAGGGTTTTGTCTGAAGGACGACCAAAGTATTTGCTCTGTTATGAACAGTAGCTATAACACTGAACTTAAACAGCAGGAAAACAATTGCCCTGGAAGTCAACTTTTTTGCTTGCTGCGAACCACAGTGGGAAAATCGGTAAAAAATGAGAAGAGGATTTGATAACAGTGAAAGTCTACACCTTTGCTCTCTGCTAACCTCCTCTTGACTCCAAAAGCAAAGACTGCTTTCTCTTATGAAAGAAATTCAGTAACCTGCTTCTCATCAACCTCAGAAAGGTTGTGCCTGAAAACTAGGGCAGGCATGCACAATTATTTTAGGTAGAAACCAGCAGTGTGTATTTTTTGCTGCTTCTAGGACTGCTAAGAATAAACCTGGACAAAAGATTTATCACTTTTATAACAAAAGTCAATTGACCATGACTGTAATATATTGTTCCAAGAAAACTTTAACTCAGCTAAAGTGAGACTCGGTAGGAAATTCAAAGAGAAGCGATTCTTGTTATCAGTTTTAATGAATGATATTGTGTGATAACCAAAAACAAAGGGAAAACAAGATTAGTGATTGCTCAGAAAACATCCTTCCTACTACTCTAAATTATCATGACACCACAATCTTTGGCTGTGAAGTTAATTTCCTCAGTAATTACATTCTCCTCAGAAGTGCAAGCACTCACAAATGCCTGCTTGGTATGTCTTCTCCAAGGTATGACAAAAATCAGATCTTCGGTGCTGTGGTGGAATTGCAGGGAAAGGAGGAAAACCTCTTGTTGCTCCATTTTCAAGACCTACAATATATACCCATGTTGTCCAGACTCCATGCACAGGGTGTGCCTTTAGACTTCAATATTCATGACAGAATTTTTTCTCAGAAGCTATCAGAAGCATGCAGTCAGCCAAAAGGGTCATCCTGGAAGGACTCAGATGACCTTTTAAATTACCCTGAATAAGTTCTTTTTGTCCCTTAGAAAACTGAAAGACAACATAATTATGTTCTGCTTTAAAAAAAATTGAATTTCTGTTTAGATGGGTGCACAGAATATAGACTACAACACCAAATTAATTCTTTAATGCAATTTGTCACCAGAAGCACACACCCTAAGCCCATGTGAATACTGTCTTTGTGGAAAGAAAAAGCAATTCACTAGTTATTTGTTATAGCCATAGTAACCATGGCTCAGAGACAGTGTTGCTTCTCCCAAATCACACTTGTAAGGTTACATCTTCAGTCTTGGATCTCTGCCATGGAGATTTAGACACTCTGAACACCAGTACATATGGGCAATGAAGGACATCTTTTGCAAAACCACGCCACAACGTGGCTCTGCAGCCACAGTTTCCCCTGTTCCTTGTGCGAAGTCCTATCATGAGAATAAGGCTCAGACATGTTGCTAACAAAGAGAGGTGGAATTCCTAAGAAACTATAAGGTATCTTCTCATTTATGGAAGCTCAGTGAAAATTACAACCCCAGGTCAATAAATTTTGGAGCTAGGGCCCAAGTAAAACAACAAAAAAAAGAAAGGTTAATACGTATATAAAAAAAGACAGCAGCCTTCCAGACTTCTGGAAAGGCAAAATTTACAGCAGTGTCACTGATGCCACATTTAATGATAAAAGTATCATCTGAGGATATTCATATCCCATCCCAAATAAACAGGTCAGGACACACTGAACAGTTCTATGAGACATCCTGTCTTTTGTGGTGTCTGATTCAAAAGTCATGTAGCCTCACAATTATCTGCAGTGCTCTCCACACAGATTGCTGTACCGGGTCAAAAGGAGAAGCTTGAACTGTAGCTGACAGAAATGTAACAAATGTAGATGTCATTAAAAAAAAAAAAGAAAAATCAGAAGGCTGTTATGGGATAATAGCTCTTACATTTGTTTGTACAATTCCTTTTTGGTCAAGATCGAGTTCTCAACGTTATCCACTATTTTAGTGTGGGTATTATATGGTCAAGGACTTAATGAGATGAAGGTTTTTGGTATAAATGCTATTATTTCCTTAAGGTGGATCTCTACAAATGAACAAACAAAACTTTGTTAATTTATAAAGGGCCCACTATATGCAAGGAAAGTCTTATAAACCCCTGGAGAAATAATTCATATTTGTTTTCCTGTAGCTCATGGTAAAAACAACAGAAGATTCATAGAAATTACTGAAATCCTTTCAGCACTGTTCGAAAATGTCAGCCTGTCTTCCTGTATGCTCTGGCAGAAGGGTGATGTCGTGTAACCCAGCATTAATGTCAAAAGAGAAATTGTATTTAAGCTCTCTGTTCAAAGACTCCCCAGAGGCTCCAGCAATACAGTGGTCCTAACACTAGATTCCTGCTCTAGAGTCTATGACATAAATCTTAGTAACTAATTTAGTAATTAGTTTTCTAGTTACTTAGAAATCGAGAAGCAGTTCTAAACTTGTGTACACATTGAGTGGTAAGGGGTGGCCGCATCTCATAGCAGGGAAAGAAACCACTTCCAATGTAAAAAACTCTAATCTCGCCCCATCTATAACTTCAATAAGTAAAAAGAAGTAAGAAACTTTTGAACCTACACGTACAGTTTATAGCTACATTTAGGGTGTTTATTTTTCATTTATATTCTTGGTAGCTTACCTTTCAAGGCATACATATATATATGTGTGTGTGTATATATATATATACACACACATATATATGTATATGTATGTTTATGCAAACTAAAAACTATCCCAGTTATGGTTTTTGCAGGCTCTATGTAGTAACAAACAGTAATTTAACAAAGCTTAGGAAGACAAGGACTAAAAACAGTATCAGAAAAAACCCCTACCTAATTTAAATACTGAGATGGGGCCTTTGATGTATGCAACTTCAGTATACTTCTTCTTACACCTAATTTTATAACTAGTGCTCAGTTTGATCTGACTTGCAGTGTTTAAGCTCTCTGAAAGTCTATTTCCTTAACCAGCCACTTTATCACTTTGATATTTTCACCTTAATATCTTAACATGCTTTCCACATTCTAAACCATTTACATAATATTCAGCTCATGTCTCCTCACGAAGTATTTCTAAGTATCATTCAGTCACACTGTCTTATTGTTCATGCTATTACAAATGTTTCAAAAGCATCAAAGTACATAAAAATAAATATACACTTTTCTAAAAAAAAAAAAAGATATTTTTAATTAGTGTTGATTTTTAAAATACATTTTTTCCAAATGGATTTTTTTAACAGGCATTGTTCTAGCTTGACAAGCAGCATATGTACTTTGGAAGAAAGTGAAGAAGAACAAGGCAGGGGGCTGGAACAGACAATTGCAGGACACCAGAGAAGCTTCAAGAATCTTCCCTGTCTCAAAGGAGAACTACAGCCCCTGGGTATGCACTGTACCTAAACACTGCTAGGGGCTTTATGTAAACAAAATTCCATGAATTTCACAGCACAGAGAGATCTCCTTTCCCTCCTGCCAGCTGCAAAAAGGAAGGTCCCAACATGCCCCTATATTATGTGTCATAAAAGAACAGATACATGACAAAAAAGACATATTCTTTTTTGATTTCCAAAGATCAGTAACACTAGAAGACTCTGTCCTACAGTGGGAACAGGCAGCATCCACCAAGATCTAGTTCTTGGCAACCTGATAGCTTAAAGGTTTTTTTAAAATATATATATTAAAAAGCATGTGTGTGTTTTGTTTTTATTTTTCCAAGTATTTTTCTTGATGAATGAAAAGGTGCTCTACTACTTGGAGCCAATTCTGAATCTAACCAAAACTTCCCCTTGTTTAAGCCCAGTGCAGACAAGGTGGTGGTCAGATGAAGCACTGTTTTCCACTTGTCGTGTACTATTAGGACTCTCTTGCTGCAATACGTCTAATCCCAATTGCCTATGGCTTTGCAAGTCTCCTAATGTAGTGCCTCACCAGGACTGAAGCTAGACCATGTGCAGAAAGCCTGATTGCGCCTCTTGCTATAAATACTGCTTTTGTTTTTAATTTGCACTCCTGTCAAAGGATGTCTATCCCAAACTTGTATATTTCTTGACAAAAAAATCACCTCTATCCTTTCTGTGCTTGTTCCTAGCTTGCCCTACCACAGAGCAAAGCTCTTGCTTTACCAAAGCGTTTGAGAGAGGTACTGGGTCCTTCGATGAATAAAGGTGAACACAGGCAAAATGAAAGGGGTTATGCCTGTATTTTTCTTGTTTATGATGGTCTGAGTTGCTGGCACATATTTCATTGAATCCCTAATTCTATTACTTCCTTACACAGGCTGTTTATATTTTCTCATTAATGAAACAGTATCATGACTGAACATGTGGCAGCCACAGTAATTAGCAAAGCATCTCCTTCTATTCTTCAAAATGTCGTCAAAACACTTGTCAGGAAACAAACTCATTTTCAGTCTCTGCTGCCATTTACAGGGTTTCAGGCACTGATGATAGCTTGTCTGCTTAGTTTAAAAGAGCTCTTGATATAACAGAACCTGACACTGTTTACTTCAGCCTATTATGCCTGCTGCATTCACTGAATGCTTCAGTGGAAAAGAAAAATCGAAAGAAAGCTACTCATTGTAATGCCAGCTGCTTTTTAAAAAAAGGAAATCAATTTTTACTTGAGCTCAGAATGTACTCAGCGGGCCCAGAGTGACCCCCACTTCTGATGTCAACAACAAAAGAATCTGCCTGTGTTTTCCAAAACAAGCACAAAACACTAAGGGACATAGAAAATGTGAGATTAGTTTCATCCTATTTTATGTTCAAATTGGTATCTACTAATACAGACAGTATCTCAAAATTGAAAGACTGCTATGTCACAGGTTGCATGTAGCAACACAATGAGAAACAAGGGCATTTTTGAACATATTACCTCATTAAAAATTACTTGACAGGACCATTTTAAGGCTGAATTTAAGTTACGTTTGGTATTTATAGCTGGTATCACAATGACTTTCTGTACTGCCAATTCATTATTTTATGGCCAGCTTGTTTCATATAAAGTTATCTAATTATGATAACGATCACAATGTTTTACATATTCATGACAGCCCTACATCTATGTCATTCAAAAAGCCTTGCTATTCTGAATGTCAAACCAATGTCTTTCTCTTAACATAAATTTTTATATAAACTTGTTTCCATAGTATGAATAAGACTGCATAAGACTTATCATAAGACTAATCATTATTACTATTATCATTACTATTCTTATTACTCTGGCAGTGTAGCCATGCACAGATAAAAATAAGGGCTGTGCTGTGCTAGGCTATGTAGAAATGCAGATTACAAAAGTAGTCTTTGCACTAGAGACTTTATAATTTAGACAGATACAAGTCAGCAAAGCTCACAAAGCTCCTGGATCAGCCTAGCAGGAACCTCTGATCTGTGGTGTTCACTAAACTCATAAGCATAACAATATCAAAGTGAACCCCCCCATCACCAAATATCTTGGCTTCTATGCTTGTCTTGTGTTTCTGGCTAGGTTAGAGATATCAAAACACTTTCAACTTTAGAGAATCTTGCACAGAAATGAGAGAAAGAAAAAATGCAAACAACCATTTTTTCCTCTCGTATTCAGAAAATAATGATTTTAGCACTTTATGCCTTTAAAGCACCATGCAGTCTTTCCAGTGGTTCAATCTGGTTTATTAGGCACAGAAACTGTGCCAACTTCTCTGGTGTCTACCAGTGCTGATACTTTACTTTTGTAATAGGGTTTGCATTACTCTGGGTATAATTCTCACCTTTAGAAACCTACATCACACATTTGCCTAAGTCACTCTGTGCTCCCCTCCTGTGAGCTGAGAGTAACAGATTAGATACATTGCACCCAAAAAGCAGTTATTTTAGATGTCTACTGTGGGTTGAGTAGTACCCTAGAAGGACTTATTTTTCTACTTTAATTAGCTGAAATGAAGGTTTCCTTACACCTGTGTGCTTTGACAGAATTTAGATTTGTTTTCTGTGGTTCAGTTGTTCATTTAATTCAAGATAGAAATAACATTTCCTAGAGGTATGTAATTGTTGGGATTGCCCCTGTGTATTTTTGTCCACATTCTTTTTAATATAATGAAAAATAGATTTTTAAATTCAGAAAGATAAACTTCTGACCTTTATCGTAAAAAATTTAATGGCTTTTCAACTTAATATTTGGAGTTGGTGAAAAAATACCTCAAATAATTGAGTGTTCAGTTTTTGTCATCTTTGCCTGTCTCTCACTTCCTTTTTTATGTCATTGAAATAGCAGAGAGACAAAAGAATCAAAGGCCAGTGTCCCAAGACTGAAGCATAATGCTTTTGGTTTTCTTGTTACTAGAGGAAAAAAAAAAGATTGCACAGGGAAACATGCTTGGATGTATTTTATCCCTTATTTCTCCACCAGAAATACACAATTTTCCCAGAGCAACTCTAGTGACAGGAGCATGTGTTACTAAGTATAGCCAAAGAGTCCTGTGGGGGTTAGAAGCTTATTCCACTGTGTAAGACAGATTCTCTCTACTCTTTCACAGTGAAATTAGAAGAATGGGATTAAGAGCTTTTGGCAACTCCAGAATTCACAAAAAAATTGTTTCAGTGGTAAGCAGGAAGGAATAAAAAAACTAAGAAAGTTAAAAATATCAGAGAAAAGGAATTATGTGAGCACAATGAATGGGGAAGAACCTCAGTTGTTAAAAAAAAAAAAGATATCTCGGTTGGGTTCACAAATGAATTCCTTGATATCTGTCCACTAACTTCATACACTTTCCTGTACAGTGCTTGGACTGGAGAGAAGTATTTAGGAAGAGAGACCCTTTGACACCATTTAATGAAGAAAACTCAATTCCAAATTACAGACAATAAAGTCCTAGGAAAATAGTAACAATGCACAGAGTCCCAAAAATGTTTTTTCACTTAGTTTGTAGTCAAGATAAAGAACAGCTGCACTCAGCTGCCCTCAAAACTTTCTTCCCATTTCTGCCTATTTTAAGTTACAACAGTTTGGCCATCTTCCACAGGACCTCGCATAAAATGATTTAGAAAAGTGCTTGAGGAACTGGAAAGGGTTTTTTGATGAAGAGGTCAAACATCTGTTGGGGTGTTCTGGACATTTTAAATGGTATTATTGCTCTCACTTTCACAAAACAAGGGTTTGCAATGCTTGAAAATCTGTTAATCTGGTGCAAAACTACTCATTTTACTTAAAGAACAAATTGCCCTAAAAGGCAGGATGAATGAGAAAGGGAAGAAAAGATGTTTGGGGAGTTCTGATAGGTACTGCATGAGTTAATTCTCAGGATGCTTCCTACTTCACTCGTCCATAAATCCACAAATCACTGCCATCACTTTTGATCAAACAGGTGTAAGCAGAAAAACCCCAGAAATCACTATCCCCAAAACTGTCAGGTACTAAGAGATCTGTTGGAGATAAAGTCTAATTCCTTTCTTATCTCCCGGTGAATGGCAGGAATGCTGTTTAGGAACTGTCCCATTAGTCTATGCAGAGTGCACCCATGCCTAACAAGGCACATGCCACTGGATAGGCTTGACCTTTACAGGCTGCATCGATTTTCAGGTACTTAATATTTTACAAATATTAAGTGTCTCATTAGGTGTGTTTCTGGCTGTGACTTTGGCTGTTGATTAGAAAGTCGTAGGAGTTGGGCTCAGGATGGCAACACTTTAATTTTTACATAGGGTAATGAAATAGTAAAGAAGGAGGCCAGTATCCCTGAATTCCTCTTTCCCTGCTTCTTCAGTAGATACAAAAATATTGACAGTCAAATGAACTCAGTGCAGTTTCACTAAAACTGTCTTACCATACAAAACTGTGGCAACAAAAGGAAAAAGTTACTTTTCAGCTTTGGTACTTCTTTTGTCCAGCTGCAATTTTATAGAAATACTTGAGACTTACTTTCTGCCCAGAGATGATAACAGCCTTCAAAAAACCCAATTGAATCCATGTGATGCTCTAAGAAAAAGAAGTTTTTTTAATATTAGTTTGATCAAGTGCTTTTTGAGACACAGCAGACTGTCACCTGAGGAGAGCAGTTATAGAGCATAATTATATATTGTGTAAAAAACACTTCTTTGAGTTTGTTTTGATTCTGGTGTTTTTCTTTAATTTGTATTTTATTATAAGGTCAAATTCTCTTTTACAAGAAACAGAAACTACTAATTTCCTATTCAGTTTCTTTACACCGCATAAGTGTAATGAATCTGTACAATCTTCTGGACTCATGGCCCCATTTGTCCCTTTTTTCAGGATGGAGACCCATGTAATCTATTTCTCATGAAGGAAAATTTTCATACCTTTGCTCATTCTTTGCTCAGTCTAGTCACATTAAACAGGTGTCTTTCAGACTATAGATAATGGTGCCCTGCATTGTCATAATTGACTATTCTCCTTGTGCTTTGGCAATGAGTGTCTCTGCAAGAAGAAGACATGATTTCTGAGACATTTTCAGGGGAAAAAGTAAGAGGAAGAGCATTTCTAAGCCAGCTGTACCAGCCGTTTAAATTTTAGCCTAAGAAAGGAAGAAAACAGACAATCAAGAGAAGGGGAGAGATTAGAGAGACATAGGAAAGTATTATATGAAATAAATTATTGAGTGGTTAGCAATTATGCTTCTGCTGCAAGTTACAGATACTAATTTAAGCCTCAGATCATGATGGATAGTAGTAATACATATTTCCATAGCTTTTTCCTCCTGGTATGCCTCAAGTGTTTTTAAAAAACAATAAAATAAGTAATCACGATGATTACCTAATTTTTGCAAATGAGAAACAGAGGGTGTCACACAGGTTCTTCTAATCTTTGTTTGATGTAGTTGAGACTAGTTGCTTGTGTTCAAAGGAAAGAAATGAGCTTCTCCTTAGCACAGCTGAGAGAAACTCAATGGAGCCTCTTATTCTGCACTGTTCTCATATGCAGCCTGACTCTCAGCCAGTCAGAAGGGGAGCCCGAGGAGGTTAATACTAAAATGAGGTATTTGGCAAAGCAGGTGAATGTTCTTCAAACCTTTCTCACATGAGGTTGCAGGCAAGTGTGTGTATTAAACAACCATAGAATTAAATCAGCCTGAGACAAAAGCCTCAGCACAGTTACAATACTGTCATTTCTGATTATCTGTGATGTAGTTACTGATGCTTACAATAAAGCACTTACAGTATACTGCATTCAGATATCTCGTTCTGTTCGCTGGGGTTTTGTGCATGTAAGGTAGTAACAAACAATTTCTACATGGTTACATAATTACAAGCATCTTTAGGAAAAGAAAAAAAAAGACTATTTACTCATATGTACTCACAGTGCAAATGAAACCTACCTTCTCTTCAATTTTAGACCACTCATTGCCTGGACACTCAGAGAAATGGCAGTTGTCTTACACAAAATTTTACTTCTGCTCACTTATATGCAGATGCTTGTCACTGAGCTGCAAAGAACAGAGTAAAAGTACCTCAAATCTTCACTAAATTCTAGGTGCTATAACAACGGCTTGTATACCTGTCACCAAAATAAACATTTATTTCAACAGGCATATTTCCATGCAGTAAAATATCTTTTCAGGTTTTTTCTTTATGTATCATGAATGCTAAGCTGTATAAGATATATTGTCAAAACTTTTGAAATGTGTTCAAATTTATGTTCTTATTTACAAAACATGACATGACCATTATGAGTTATTATCAGATAAAAAGGATGAGTTTCCTTTTTTATTCTCTTTGGTTAGAGCTGCTGGGTACAGACATGGTGTAGCCTGGAAAATAATGCACACCATCTGTGAGAAGTTCCTGTTTTCTTCAGGCAAAAGCACAGCTAAATTTATTTTTAGTTTAAGGGTATCCATAAGTCAAGCTAGACTTGTGTGGTGTGTGTGCATATGGGTACTACTTGGAAATTTTATTGTCATCTGATTTCTTGTCACTTTATAGAGACTGCAAATGTACTGCTTTTTGAAAGCCTTGTGCAAAGCCTTGGCATTCTTACATGGATGCCAGTGCCCTGGAGGAAAACATGTAATATAGTCCACATCATGTGGTTATGCTCATTTGGATACTCACCATCACAATGGCTGCCCTGATAATTCAGAATAAGCATTCTGAACACAGAATCGTCCCAGCAAGGTGACCTAAGGACTGACAGGACAAAGAGCTAGTGTAACCTTACCAACACAGTCCTTCACTTGGCTTTGAAGTAGCTATATATCTGCTTTAATATTTGTTTTCCCAGAACCGGAGGAGGTTCTGGGAGTGCCCTTCCAAGTCTGACATCAACTCCACAGATAGTATTATATTTTTATACATGAAAGAGATCTTTCTGTCATTAGCTAGTAAGTCTCTAGATAAAACAATCCAAGCAAATTTAGTGCTTACCCTGACTGCAAGAACTCATCTTAGGGTGCTAACATTTAAATTAATGATTTCAAAATCCTTTAAAAGTCTTTCTGTTTCATCATTAACAAGATGCAGCTGGATGAAGGAGTGATAAAGAGATAAACATCAATGGAATAGAGGAACGTAGGTCTGTTTGGAGTTGTATTTAAACTTACATCTAGGGGGTTGTATGACAGTTTTAGTATTTTCAAATCCTGGATGCACAGATGGAAATCATTAGGAGGCAGAAACTTAGCAGTATTTTCATTATGGAAAGAGAAAATATTTTAGGTTTTTTTTCAAGTTGTTTTTCAATTCCTTTCTCCATGTGGATTCTCATTTATGAATTAGTGTGAGGCAGACAGATATTTTAGAACTAATGCAGTACAAACCACAGAAATTATTCACTTTTTTATATGGCTAGTTTTCTCCCTGATCAGCTCAGGGTAGGATGAGGACTCCGGAGGTGGCAGTGGTGAGAGGTTAAGCTCGTGGCTGGGGCAGGAGCAGGGAGACTCAGATTCTCCTCTGTTAACTTCTAGGTGGTCTCAAACCACCCAAAGCCCCTGAGTTTCCCCCTGAAGTGCTGTTTGAAGGTGTCGACATTGGGACAGGACGATGTGACATGGGGGAACAACCTTGTCTACAAGTGGAACCAGCTCATGCTCACTGCGATTTAAGAGCAGTGCCAGACCATGTTCTAAGATACATCTGTGGCCAGTGTGAAAAAGCTGTATGACCAATGCCTTTCTGTGCAAAGGCAGTTGAGTTCAGTCTCTAGGTCCTCCAAAATGGCCTTTTTGTATTTATAAAATACAAAGGCCAAAAAACGCCTTCGCCACTTTTGCTACACCCAGTGCCCCAGTAGAAGAAATACAATCAGAAATTTTAACAGAATGCTGTCTAGAAATAATTGGGGAAAATAATTCAAATATTTATAAATAAATGTAAGGGGATGAGTATAAAAGACAATAAGGAAAACGACAATGAAGAAATTAAATTGGACCTTAGCATTTGAAATATGTTCTCACCAGAGGAGTTTAACTTCTTCACCCTAAGAATTTGAACTGAATGCAAGGAGACAGGAAATGCTGTTAGTGATGAATGTCTTCTCTTTTAGCACCTCAGGGTAATGATTGTTTTGTGGAATAACAAAAAGCAGTGTTTATTTGGACCAAAGAACTCTCACCATAGTAGAAGTCTGAATCCTAAGATCTGCTTGGCATTGATGTGAATGTCATTTGACTAGAAAACTCATCGTAATGCAGCATTAACCATTAAAATATATGTTAACACTTGAAATAAATAGAAAGAATTTTACATCTTCTGGCACATACTTATTTTTCTTTCAGCCAAGGTTGTAATACTTTCCTTCCAAGCTCTTTATTTTTTCCTTCTGAAATGATCAGTGAAATACAGAAGTCATTGAAGGAAACAGACTGGCTTCCTTTCTTAATACTTACTGTTTTGTTCTCCCAAATCAATTTAAAAGCATACTTCTAAGCATTATTCACATTTTTAATAAATATAATAGCAGACATATTACTTGCTTTGCTTAACGATGTCCCAGTAGGTCAAACACGAAATCTACACATGAAATCTACAGCACGTGACAAAAATCTCAGCAGTGATCAGCTTTATTGTTACATTTGTAGGCTACTGCTGTAAAAGATAAAAAAATTATCATCAGCAACTAAACAAGGGCTAACGAGAATCTCCATCCTTTACTGGATACAGAGGGAAATATCCCTGTGGCCAAGGTAATAATGCCTTCTTTGCCTCAGTCTTGACAGCAACAGGAGTTGAACTCAGGACACCCAGGCCCTGGACCTGGAACACACTTACAGGAAGCAGAATGAAGCCTCCAGGATCCAGGAGGAAATGGTCAGTGACACACACAAGTCCAAGGGGTTGGAAGGGTTCTACCCATGGCTGCTGCAGGGGCTGGCAAGAGAAACACTTTCAGTCATTAGCCAGCCCAGGTGACCAAGGAGGCCAGGGGTATCCTGGCCTGTATCAGCAGTAGTGTGGCCAGCAGGACCAGGGCAGTGACCATATCCCTGTACTGGGCGCTGGTGAGACCAGACCTCGAGCCCTGTGTCCAGTTTTGGGCCCCTCACTACAAGAAGGACATTGAGGTGCTGGAGCTTGTACAGAAAAAGGCAGTGGAGCTGGGGAAGGGTCTGTCCTATGAGGAGGGGCTGAAGGAGCTGGGGTTGTTTACCCTGGAAGGAGGCTCAGGGATGACCCTATCACTCTCTACAACTGCCTGACAGAAGGTTGTGGCAATATGGGGTCAGTTTCTTCTCCCAGGCAACCAGTGACAGGACAAGAGGACACAGGCTCAAGTTGTGCTAGGGGGGGGTTTAGGTTGGATATTAGCAAAAAAATTTCTTCAATAAAAGGCTGCTGAGGCATTGGAACCACCTGCCTGGGGAAGTGATGGAAAAACCATGAATGGAAATGTTCAAAAAAACGTGTGGATGTGGTACTTGAGATATGAATTAGTGGTGAACATGACAGTGCTAGGTCAATGGTTAGACTAGGTGTTCTTAGAGATCTTTTCCAACCTTAAAAGTTCTATGATTCTTCCTTTAAGCTGATGGTAAGTATAGGTCTTGGGATAAAAAATATCCTGATTAAAAATTTGTATTAATAAAATGGCAATTATATAATTTTATTATTTTATAATTGCTTTAAGTTTTTAGCTTGTCTCACACCTCTGTGTTAGACTTCCTCTTCTTTCTCTTCTGCTTTTGGCCTTCAGAACAATATTCTGAAACTAAAGGGATCTTATTTCACATCTTATTGCAGTCAAGCCTTCTCCTTGCATCATTACATTTTCAAACCACATCAAGTTAAACTCCAGAATAGGATGTCTCAATGACTTAATATCTTTCAATGTTTGTAATTAGTTTCTTTCTAAAAGACAAACATTCATACCACACTATTAGATCTCATAAAATCACTTTTTGACATAAAATAATTATTTCCTTTGGCTTAAAAAACTGGTAGAATTTGATAAACTTAAATATATGTACTGTGAGCTGTTATTTTTGTAGCATGGCAGTGACAGCACTGCCTTCCCTAGCAGCCATGATCTTGTCTCAGTGTTAACTCAGATGAAAAATGAGAAAGGAAATTTGTATCAACCACAGTTTTATTAGAAGGTCCATTTCAAATATATATATGTAGTCAAACGTTCAGGTTTACTAACATGATAGCATGTACTATTCCTGTACTAAATCCCCTTGGTTTCTCAGCTCCATTCTCTGTTTTATTTCAGCATCTGTGTTCCTTATAGCATTAGTCTGTGAACACCAGCGCTTCACCTGTGGTCAGTTGTGACACACGAGCTGTGGACTATACAAGTAACTCACAGCATCATATGGAGAAAAACTGGAGAGGATAAAGTCTCCTTGGTAAATTTGTGTGTACTTTTATGAGGTCTCATCTTTCTGAGTTCCTGCAGCCAAAGGAGGATGCTCTACTGTCCTGATCCTGGGCAGGCCAGTTGCTGTCATTCAAAATATCACAAAAAGCCCACCATGACCACCACCACCACCCAAAAAAAACCCCCAAAACCCCATAAAACCAAAAAAATCAACTGTTTTTAAACTTCTACACTGATCACTGGGGATTTGGGGATTTACTGCCAAATTTTTAGGAATAGCAAAATTGTGCACTATGTTCTTTATGCTGTAATTTTTTGTCTAAATAGACATTGAAGTATCTTGAAAGCTGACGGTATTTGGCTCTCCACTCTTCAGCTACTTAACAGCAAAAATAAGAAAATACAAGCTTTTCTGTCTTCCCATGGGAACCAGGAGTATTTACAATACATATGTAAGTATATAAAGTGTTCAAATATTTTGTGGAACCGATAGAAGCTCAAGTTTTTATAGCACTAACAGGGCAATAAACCACCATATTTTAGGCAGACTCCATTGTTCTGTTTCAGTCAAAATTTTACATTAACATCCTGTCACACTGCCTTGCTCCAATGGTTTCTCCTGAATTCCTGAGACATCACACTTCATACCTCTTTTATGAGACTGCATCCCTAAACCACAGAGAATGGTTTCCCTCCATAGTTCTCACAACAGCCAGCATAAACATCTCACCATGCATAAAAAGGTGTTCAGTTCTTCTTTTGCAGCACTGAGTAGACTCAACTCTCACTGAAGTCATTCGGATATGAAAGGTTCAGTCCCAGCAAAGCCTGGACATATAATGTACATTTTCTAGAATATATGCAAAACTTTTATTTTGGTCAGAAGTTTATTAGTCTCATTTTCTTGTTTTACATCCTCCTATTCTTTTCCAGATACCTTTCTTTCCTTTAAAATTTCAATTCTGCAGAAAAGTTGTGTGACTGACAGACCTTTCGAAAAAGGCCTGGTTGTCAACTCCATGAGAAACAGGTTAGGGAGAAGAAGGAAGCTATAAAAATTATTTGGCCTGCCCATAAATAGATAAAACTAAATTTTGAGGTCCTATTTTGTGGCTGACAATAGAGTTAGGAAGGTTTTGGTTAAGAATATTAAAGCTATAATCTTCTGTCCTGCAGGAAAATTCACAGGCATGCCTGCCTTCTCCTCTCCAGTATTTCACCAAAATAAATAGCTGTCTGCAGAAATATAGGCCTTGGCACCAAAGGGTTTGGAGGCAGGACAAGGATCAAAGATACCAAATATAAATGTCTTGGGCTGGACTGGGAGATGGGAGGCAAAAGATCAGGAGATGAGAGGTATACAGAGATGAGATTCCTGTATATTGTGTCACTGGAGAAAAACCACCTTGTAGTTTGGCATCTTGTATTAACTTCTCCCTCCCAGACTCATGTTATCTCCCCTTGAATGTCTTCATGTGCAGTGTAAGCACTTAATCCTGACCCTCATCTTGTGAAAGTGTTTTCTTCCTTGGCTGATTATTTGATGGAAAATTAGTCATCTTAGATTTACTGAGGTAAAGGAAGTGTTATCATCAAAATATGCCTGAATCTGATTATTAAAAATGTGAATTTTAGAAGAAATTTTTATAAGTTCAAAATGCTTGCAGGCATCCTTAGGAGCTATGGTCTCAGAGAAACAGCTTTACACTCTTGGTCAAGTAAAGGCCTGGCCCTTATGATACTTTTCATGTCCAAATGTCTGAAAAAGGAAAAGTTGTGTGGTTTTCTTCTAGGATGCAGGATCTAAGAACTTGCATCAGAAGCACTAGAAAGTTTCACTTCATAAAGGTCTTTCCCTATAGGACATTTCAATATCAATATATATCAATTAATAATAATAGTGACAAAAATGTATATCAATAATAAATCCTTTTTTACAACTCCTCCCTTTCCAGGGCAAGCAAAAAGGGCCCACTTGTGTATTACATGGAATTAGGCAGTCATTCCAATAACTATGTCACACTAGTATTCCAAATTTGAAGCAATGGTATGAGACTATTATAGCATACAATTTAAAAACAATGAATAATCTATCTGAAACAGCTTTTGATCCTTACTGCAATGATCATGATCCATCTATATTGCTATGCTTAGCAGAAAGACTTCATCAGAGTCTTCATCATTTGTTTAATGAGCATTGTCAAAGGCAAATTAACAATGATTTTGCTTTGTAGTGGCTTATGAAAAAAAATAAACTTTCTTCATTTTATTGACAAGCTTTTAAGCAATTGTAGCTAAATACTTATTGCCCTTTATAAACACATTCTAAAGTCTAGAAAATGCTTCCTTACATTTAATTATCGAGGTTTTGTTAAAAAACAGTCAAATAGCGTATAAACGTTTTCTACCAAGTCTAGATGTGTGTTATTGAAAACTCAATATTTTTACAAAAAAAGAAAAATTTCTGAGTGTTTTTGATACTTACAGAATAAAAACCCTAAACAAACACTTCAAGGAATAAATTCTGCTTTTGAGAGCACACGTTAAAAGAAGATATCACTGTTTGCCTTATGTTATAACCTCATAAAGCAAAGCAGAAGTTGCATGGACTGGTCATAAGTTATATTCCCAGTGTCCTAGCACAATATAGCTAATGCATCATGACCTCTCTTGCCCAGATGCCTGCTACATGAACTGCAGCTTAAAGAGAGAGCAGAAAATGACAGCTTAATACATATCATCAGGAGAATGCTTGTTCTCAGTGGAAGTGCTTCAGTTTTTATGTGATGAATGCAGAATAGCTCATGAACTGTTCACATCTTTAAAACTAAGAACCGTGAACATATAGACATTGTGATATGGCAGAATGTAATGCAGATTGCTCCTGTGTTTAAGAGAGAGTGTCTCGCTTTGCTTATGAAATTATTGGCAATATCTCTAACAATACCGTATGAAAACTGAGCAGTTTTAAAGAGGAAGAAAAATTAAAATTTTGTAAATTTTTATATAATCAGCATGAATGAATTTTTCAGTCTCTAAGTATTTCACACAGATTTTTACATTTCAGTACAGACATAACTAACATAGAGAAGAACATAATATTGGTATTTCTAGTGTTTTCAAACTGAAAATTTCAGAATATTTCACAAGTATATAGCAGATAATTTTCTTGTGAATTAAAAGCATAATTAATGGGCAGGGAGGCTACTACATTTGTTTCTTCATAGGAAAATCTGTGTCACTCCCCAACTGTTAAAAGTAGAATAGAAAAAAAATCCCAATTCAAAATTTCAGAAGTTTTTTCAATTTAGAAAATGAAACAATCTATTCAGAGTTTGATGGTTTCAAATAAAAAGGAGATATGCAAAAATATCTGTTAATTGCAAACATTAGAAGTAAAATAAGATTTAATCAAGCACATTAAATATCTCAAAGTAATGCAACACCATCTCTTTTTTCTTGTTACTTATGAAATGCACTTTAAGAAAGTTTCAAGAAAAGCATTTCTTTCACCACAGAGCCTCAAAACTACATATTCTGATCATCTGTAATTATGAGAATAACTGATTATTTACTGGACAGTAAAAACAACAAGACAGGCCCAATCCTTACTTCCCACCTCTGTTTTCCTTCAGGTGGTAGCTTTCACCTGTTAATATCTCCAAGCTTTGTCAAGAATAAGGTTACCAGAACAAATAAACCTTAACCTGATTTCCAACAAACATAAAACCAGAAAAAAGTAAATGCAGTGAGCAGAATCTGGTACAGTTTGTTCTGCTACTGCACAAAACAAGCCCTCATTGAAACCAACAAATCTGATTTTAACAATCATTTCATTGTCTGTTCATACTTTAAACAAAATTCAATTTAGCTGCTGTGTGTCTGTCTTACGTGTGCACACACAGGACGTTGGCTGGTGTTGCCTTTTACTAATCAAAGAGATTCCTTCTCTTCTAAACAACTTTTCCTTCTGTTTGTTCATACTGAGAGGTCATAATCCCTAGTGGGTTTAGGTATAATGTGTTGCTATGGGAATGACTGTGGTGCTATAAAGGGAGGATTATGACCCTTCACTATATAAAAATGTTAGGTTTCTATTACCTTCTTGAATAGCACTGAAGAATTTTCATTTCAGTGTTGGGAGTTATCTTTCCTAAATGGATGTAGGGCTAACTATCCATGTAGGTGATAAGTGTTATCCCTAGTTATTACTGATTGTGCCAATGCTTTGATTTCCAAGAGATAATGAATAACTTAATAAAGAACTGTCAATGGATGAACTGAAGCCTTTAACCAAGCACTGAAAGGCTTTGACTGCTTAAAAAGGATTTATCAGTACATGATAGAGGCTGAAGAATTACCACAAAATCCTGGCAAAAATAATATAAAGCATAGGAGGAGGAAAACAGAAACGAGTTTTATACGTTTTTTAATTAATGCAAATTTTCATGTTGCTTCATTTTCTTTCATTATATGGTTTAGGATTAAAGAAAGAAACAAGCCATCACTTGACTGCTTATTGCAAGACGTCTCTGGCCTTGACTGATAATAAAAAGGAGTGAATGGTATGAAGCCTAAGGAACAAGGCTCAATCACTCCCAGCAATTACTGTGTCTTATTGATAACTTGCAGCTCTATCCTGCAAATGCCATCTCTGGAACAAAGCCTGTCACAGATCAGACTGAATCCATTAAAAAGCTTTGATTAACATGTCCCTAGGGTGTGCTGGGGAAACTTTTTACGCCAAATGACAGCCTATTGCTACTGCTTCTGAATTGTCCTCCTGCAATACTCTTGTGTTTTAATCTAGTGCACAGTTTAAATTAAAAACAGCAATGACTTTGTGTGACCTAAATACGAGCTGCTTTTATTCATTGTGGGATTTATCAACTGCTTGCAGATTAAGTGTTCAGAGAAGCAAAAATTAACCTTACTGTGTGTTAGCTAATATTAATTATATATCTCCTGTGCTTTCTCGTGCTAGTGTACATGTGCCCAGAGAAAGGGTCATATTTAATGTGCTCTGTTTAGTGGACAAGAAGCTTCGTACTTGTCTCCCCTTGAAAACAAATTATTTGTATTTGACAAGCATAACATCAACAATGTTGGCTTTCTTTAGCAGGAGCTGACATTGATGTGTAAATGGATTTCACTCCTTTTAAAACAGACACACAAAAGCTCCATCTTTCTGGGCTTCAGATTTCAAGAGGGCAAGGAATTGCCCTCCGCACACCCAATCATTTTCCCATCATCCACTGGGGAAAACAGCCCTTATCTATTGTGGGTATTATTTTTTTTTACCCTGCAGTCCCTTGTAAGACATATGTTGAATGGTATGTGTCAAGACCAGCAGGAAATAATACATTATGAACAAAAAAAAAATTGTTTCCTTTATACTCCATAAAAATACATATTTAAAAACACCTGCAGGTATAAGAAACCCTTGCCAGAAGTCTGACGTGATGTGCTAGAACCTAGGAAAGATGCATAAAAGAAAAACCTGGTCCTGTTCACATTCAGGTCAATGTTAAAATCACATTAAACCAACATTAAGAAAGAGCTAAATCCACAGAGAATCGAGTGTCAAAATGCTGAGCCATTTGACACAGTGGTCATTTGTTTAGTGCCAATTCAAATTTCCCGTGTGTTGAATCTTTAATGAGGGCTGGTGCTCTTAAGAAGTACCTGGGCTCAGGCTCACAAAGACCAGAGGGGAGCAACTGGGCAAAACAGGGAGAGCAGCTGGGACATGCCACAGCCCTTGCCATTCTTCTGGGCACAGCTTGTGTCTGAGGTGGGTGAGGGGAAGCAGGGAGGCAGGCAGCAGCTTAGTGAGCACAGTGGCAGCTCTCTGCCAAGCAAAATTCTCCCTCAGAAAGGGGGAAGAAGGAAGACAGAGGTACGCATCTCTTCAATTCTTTTGAACGTACTCCGCTATATTCAGAACATCATTACAAATTGAAATGGTGTATAAGGTATCTCTACTTACTAGTAAAGTCCTTGATGACTATACTGGGATCATGGTGGAGAGGAGCCAGCTAGCTTCTGTACCTTTAAAAATGCTAAAGAGCAATAATCCTCTATGCAGCAGCATTTAAATCTGAAGACAATGGTGGGGAAATAAATACGCTCCTTGCCATCTACCCTTCAGGTAGTGCTGGTAGCAATATTTCATGGGAGCAGCACCTTCTGCTAGCTTTTCATTGCTTATACCATCACTTTTCCACATTCCAAATGGGATTAATTTTCCAAGAATTAAGACAGTCATCACAAAGGCATAGTCGTCTGTCCCTAGTGTTCCTTCGAATGTCTCCATGTTTATGGTTATGTATTTCTGAAGGATATGCATGCAGATGTTGACTTAAGGTGTGTTTTACACTGTTCGGGAGTTGACACCATAAATCTAACAAAAGACAGAGCAGCAACAGAGATATTTAGCTGCTGAGAACAGGTTTGCATAAATATGCAGGGCTCTCAGAAAATAGGTGCTATTGCTGTCACCAATTTGTGCCATTCATATAAAATGATAGGGCCATATATTTTACCACCCCGACAACGTTATTTGTTGACTTTGTAGATTTACCATCTACGTCTTCTTGACAACAATTGTCTAAAGCCTTTCCATGCACGGTAATTGTGACTACAAATGTGCTTTCAGTGCTTCTATTACCTTCCCTTTAGCAGGTGTAGCACTTTATTGCTTGATACTACCCTCCCTTTTAGAAGTCTGGCTCCAAGCCTCCTTTGTTTCAACCCAGATGCCAGCCTCTATTTAACTATTCATTAAAAAAATAAAGAACACCCCACCTCCAACCATCTGGAGTAGAACTGATAGGGGAGGGGACTCATTTCTGTACCTTTTTTAGCTGTCTTAAGGTGAAAGGATTTGTCAAATCCATTAATGACGTATCTTAGATCTAATAGACAGTTCACATTCAAAAAGGCTTGTTCAGAATCTGGTTCAAACAAAGGCAACAGAAGCAAGGAAGAACATGCACAAGGGGCAGAATGGTTTGGGAAATATAAATCTACCCAATTATAATTCAAACAAAAACAAGTGAGAAACCATACTCTGCTGAGGCACTATTGGCCAAGCATCTCGGCTTTGCATTCATGCATAATTAAGCTTTAGACAGCTGCAGGCTTCTCCAGTGTGACAGGGAACAGGATATCACAATACAAAGTAAGATACATATTAGTGCCTAAAAAAAGATGGATTTATATTTAGATACAGCACAAAAACAAAACAAACAAACAAAGAAAAACCTTCAGCAAAGAAAAATCCAACCCAAACCAAACCATAAAAGACATCAGCAAAATGAGATTCACAGAATTCCCCTCTTGCCCTCACTGTGTTGTGTATAATTTCCTACAATATATTAGATCAAAAATAAGCAAGAACATTAAACAAGTTTTTGACACACTGTTTTTGCAATTGCAGTAATTCTTTAAAAATCCACACCTATCTTTTAGGATATTGCGACATGCAGATGATAGCTTCCAAGAAGATTAAATATGTAAGAAAGATAAAGCCTCTCAGTGGGATTTTTAACCGAGCACTGTCTCGCTTATAGGAGCTGGTCTCTTTCTCTGTTACAAATCACATTTGGCGTAAAGACTGAGAAGGCAGTGTATTGTAATGCCAACCACTGACAGACCACTGTTAGTAGTAGCCCCAGCTGTGATGATCTCTGTGATGATCTCAGAAAATATTGCCAGTTGTAGAGAATTTGGCTATCTTTTTACTTTTCTCTTCCTTTGAGACTGCTTTGTTTTAGAAAAACTGCAGTTTTGTGTCCTGCTAATTGTGTTAAGCCGCTGGAAAAAAAATGTCAGCTTTCTAAGGTGAGTGTAAATCTTCATTATAATGTGACTGAGAATAGGTTGCTACTAAAAACAAAGAAATACTTTACATTTTACAGGCTCAGTGTTTTTGTAAAGATATAAATTTTTTGTTTGACATGGGATTAAAGTTACTTCTTGGAAAATTTTAATATGATTAATCACACATGGATGGGAAATGTAAAATCATAATAGCCTGGGGACAGGACAAGCACAAGTCAGTTAGCACTCAGTTCACCCTTCTTAATGAAACCATGTAAATGCAAAACAAAGATGTAAAGATCTTTATTTCTGTAGAAGGCAACATAAACAGTTTTATTAGCTTTTCAAGGAAGCCTAAATAAAGATTTAACTACTGAGTGAAAACAAAGCAGAAGTGACCACAGGGGGCTGTAAGAACTACATAGCCCTTACCTAAAAGATGGCAAATGACTTTGCTGAACTTGATATCTAGAAAAATCTGGGTGGCTGTCAATGACAATAAGTTTGAATGTTCTTTTTAACCTTAGTTAAAGGAAACATTAACCTTGTGTCTGAGATGCATGTTTCTTTTTTTTTTTTCCACAGAATAAGTTTTAACAGAGCTGTGAAAATGTGACTTTACTTCTTTTTTCCTGATACACAACTAATAAAATATTATAGAGATGTGGTTTTTTGTTTTCTTATTCAGTCTTCTTTTTTAATTTGTCCTCAGAATGATGATCTAAAATAGCCAAGACAACAACAACAGCACAGGGTGAAGTTAAGGTTAATTGCATTTGTACTTATGATAATTATTTTATCAGTTCTGCTTGTGGTCGTCAGTCATAAATCCTCTTTTTTCATCTTTGTCCTTTTAGTGCATTGTTTTCCAAGGTACTCTCCATCTGAGTGTAACAGAGAAGAGCGCTTCGGAATTTTCTGCATTTTTAGATTCTTGACTATTTGAGAATGTTGGATCCTCATTTTCTGAGAAGCAAAAAACACATAAATCCCAAATTACCTGCTGCAGAGCTGTGGAATTTGAATGCTTCTTGTTGTAGGAGTTTTAATGCAATATGACTAAACTATTTAAACATTTAGAGTAATTTCTTGGGCGTTAAAATTATATTCATGGTGGTTTCTGTGTGTGCATGTGTGTATGTATGTGACAGTCAAAGTGAGAATTGACAAAGCTACTACAGGTATGTAGAAGGAAGCTTAAAATGCAATAATCAATCATGTTTCCACCATAGGGGAAGTGCTGTTAACTTTTGATCTCATATTAATCTAAATCTGTAGTAACTTTGCAGAAGTCATCTAGAATAACTAAATAACTAAAATCAACGAAAATATTCCAGACACACACACTTACACCTGAGATGACACCTCTATTCAGCTTGTTCACGTTGTCTAGCAGGACCCCCAGGGCCTTTTAAACAATGCTGTTGGGTTGCCAGCCTGCCTGTAGTAATGCATGGAACTGTTTACTTCAGCGTTTCATTTGCCCCTGTGGTACTCTGTAAGGTTCCTTTTAGCCCGTTTTTCCTGCCCGCCAAGGTCACCTTAAGTGGCAGGCCTGCCCTCCAGACACTCACCCTGTCCCCACCAGGGTGTCCTTCAACTTGCTGAGTTGAAAACTTGCTGAGGGTCCATTTCAACAGCTGAATGGACTGTTGGTAAAATTGTTGAACATTTTTCCTGCCAGTTCTAACCCCAAAGTGTGTCACTCATGACTGATGGGTTGGCTTCAAATTGTCGACACCCATCTTGGGAATCCAGTTGTCCAAAGTTTTTTCTCTCACTTTGTGTTCCAGTGAGAGTTCACCTTCTTCTCTTTCATGTTCACTGTTTGCCTGGAGATTGACATGAGGGTGACCAGTTCATACTTCCAGATCCTCCTTCTTGCCTTTACTGAAGAAGTGCCAAACATTTGTCTTCTTCCAGTCTTTGAGGGCATCTCCCAGTCTCTACGGCATTTCAAAAAGGACAAGCTAACAATGCCATCGTACAGCTCTTACAGAATCCTTAAACATATGCCATCTGGGCTGTGAAACTGTTCGTATTCAAATTCCTGTGGCAGTCTCTAACACACTTTTTCTGCGTTGCTGCTAGCACCTCTCACCTCAAAGTTTGCTACCGTACAGTGAGGATTGGGAAACCTGGGAGCAGGCATTGTGAGTAAGACTGGGGTAAAGAAGGCAAAGGCAAGTTTTCTCCTAGTTACATCTTCTGATTTTCTAAATCAACTAAAGTGAAGTATTCAGGAAATATAGCTAAGTCCATTACACAGGCATATTTAAATGAAGATATTTCTGTGGGAACTGGCTTCTGCTTTGGCAAGATACTTAAGGGAAAGGCACAACTTTTTAGGATTACTCATGTGTTAGCTCTACTCGTGTGTTAAAATAAACATGTAGCTGAGCTGAATAGACCTACGTGGGTGAATTTGTTTCAAATATAAGGTAATTAAGAAGATAAATTACGCAGATCAATAGTTCTCATCTAAACTGCAGGTGTGCTGTTCATTTGATCATTATTTATTTCATTGCCTTCACAGACAGCAACACACAAACATGCAAGACATTACACTAGAGCAGTCGCCACACCACTGTATTTCTTCCAGGCATTTCTTCTCTCTTCTTCCATTGGACAGAGGTAACCAAATGATATGCCTGAACCTATACCTTCTGAACCAGCACAGTCTGCTAGACAGAAGCGGTCACAATTGTCTTGCTCATGTTACTATGTTAGATCAACAGGAAACTAGACCCTTAACAAGATTACCTCCAGATGCACGGCTCGGTCAGGAACTATTCACCTCAAGCTATGATTAAATCCCCTAGAGAGCAAATTTATGAAGCAGTAATCCCTGTACTTCTGCTGACAGTCTCTTCTCATTGCTGCCTCAATATTTTCATGCAGCATTTATCTTGTTATAAAAAACAAAACCAAAAAAGATAGAAACCTCTTTTACTTCTACACTTGTTTCCTGTTTTGTTGTGGGTTCAAAAATGCTTAAAATTAAGTGCATAAATTAGAGATTTCTTATTCTGAACGTGGAAGATCTTCATATTTCTCCCATAAAGAAGGCTGTTTCAGTCACTCCATGTGATCAAGAAATGGTACTGTTATGTGTCAAATAACCTATTTGAAGATGATAACAACAATCTTACTTAAGATAGTTATATAAAATTCATCTTCTGTAGTCAGGTAGCAGAAACACAATGCTATTTTGAACAAACCCAGAACCACATTGTCCAAAGGATTCCCCAGATACTGATGAAGCACATAACTGAGGACAGTCCCATATCGTGGAGCTGCATTTTTCTGCTGGTCTTGGAGACAAGAAGTAAGATAAAGAAATCTTGAGCAGTGACAGAGACACACCCATGAAAGCAGAAGTCCAGAAGGAGACACTTTGGACAGGATGTCAGCCACATCCTGTTATTGGATTTCTCATCTGTTAAAGGAAGCAAGACTAGATATAGTCTGTAAATAGAATAGATTACAAAGAGATATGTAACTCCCTCATGAAGTTTTCCTCTCATAGAAATAGCCTTCCAAGTTCAGACCTCGCAAATTGTTGCACATATAATATAGACAAAACCCCCTCCTGTGACTCTTTTCCTGTTTTCTTTCACTCATAAAGGAGAATAGAGCCTTCTTTTGCTGGCAATGAATGCATTTAAACATTGCAACATAGATCAACCTTTATGGGTTTGTGTATGCGTGTGAGAAAGGCTGTTTATATATATCATCTGGTGAATAATTCATGACTTACTGATATAATTATTTACTATTATTTATGTTTCTATTATTCAGGAAGTCCCTAGGCTGCGAAATGTTGGAGGATGGGAAAGTAATCTAGGAACACAATACATGCTCTTCTTGTACTTTCTTCACACATCCCCTGTTGAAGGCAGTATCCTGGTGGAGACAGCTACATGAGGGCAGTTAACGTGCATTCTGCTGTATGCCTGCTCCCATGTGAGGACTTGACTTTCTCTTTCCCTTAGACTTTCCTTCAGTGATTTAGAATCAACAAATGTGACTTTTTTTGGGGGTAAAACAAGCAGCACTGCTCATGACCACCCAAGCACACTGATTAAATTAAAGGCTTTTGGAACAGTTTTATGCAGTGATTTTGTTGTGTGTTTTCTCATGCATCATGATCAGACTTCTTGCAGTAGTGATTACTACCCCAATAATTTATTTTTTTCACTTTGATGAGTTCTGTTGTGTACTTCCGGGAAATGTCCATGTGGAGACCACATTCAGAGAGTGCTTCTGACTATTTCATTTATGGAAGTTTCTGAGTTTCTCCGTGTCCCAAACACAAAATCTTTGTGGGATTGTGAAGGAAGCGTTCAAAGACTATTTTCTGCAGACACAGAATGAACAGATTGTTCTCTTCATTGGATGCGGGCCTTTTCACAGCCTTCATACTCATTTCTAGCTCTTAAAAAAGGGATAAAAAAGGGATGATCAAGAGACGCTTCCTATTTTGGATTAATTTTTCCTAAGCACAGAGCACATATGCTCAGTAGAAAACATTCACGCGGTAATAGATAGTTAACTGGCATACTTTTAGCTACAAATGACTGGCCAGTGTTGCACACACCACATCATAATCAGCATTTGAGAGCAGAATTGTCTTGTGGAGAAGGACTTGAGATTGTTGAGGGACAAGAAGCTCAACATGACCCGGCAGTGTGCACTGCCCAGAAAGCCAAATATATCCTGGGCTGCATCACAGGCAGCATGGCCAGCAGGGTGAGGGAGGGGATTCTGCCCCTCTGCTCTGCTCTGCTCTGCTCTGCTCTGCTCCAATCTGCTCCAATCTGCTCCAATCTGCTCCAATCTGCTCTGCTGTGAGACCCCACCTGCAGTTCTGCATCCAGCTCTGGGGTCCCCAGTGTAAGAAGGATGTGGACCTGCTGGAATGAGTCCAGAGGAGGACCATGAAGATGATCACAGGTCTGGAGCATCTCTCCTATGAAAACAGGCTGATAAGAGTTGGGGTTGTGCAGCCTGGAGAAGAAAACACTCTGGGGATGCCTTATAGCACCTTCAAGTACCTAAAGCGGGTCTATGGTAGAGCTGAAGAGGGTGTTTTTACAAGGAGATATAATGATAGAACAAAGGGCTTTAAAGTGGAGTGGATTTAGATTAGATATTAGGAAAAAAATATTTACTGTGAGGTTGATGAACAGGTTGTCCTGAAGTTGTGGATATCACTCTTTCAAAGAGTTCGAGGCCAGCCAGGCCCTGAGCAACCTGGTCTTGTGCAAGGTGTTCCTGCCCACGGCAGGAGGTTTGGACCTGGATGATTTTTAGGGTCACTTCCAACTCCAACCATTCTATGAGTCTATGATTCTATGATCAGGTCAAATGACTATCTGAATCCACGGTGAAAAGAAGTGCTCAGTGTAACTGGGACTGCTTCTATTTGTGCACAGATGACGCTTATTTGAGCAGAATATGTGGAATTTTGTATCTGTTTGGTTTTTTTATTCCCTGTGTTGCACATATAATAAAATTATTTTGTCTGTTAAATGGAAATGAGAGTTACAGTGTGGTCCTTGTCTTGTGCACTTCTTTCACATTGTTTATTTCATAGACTTTTTCAATAAAGTGCCAGAAAATTGTAAAGCATTTAGTCCTTCCATAGAAAAATCACTCTGTTTCAAACAAAAATAAATTCCTCTTGTAAGATATTCAGCATTTGTAAATCTTAAGGAAAAAAAAATAACAGTCTAGGCGGAAAACTACATTTCTAGAAGTAGTTCAAATTAGTTTTTATGCACTGTATCTTTTCTATTTTACAATTTTACAGATAATTAATGAAAAGATTTTAAATTCCTAATAACCATAAAAAAATGAAAAAAAAATTGGAAAAAGGACACAGCTTGATCTAATTCCATATCTCAGCAAACTGAATTGTTACAACCACTGAGTTCATTAAGAGAGATTAAAGACTGACCAGAAAGACAAGGGTAAAAATGTGATTTTTATATGTTTGATCATAGATTTTAATAACTTTATGACTTTATCACAGAATGCTGTGTTTTCCACCCTGTTATGTTGCTTTCCAGAAGATAACCTAAATCTTCTTGGAACCATTCCCATTTCCTGGATTACAGCATCATTTTTTGTGAGTTCATGTAATGTTCTGTGCTGAAATATGACAGTTCTGGGATGATACATGAAGATAAGGTAGAGATGATGTGATTCCTTCTTCCTGAAGAAGTCCAGCTTCAGGAAATGTGTTCCTATCTTCTGCTGAGTTGTATTTCTGTTATCAGGAATTGTAATCTTGGAGTTAGGCCAAAACTATCCACCATATGGTATAGATTAAAATAAATTTATAAGCATTTCCTCTTGCAATACTCTTTTCCACTTTAAAAAAACACTTCAAAACCTATAATGAGAGGCGCCTTTTGGAAAATGGATTTTGAATGCAAAGACACTTCCTTACTTTAAACTCTAAAGACAAAAAAACCCCATAAATGACAAGTTTTTGCTCAACACCCTGTCACAGGAGGTGTATAAATGTAACAAAATTCCACAAGGATATAGCTTGTTGGAAACCAACATCCCTAATTAATACAATCTTGAAGTAATACTAAGAAGAAAAGGCCAAATTATTACTGAAAAAGAAGTAGAACTTCTGTTGATATTAAGGGGATCTTTTGCATGCATATTTGAGTGTCACTTTTAGTCAACAGAGTCATGGCCTTGTTGACCCTACTGGTGAAGTTTAAGAAGGGTCTCAAATAATCATTTAATCATTACTGCAATTAGACTTGTAAGACTGATTGGCACGTCAGTTAGCAACAGTGATGAAAGAGCCTTTGCCTTCAAATGAACTGAAAACTGGTGACTTGTAAGGCTTAAGTTCTATATCCCCTCATGCCAATATTAAATCTAAGGGGTTTTTTTCTGAAAATAAACCATGACAAGAAGTTATGGGGTGACCTAGAGCACTATGGCTGTGCTTAAGGTTCCTGGTCTCAGAACGGTGAAGTGAGACCAGAATAGAACTCAAATATAATTTGTTCTTATAACTCAAAAAGTATGATTCTACGCTTTCTGTCTCCACAAAATGTGATGAGACTATAGAGTGAGCACAAGCTATGGCACACACATCTGATTGTTTACACATTTCCCTTAGTGATTGTGTAAATGTTTGAAAATATGTATGCTGTTTAAGCATTTGCACACCTTTGTTTAAGGTATTGCACAGCTCCTGGAGTATAGTTCTCAGAAGGTAGCAGAGTTTTATAACAGCTCAGCAACATTAATAAATATTCTGCTTCGGAGCCCAACATCTTTCAGTGAAGATTTCTGTAGTTACCCCACACTGGCCTCAGAACGTGTCTTAATTTTTCATGCACAGTGTACATTTATTAACCCCATCCATATAGCTAATGTTAGCAACAACTTTATACTTAGGTGGCAATTGTGCTTTATTGAGATTCACATTAAATGTTCCTTTTGCCATGAGTGAGAAAATGATTGATTAAACTCCATTAATTCTCCTAACTCCCTAACAATTAATTCTGAAGGCTTCTTGACTCCATTTACATCAGATGCATTTCCCATCACAGACCACATAATTTCTTCTCTTGTACTGTCAGAGGTGCCAGTGTACAGTACCAACACTCTATGCCTCCAACAGACACATCAGGAATTTGGGGAGGGCAGTCTGTGCTTCTCTGCTTGCCCTTGCAGGTTTAGCAGCATGAACAATAAATTGAAGTTCACTGTCAAAGACCATATAGGCCTAGCTGTGACACAATGCTTTTGGAAGAAGATAACCTCTTATACACTTCATTTTGAAGAGAAGGAGAAGAAGAATACAGCTGTCAATAAAGGAAGAAGCAGGCAGTCTGAATCACAACAGCCGTGTGCAAATGTAGGGACTGTGATTAATTCCTGTGTTTGTGCAACATAAAATGGTTGGATTGGTAGAAAAGTTGGTTTACAAAATTTTGTTTCTATGACAGTCTTTGATTTGACATTACAGAGGACTCAAGGCCTTGTTACCTTTCACATCCACACAGGATGTTGTAGAAAGCTTGTGTGGCTGAACTGTACCAATAATCTTAGAATGCCCAATATCAAGATCTCAAGATCTGAACAGAAGTTTTAAGTGAGGTGTGGGGGGAGCCATCTCATTTAAAATTTCGTAGGGATCTGTAGCTGAAGTAGTTACCCACTCTGTGAAATCAGTTAAGCGAAAGAGTAGTTTCCAAAGCTTCCTTAATCTAACCCTAGTGGAGATTAAAATCCCTGAAATGAGTACCCACAAAGACCTGATTCTCTTCTGTGCTTATGGGAGGGGCCGAGGGGAAAAATTTGGATATGTTTGCACTAGAGATGTTGCAAGAAGCTGAATGCTATTTCCAGGTACTGTTACTAAAAGACACCAGTAATGAGAAATCAGGTTTCAGTGCAACTGAGGTATCCACATGGGCACCACAAACGCAGGCAATGAAAAATTTGTTTGATTAACACAGAAGGTTGGGATAAGCCCTAAGTGTTACAAGAGGTGATTCATATCTGAAACACACTCTTCACATGACATTTTTCATCACCACGATGAAATGGTTATTGTTTATTGTTTTTATGCTTATTGTTTTTATGCTAAGACCTTACCTACCAAGGTTCCACAAATTTTCAGAGAGTTATGTATTGTACTCTTTCCTCGTATGACTTTTTATGAAGAAAAACCATTATTTTTCCCACAGAACGGTGGTCACAGTCCTTGCACATATATTAAAGATCCCTTTGGGTTTTTTTCAGAAGAAAGGGAGTATTTTCCTTTCGTACCTTGCCACAACAGATGTGACAAAAAAGATTTACTATCAATGGGCAAATTCATTACTGCGGTAATGTACCGAAGTTCATATTACTAACAGGATTAATGTAAAAATTACAACTGAGAGCATTTGCCACAGATTTATCTTTGGTCTTCATAGAAGCACAGTAATAATTGTCATTGTTTCTTGAAAGCAATTGCTATTTTCAAACAACAAAACAAGCTTGCACGGGCAATCAGAAGTCATCATTCCTTGCCACAGAAAATAAAAAAAGCCTGCGATTTCCCTGAGTATCAATGAAACGATTTGTCAGTTGCCCCAGGCCCAAAATAAACACTGCAGTTAAAATTCTAACTAAACAGCAGAGGAGAAATGTAAAAAAAAAAAAAAAAAAAAAAAATAAAAAACAAAAAAAATGCCGGTTGCAATAAAGCTAATAAGAGACTGGAACTTCCATGTTAGGAAGATGAATTTGACTTGCACAAAAACCTCCTAACAAATTAATTAACATCAAAAACATTTTAGGTTATTCTTGGGCTTTGTTCTCAATTTCAAAACCTAAGTTGTTATAAAATCAAGATTTTATTGAAACTTAGTTAAACAGCACCATCTTCCTAAGTAAATATTTAACTTCTGACAGAAGGTTTAATGAAGGCTAGTGGGATTAACTTAAGAAAATACCCATGATTGGAGTGATTATTACAATTAGACCCATTCATGTCAGAGTTCTATGGTTCTATTAGATAGTTTTACCAAAGCTAGTGGGATTAATACAAAAGCAATGCCCAAATTTGAGGTCATTATTGCAATTAGAGTTGTACATGTCGACAATTCATGGATTTATTAGAGAATGATTAATGTTTTTATGCTGGAGCAGGGAGTTTATTGTCTGCTCTAGGCCACATGTCATCAAATCAAAATTTAGCTGTAATGCAATAATATTCCCCTAATTGTTGCAATCAGTTATGCTAAAGCAGCTCTTAACACACCAAAATATGGAAAGGTTTGTCTTAAGTTGTAGCAAGCTACAGGTTCCGCTCTTGCTGGAAATATGTTAAATAGAAAGCATGGCCAGCGAGGTTAGACCTAAATGTGAATCACACAAAGATAAAATGGGATGGACACTCACATTCATACTACCACCAATACTTGTTGACGCTGCCAGGTCACTGTCACACAGTTCTAGTACAGACTGATTTATAAAGCCCTTTTGTGGTGATAATGAATTACTCGCTATTACCTTTGGGTGGGCTTTTTTTGTTTGTTTTTGGGTTTTTTTTAAACTTTTTTTAATGACTTTTCAAAGCACTGATTTGATCAGGCAACACACTGAGTGATGATATGCCAGATTAATCAAGATGCCTGAATTCATATGATGGGACATAACTTGGCATTGCTTCTTATAATGAAAGCCAAAAAGTGCAGAATATGTTGTATAGTAATGGAAATGAAAAAGACTGGCTTTTCTGGCTTTCTGAAAGACAGAATCTGTCACTGTCTGCTCTAATTTTTAATAAAGCAGTCTCCACTTAGTACTTCCCAAAACCTCTTCATTCAGATTTGCTATTGGAAGAATTGCGTTAACCTTGAAAAGTAATGAAAAGTGTGAAAACTGAAGTCTGCTTTTTTAAGTGCTGGTTTTAACTCTTTTCCCCAAAAAACTGTAGTGAAGTCTTTAAATAAATACAACTCACTGCAAATTTCCTATGTTCAAAACTCACAAATGAAACTCCCATGAAAATCACGACTGGCTTTAAAAAAATCATTTTTAGAAATATTAAAATTATGGTTATTTTTATTCTTTCCTGCTTTCCAATTTTTGAAACTCTTCTGAATTGCCATACCCTTTAAATGTAAATGCTGTATGACTAAGTATGCTGATTTCCTCTGGCATAATTTGCACATGCCAAATTATGATTTGGGTCTTTGGCTGCATATAAACTCCCTGGTGAAAAACTGTTGGATTTCTGCCTGTGCTATCCATCATAACGTGTTCTTTATCGGGTCTACTCCATTCAGGCCTCTCTGCAAAGATACAAAATTCCACTTCTTATATGACCTTTAATCTCCTTTCTCCTACCTTCTTTAAACTATGTATTTCACACCTTATGCTCCCTCTCACTGTGTTAACTCTCTCCCTTAGACCGTCACAACCCACAGGTTCCCAAGTCTGAGTCTTGTTCATGAAGCTACATTGCTTCAGTCGCCTTTTGGCCCACACAATCCACTTCCCAGTCTGTCCTTGTGTGGCCTGTGCTCCCTGCCAGTGGTGGCTCCCCATGTCTTGTTTATCCCTTAATCACACTGCCTTCCTTCATGTCCTGAGCTCTGACATTCACAGTGCCACTTCACTGTCACTTCCCTTTAAGGTGCTGATGGGTTTTCATACCTCCCACACTGAGATGCCTTTTCTGTTTCCTAACATCACTCTGCTTCCTTGATTGCCTTCCCTCACTTTTAGTTTGCTCTCTTTTGCTCCTCTTTGATGTCCCTATTTGTCCTTTCACACACTTCCCCCTGAGTGTCGTAAGCCTCTCTTCTCTGCTTCACACCATCTTTCTCCTCATGGGTGTCCATTCTTCAAATGAGCAGGTCCCTGAGCAGCAGTAGGCAGAGTTCTCAGATGTCACATTGGCAGAGCCAGCACTGCCAAGCTGCAGGACTTTATTAAGAGATTTAATGATAGCTAATGTGGTACCTTAAACTGTGGGTCCAGGAAATAATTGATTATGTGACAAACCTCCTCACTTGTTTTATTGTCTCTCTCTCTCTTTTTTTTTTTTTAATGGTCTTGGGGCTTCAGCCAAATGAGGGGGTATGCACACCCATTGCACCCTGCAGGGTTAAGGTCCAGAAGCCAAATAAAAATTAGGCAACATTGATTTTTGTTCTTACATTAATCTATAACTCTTGTGAATATTTTGAAGATGAGTCATGGTCTGTGAAAGTTCATGTTGGCAACAACAGAAGGTTCACAGCATATTACAGGTAGCCTGAAAATTCTTGGAATTAGCAGCCTGTTTGGAACCACTGCTCTGTTATAAAGGGATCCACAGCTGTAACGCTTCCACAGCTTGCTGGAGTTTTCTCAGCACTCTATGTGAGACTAGTTACACTTGCTATTTTAGAGATATAAATCTGTTAATTTCTGTCTCTTGCACTTTTACTTCTTCTTGAGTAAGTTAAGACATTTCGTATGGAAAGGGAGAAAATCCTTTGGCTCTGCTTTTTGCTGCTGTTCATATAAGTGATCACATGCAAGCTATATGAACATCCTTGCTTTCCACAACATTTCTGTGATCTGGTTTGAAAATCCCTGAAGTGTGAAAGTGGAATGTTACATTTGAACAAGAAGTTGTTTCTACAAGGTTACTTCCTCTTTCAGGTATGGTGAATTTTCCTGCAGAAGTCACCTCTACCGGTTTAACTACACAGAAGTATTGTACCATCTTCTCCTTTATAATGTGATTAAAAATAATTAATTCAGTTTTGACAGTATAAACCTCTGTCTCCACATTTACATACTCATAAGTTGTCAGAAGGGATTTTTGTTTCAGCTTAAACTACTTCTGAATGGTATAAATTTAAGTGAAATTTATAATGTGGACAGAAAGGACAGCTACATACAACATGGATGCAGTTCATGGCTTGTGTCATTGTGGACATAATTATCTGAAACAGTAAAAAATAAGATAACATATATGTCATGGAAACCATTAAGGAATATCTTCTTCATAGAGTTAACAGTGGACACATCTTACTTTGGAAATTGGAATGTGCTAGGAAGAGGCAAAAGAAAAACCACCAGTAAGCACCACATTGCAGCAATTTATCCGTACCAAGTTCAGCTGTTCTTGCCCACAAGTTAGTTATAAGCCAGTCATCTAATAAATAACAGCCATATTTGGAAGAAGACAAATTTTGAAGGTTCCAAAATAGGTTGGAATATGGCTGAGAGACCAGTTGTAGATTATGGGCCTGGTTAAAACAGCCCTAGAATATCACAGTGGTTTTCTACTTGTGCCAGAGGTGTTACTGTCACAGCCATTACATGGGTACACTTCAAATCTCCAATGAAAAAGCAGTGTCAAACTGCAAAGCTCCAGTGACTATGAGCTTAAAGAGGCACTGCAGAATGTGCATGGATCTGCTGAGGTGTCACCATGTTTTCTGGACTTCTGAGTCTGCTGAAGGAGTAGTGGTGTGAAGCAGGACAGTTGTAATATACACTTACAGATAATGCCCGTCAGTGCTTAAGCTGCTCCTGTTGCTTGCTTCACAGGTCTCTGCCAGACCTGCTCAGATCTTATAGAAAGCAATGTATGGGACAAAGACATTAAAAAAAAAATTTAAAAAGAAAAATTGCATTTCTATTGGATTAATTTCTTAATGCATAGAAGCCATTTTATTGAAATAAGTTTTATAAATGTTTTCAATAGCAGCAGCAAACGGAAGTGAGTTGCTTTGCTGTCATTCTGCAAGTGACTGTGTTTGGTTGCTAGATCACCTGCCTGGCTCCTAGCGATCTATCTGCTGTCATGGATGGCTATAATTAATGTGGGTCAAAATTGGGCTAGTTCTCAAACTGTAGCAGTTAATGTTCTTGTCTTCATTATGCCAATTTGTCTTACTAAAGCAGTAAATACATCTCTGTAAATGGAGAAAAAAAAATTAAAGGGAAGCAACTCTTGCTGACAAACTGACATCTGTCAAATGTAATTTCTAGTAATAAGTTTCCTCATCCTTTGGGAATATTTTTAGTCTTACTATTTTTAACTCAGAACCTCTGAGTTCTTTTTCCTTCCTTAGCAGTTCACAGATAGCATGTTGTTAATATTGGTTTAAGTTAAAAATATTATATTTTATGATACAATGATGCAAAATTGAATATGTTAAATGGATAATTTATGGACTGCTGTCTGTTTTTCAGTGCTTTGGAAGGCATTTTCTAGGCAAAAAGAGTTACATAGTTTCAAAACTACTACTGAACCCTCATCACTGCTGGACCAGCCTGTTGATACTCTTTCGAGTGCCAAAAAATGAACATAGCTTCCTATAAGTTTACATGTCATCATTGTAACTAGGCTGAGGGTTTGACAAAATCTCATAATGTAGACACTTTCAGGCTTTTAGTTTGAATCTCAGTGTAAGTACAAGTGACAGTCTTTAGGGCCATGTGGTTATAGATCATGTATTTAATCACTGGGTTTATTCACCTAAAAGGAAAAAAAAAAGGAAAACAAAACCATTTTACATTTATTTTATTTTAAAATTTCATGCTCAATTTTGCAGTCACAGTGGTATGCTATGAAACATTGTGACAGATGGATGGATCTCACGAAATAATCTTTGATTGCTCTCTTTGTTCTTCCTGTACATGTCAAAAGTAAACAATAGAAAGCCTTTTCTCTGTCATGTTGCTTCTCAGTAGATTAAGATGGAAAGTGGAATAAGTTCAAAATATAAATATTATGGCAGGCTTAAAATAACTTTTCCTTGATGTTTGATTTCATCCATTCAGTATTTTATTTTCTGAAGCACAAATATTGTACTACATTTAACATTTAGGTGAAGATATATGAAAAACGTCCAAAACATAGAGAAAATAATACACCTCAAGCTGGCCAAACTTCCAACAAATACATTACAAATTAGGACATTTTTCTGTAAATTTCACTGAATTCACCTAACTTCTTGCATTTAGGTGAAGTTTAGCAATAAAAAAATCCACAGGATGTTAAGATCATGTATAAGGATACTGATCATAAGTCTCAGGAAGGGAAAAAATTACTCCACAACCATCATCAACTTCTAGTGCATTTCAAAAACTGGATATATTTGCAGTTTTCTTCCTTTAGTCCATTTTTAGCCTCCAGTTTGCTAAGCAATTAAAACCAAGTAACCTAATCTCAAAGTTCTTTCATTTTACTAGAAACACATTTTATAGTTTTCACTATTAACTTGCAGATTTTAAACTGTTTGAAAGCTATTCCAACATAACTAAGATAATAGTGCAGAACAATGCAGGTCCTATACCCAGGGCCTTTTAAGACCTCCCATTTGACCAAACAGCTTCGGGTGCAATGGTGCAGATGCTCGCCTACTGGAGTGTGTCTGAAAGCCATCACACTCACATTGAATTACAGGCACACTATAGCAGTAGGATGATCAGAGCATGGGCTGAGGTAAAAAATAATTTCATTTATATTCAGTCATGTACCATGTACGCAGATTTTACCTGGCTAAATTATGCTTCAAGGCTTGTTTCTATTTAAGCAGGAAAATGACAAGCTTTAATAGACGACACGGAGAGATGTAATGGGCCCTTAGTGCCCACTGACGAAAGCCCTCTTGATTTACACAGCAGAAGCTATAAGCTTTCTTTGGGTGCACCACCAGTGAATGAAACAACAGAACTTGTTTTTGCAGCAATTTCAATACAAAAAAGACAAAAAAAAAAAAATGTTTACCTCTTTGGATACCAGGTATTCCTTTAATTTGTTTTAAAACACGTTTCTTGGAATTCCTACAGGATCAGGGGATCAGACTGTTGCTGTGAAGAGCCCTCATGTTAATTCACCTGTGATGGCACTAATTCCTGTTGACAAATACCATGTTTACATTGTAAATTTTATGAGAAAATTGTGATGGAGAAATAATTAAACCAGAAGAAATCATTACCATTATGGAAAACTTCTTTGACTATTAGTTCCCCTTTCTGGCTAGCAAGCTCTTAGCAGTCAATTCTTATCCTTTGACATTGCAAGAGAAAATCATACCTATCCTGGTGCAGCTATTTAAAGATTTAAATATAAAAGAAAAAAGTTGCCCGCATGCATTGCTTGATAATATCGTAAGGTTCATTAAAAAAAAAAAAAAAGACTTTACAATAACAGTAGTTTTAGTGTAAGAAACAGGAATTATCATTACTATGACTGCTAGTAAAATATTTCATTTTTTCTTCCTTCCTCTTTTCCTCCCACCTCTTCTGATCATATTTAGTTCCTGTCATATGTGAGTAGGTAATACTTTCCCAAATTAATCTGAAAAATGGCCTTCTTTCACAAGTGGCTTTTGCATGTGTTTAAACATACATACTCTACTAATGTACTCATGCTAGCAGCTTTAATCTTGGCAAGAATACGAAGTGTACAAATGCAGTGCCCAGAAGCCTCAGTCACGCTGCTCTGTTCTTAGAGCAAGACTCTGGAGGGTAGAGCAGGCACATCGCAGGCACTTTGTGTCACTTCACACCACCGGCTTTCCCTCCCTGCCAGCACACTGCAGTTAAAGGAAAAAGACATCAACTCGAAATCAGACATGAGATGCTGTCCAGTTGAAAAGGTTACTGCAGCAAATGAGCAATTAGTGCACCCTGCTGCAATGACTGCTTTAGGTTGAGAAAGGACTTAGACAAAACACAATAGCTGAACACACTTGCTTTGTAATCTGTTTGTCACAAGTCCTGCAGTCAGTGCTGTACGATGTGTGGGCAGGGTATAACCCTCAGGGAAGGTGTGAAGCCTGTTCTGCCCAAGAACACCTGGCTTATTCTATGTTTATGCCTAAACTTGAAAAGACTGTTTCTTGTCAGCATATACCAAATCAAACCCTCAAACAAAATTTGCTGGAGTAGTACTTTTCAGGTGACAAGATCCTATGTACTACAAGCGCTTTAAAGAAATGCCATAAAAATCACTTCACTAATCTGCATGAGTGCAACCTCATCGAAGGGATCCATTTATCAACTTAATCAGATACTTATTGCCTGGCCTACTGTTCATTACAAACAAGGTTGCTAAGAACTGTTTTCTATACCAAAATCTGGTCTTATGTTGTTTAAACACTTTGTTTTCCACTGTTGGTTTGACAGTCTCATATCAGCATGATTCTATCAACAGAAATGAAATGTAAAAGCTCATAATTGTTATTTATGTGATGGTTTACAAACCTCAAAACGCTCTCTGGGAGAAAGTACACAAAGCAACAAAAGTCAGGAGGCAGAGCAAAATAACTAATGCAATGGAAGAGTGACATAAAGTCAGAATAAATGGGAAGAAAAAGATAGACCAACCACTTAGGTGAGATTTACAATGGCAGAGAATCTACATGCTGGAATTTGTAGTCAATTGTTGCAAGCCATTAATGTATAATGAATGTGTGTTTTCTTCACTGTAAAAGATGCTCTAAAACCCAAATATCTTCCCCTGTGAGAAACAGACACATCTGGATTTTGTTAAGGGAGCACGCAATGCAGACAGAACTCTACCTTCCACACTGCAAAAGGGACAGCTGGCAGAGAAATAAATTGTCACTTTCATAAAGAAAAGGCTTAATTGTTCAAATCTGGGCACTAACTTCCACCTCCTCACCTCCTTTTGCTCCCTGCTCCCAGCAGGCTTCACAAACATTGAAGAATAGAAGGGAAAAGCTTTCAAGTAAGGAGAGGCCAAAGGGTTTAAAGGAATGAAGCAACATGATTGTTTTAAGTTAGCAGGTTGCCAGGTGGCTTAATCTGGTCTAAGACAGAGCTGCAGCCAACAGGAAAAACCCCATCCTCCTATCTGCTCTTATCAGCCAGTTCTCAAGGATTTCCTCTTCCCCAGCTCCCCCAAAATGTGGCTGCAAAGAGAGGTATATTAACTTGCTAAAGAAAAAAAAGAAAAAAGAAAAGAGAGAAGAGAAGAGAAGAGAAGAGAAGAGAAGAGAAGAGAAGAGAAGAGAAGAGAAGAGAAGAGAAGAGAAGAGAAGAGAAGAGAAGAGAAGAGAAGAGAAGAGAAGAGAAGAGAAGAGAAGAGAAGAGAAGAGAAGAGAAGAGAAGAAAAGAGAGGTTTCAATAAGGAAATCAATGGGGGTTGTGTGAAAACAGGACACCTAAGAGATTTGTGTTATAGCCCAGTGTGAACACTCAGGAGATTGCAGGACAGCTCTAAATAGAGAGGGAAGCAGTATGGCACATGCAGCATATAGATTGGTGAGAACAGCATTTGAAGTATTTTAAGTATTTTTAAAAATTGTGGGTTTGCCTTTTTTTTCTTTTTTTCTTTCTCTCTGAAAAGGAAACAATATAACCCAAACTTATTTTTGGAAACATTTATTAATGTAAAGATAGGTATGCTGATGAAAACACTTGGGAGAATTTTTCTGGAAGATCCTGCTTGATCCTGGTTGGTGTTTTTCCCTCTTCAGCGAGTGCAATACTTACAGGGTAAAGTACCCAGAATTGAAAAAGAAGGGTCAGTCTGAATTAATGCTTTGCTTTCAAGAGGATTTGGTTCTGCTCCTGAAGAACTGGAACTGCTCCAGTACTGCCCAGAGAGAGAAAACCTGCTTACTTAGTCTTCCACAGCATTTCACACAATTAGAAACACAACTAATAATGCTTTAAATTTTGGATTTGCCTATTTGTCCATCTACTACTACCCAATATTTATAATACTGTTTACATTGCTGGCTGAGGTAGCTCTGACAGCAGAAGCAACTAAACTAATCCTAAGAGGTATTAGAGAAGGATGGTGCTCTCAGGCAATTCCCTTACATGTTGTTAAAGGAAATTGAATCAAAGGAAATCCCCGAAGACCTTTTAGAAAGAGGTTTTGCATTTGTCTCTTGATATCTCCAACTAAAAGACAAAAGCAGCCCTGAGTCATCAAAGGACAAAAGATGGCTTAGAAATAATTTATTGAAAGGTCATGGGTTAGTTTTAGTAAACTACTTTGTAACATGTGGATCTCAGAGAATGATCATTCTAATTTAGGAATCATGAGCAGAACAGTGAACAAAAATATTATCTAGGGCTTGGGGATAGTAATTAATAATTCAGTTATAAGTGGCATTTTAAATACAGTTGTCTATCTAGAAATGGAGAAAACTCAAGGACAACACAAACTAGAAAAACACAACTGCAGCAGAAGTCATTTCAATAATAGGCTGTAAACTGATAGCTGATATATATTTCAGATTGTTCTAATACGAACAATATTTTTTGGAGTGCAGAACAATAACTAATATTGCCCAGAAGAAAGACCTTTTAATTTTTAAATCTCTATTTTGTTTGCATAATCTACTTATGGCATTGTAATTTTTGGCTGATGGTGATACACTCTATTTAACACAATGTACTGTGTAAATAAGATCATGTTTTTAGTAATTTTTTTCAAGGTTGTTATTATTATCTTTCATTTTTTCTCTTTGCTGACCTGAGGTAAGAACAAGAGCCTTGAAATATATCAATGGTTTCACATGCTTTTGCCACTCAATTATGCTAAGCCATCTGTAATCCAATGTCCATTTCCTAGATTACAAGCTATCCAAATACCAAAGAAATCTCAACTTTCTTCTTTATTCAAAAAACTCAATTACTCTTTATAAGTGGAATAAAAACCCACAAAACACCAAAACCAACAATAAGACCCAACATACCCTGTGGTACACACAAGGACTCTGAAATTCAGTCAAAACCAACAAAGCTGTCATCAATCTGGTGGAAAGCTAGAGATGATGATTAAGAAAAAGTTCATTTTGCAACATTGCATTCTATATTGTGCCCTTTTATTGTTGTTGTTGTTTTTGTTTCATTCAAAGAACAACAGTCTGTAGCAAGATCAATATTTTCATGCTTCCTTTTCCTTTTTCTTTTGTTCCTAAATGTTTTTGTTATGGTCCTGAACTTGGACTCTTTAAGATGCCATGTCTAACACGCAAATGTATTGTTAAATGCATGTTACAGAGGGTTTTTTAAGCTTACAGTGTAATTATGAGGCTTTAACACTAACATACAGAAAGAAGAAGAAAATTAGAATATTCACAGAAAATATAATGTGATTTTTAGGTGAGAAAAGTTTATCCAGAATTCAAAGACTATTCAAAGAAATGTACTAAGCAAAAGAAGGTATCCAGTATAAGCAAAGGACACCCAACAGCAAAGGAATTTAAGGTTCACATTGAGGAACAAAGCAGTTTCACTCTGAAACACCAAGAAAGAGTTTTTCACTTAGTTCTCTTCTATCTTGAGATTTCATACACATATTTTTTAACACAAATTTCTTGTCTGAGTGACAAAATCTGAAATATTAGTATCCTAATGTGTTATAGAAACTTTCTCCCTTTTCTCTTGCTTGCTCTCTCATCCCCACATCCCTAGATTAAAAAATTGCTGAAAGGCGGGGAGCTAGACCCTGTACACTCCCTTTCAGAAGCTTTCGTGGAGGGGTTTGGGCACAAGTGGCTTTAAGATCCCTTTTCATTACAAAATCTCAAAGTTGAATTTATATTTACAAAATATCCCTTCTTCATAAAATGTCAGTGTTAGTGGATGGTAATCAAACTTTAATTTCACTACAAAAATGAAGACCCTTTGATAATGTTGGCAGTAAAAGCATTATGGGAAATGAGAACAGTTTTTCATTCTGTTCAGTTTGTATCAGCACATCTTTCCTGCTACTAATTCTCTATTTGCCACGTCAACATGATCTGTTCAAATGGCTCCTCATCCTCAGTGCATCATCAGTTCCCCTGAAGTACTCCTTCCTCCTTTGTGGATTATCTCTTTGCTCCAAATCCCTCTTACATTTCCAGTCTCTGTGTGGATACTCCACCTGATTGTCCAGTGCCAGAAACCTTGTAATCCGTATAAAAAATAACTGGTGGATATAGGCAAAGAGCTTTCCAGAGATTTGGGTTAATTAGTGAGAAATAGTACTGAAACAATTATTTCTATTAAAAAACCTGAGAAAAGAAGAATGCAGAAACAATTTTCCATTTGTTTATTCATTTTTCATAAAAAGTTAAGTGTCTTTGGGTAATTTTTCTCTGGAACTTTAGAAATAGTAGATTCCACTCCCAGCTGAGGGCTGACCACAGGCAGGGACAGAACACTGGCTCAGCTCCAGCACTGAGTGGCAACTCCAGGTGTTCTGCAGAGAGCACCATGCTTAGCAAATGCATATATACACAGTGAAGTTACTGACTGTCAGGCTTACAGGGCTAAAGAAATTCTCCAAAGAGAGGCAAGATCTTAACCGGCCTTTCCAGCTGTGACCTGCATTATGACCTGGAACTCCTGCAAGGTATAATCTGTTGTAACACATTCTCTCCACCCAGACTATCACATGGAAAACAGTCTTTGCCTTTTGCTACAAAGAAACGTTTGCCCACAAAACTGCTAAATAGTGTGGAGGCGCACTCCATATACGTAAAAATTAGATCCTGCAGTGGCTGTGTGAACACTGAAAAAATCTTATTGAAAGCAATCAGAGATAGCTTTTCTTCCTCCTCTCCTTTTTTTAATCACTTTAAAAAAAGTGTTAAAAATAGTTCCTTTTTGCTCCCAGAGGCCTAATCCCTTTCTCGCATAGACTAGTTCCCTAGTGGTGAACCTCTGCTGAGTGCCTTCAGACCCTTATCATTGTAAATGAGAGAGTTCTTTTTGCCTTATTAGTTCTGTGACAGCACTCTTCCCTCATGCTGGACTTTCTGCAGAAGAAGATGTCGTCCATACATTGGTTGTTGTGCAGTCTGCAAGTATAGGAGGCTGGGAAAGAGAAACAGAACTAGAATTGATCTGTAGGGGATTCAGGAACAGAAGTAAGACAGAAGGAACGATGGAGCAGTTTCTATGCAGGTGTTTTTCTTTCGAAAATTTCATCTTTGCTCTTTGATAATGAAATGCCCTGGGAGGGCTTTTTAAATATATGAAAGGGAGTTTTCATTGGAACACATTTTGGGAAAAAAACCAAGAAACCAACATAAAAGAACATTAAAAAAGCTTATTACCCATTACACACCCATCCAGCATATAAGACATTCAAATGAGTTCAATCAAGCCAATTTGCATACAGCGCACACAAAACGGGCATGCAATTTGCACATTTTATTGTAAAGTAAAGCAATTCTCATGTCAGCATTCAAAGTCTTTAAAAGGAAAGTTCTCTATGTAGTTGAGTCTTTCACAGAGAAGACTGTGGATAGATAGTATTCATAAAATACATTTTATCTAAATTGCTAACTGTCTTTAGCAATAAAACCGTCTGAAATAGATGTTGACAAGTGGAAATTATATTAAAAACCCTGCAAGAATTCAACATATTCAGGGCTATGTTACTGTAATTTCAATATCCTGCTATATCTTTGCCACTTATAGAAAGTGTATTTGCCCCCAGTTGCAATTTTAAATAGCGAGACCTATATTTTTTGTGTCCCTTTTGACCTCAATGGAACTTCAACTCAGGAAAGTCTAAGAAATCAGCCTGTATATGTAGGTAAAAGCCAGAAAAACACAAAATTACTCAATATGGCTAATGCTAAATATTCCCACACAAAAATAGGAAACTTTGCATTTTTGGGATTTGGGAGAGATCTTAATTCTTAGTTCCTCCCTTCTTTCTCCTTGTGACAATTTATTTAGTTCTACTTCTTCAAGACCCTGTTTCAAATATCCTGACAGTACCAGTTCTTACCTACCAAACCCACGTTTGAATTCTACTTTTTGTTTCTCCTTCCCTGGCTCCTTAACTTATTTATTTTCTACTCAGGCTTTTTTCTCCCTCATCTGGCCTGGGACCAGCTCTATGAAAGAGTTCAGAGGGCCAAACCAGCAGTACAACAGTGAGGGGGATACATTGCTCATCTTTGGGTACTAAAGTTCCATTTTGGTGGCCCTAAGCCCACCACCTCACTGGCCCTCTGAGTTCAATCTGTTTCATTTCTTGCACCGGGGAATCCAAAACTGAATGCACTATATAGGTGTGGTCTAAAAAATTCTGAGCAGAAGGGGAATCACACCCAGTGATTGACTGGCCGTGTTCCTATTGAAACAGCCCTGGGTGTGTTTGACCAGCACACTGCTGGCTCCTGCTCAGCTTGCTGCAGCCAGCAACTCCAGGACACTGTTCAGCCAGGCACTCCCCAGCTTTTGTCTCTGCAAGGGGTTATTCCTTCCCATGGCAGATGTTCCTATCTGTCCTTGTTTCATTTAATGGGATTCCTGTTGACCTATTCCTGCATTTTGTTTAGTTTCTGAAAACTCTTCAGGGGCATTCTCAAATATATTGTTCTACAACTCTTACCAGTTTCAAAAAAGGACCTTGTGGTCATACAACCTCATGAAAAAACCAGAGGCAAATCTCACTGGAAAGGCAATTTTAAAGGGATAATGCAACACAGAGATACATAGGGTGACAGTGCACGCCATGGTCAAAGTGGGGAATAGAGGACAATACGATCTGTTGCCATTAGCTTTATTACGATTGCAATCACATCAGCATGACACGTTGGTTTTTCAGGTAAAATGTCGTGCTCAGGAAATTACTGCAGTTTGGATGCCTGAATATGATGGGACTTCTTGAGTGGCAGAACAAATAGGTAAGGGAACAAAGAGACAGCATGTCTTGCTCCCAGTCATTTATGACAGGTGAAAGGGCCAAGGTATGATGATCAGCACACACTGGGTGTGGTGTGGACCAGACAGCTCCTCATTGCCTCAGGAACCTGAGTTGTGTGCTCCTCTCATACATGGCTGATCATCGCACTCTGTCCACTCCAACAGTGCCTCCAGACTTCAGTTTCTTTTGGATAACACCACTATCACCCTGCCTTAAATGCTAGGCATGAAGTTGTACACAGTAGTGTTAGTAAGCATTGTCATGAAAAATTAAGGCCCAGGAATTTTGACAACCCAGACCAAATGGTTTGCCTCAGGATTCCTACAGCAGAGTGGATCAGTTTGTTTTGAAAATCAGATACATGACAGTAACTAGGGCTGCTGTCAGGATGCTGCTTAGAACTCTTTCCTTCCAAAACATTTTCAAAATTTAGTCAAGGCTGTGCCTGGGAACTCTAAATACAGCAGAATGTCAGCCTGTTTATATACCTCCCCAGGCTATTTTCAACAGCTAATTCAGATGTGCTGACCAGCAAAAGGCGTGCAAGTTTAAACTCTCTCAGGTATTTGTCATATATTATCAAAAAGAACCATCAAACTGAGGTTTCACTATTTAGCCAGTGTGGTTTATTTTGCAATTAGTTGGATAATTAAAAGAAGTTTTGTGTGGTAGCTGAGCAGGTAAGTGAGAATCCAGGAGCAATCATGTATTTAGGTTCTGCCAACACCTACAGCTGCAAGCACAGTGCTCAGCTGCTCTCTGCCAGTTTCCACACCCCAACCCAGTATAACAGCATGTACTAGAGTAGCACTGAAAAATAAGAATCTAGTCCATCTACTGTAGAAATTAACAGCTGTGCCTTTATTCATTTTTACTAGAGAGGGCCAAATTTGAGGACCTTGAATCTGACTGTGAACCACACTATGGCAACATATCTATAGTGTCTGTTCAACCAGAAAGTGGGTAAATCCCCCTCCTGAGCATGAGACTCCACGGGACTGCAAAATAGGCCTCTCTAGAGTTTCTACATGATCTCCTCCTTTAGATACAGATGCAAATATCACATGAAGAAGAGAGGATAATTAGTGCGACACAGACGTCTCTGTGGCTGGTGGTCTGCAGAAATCTTACCTGAGGCCATTCATAGTTCTGAGAAGCCTAAGGATGCATTCCTGAGCATCCCAGAGTCAGATACAGTAAATGGAAACTCCCACCATGGTCTTTAGAGTTGCCAAGCACAATTCACTAGTATTCCATGTGATTTTGTTGAAAAGAAACAACCTAGTAGAAATCCACAGTTAGTAGCAAATGTACTATATAAGACCAAGGGGAAAATAATTCCTATATTTAGTAGAAAGTCTCTCTGCTTTAAAAACCAGTAAGAGAAGGTAATTCTATTTAATAGAGGCTGTAGCTTGTAAAAGAAAGTACACAGTCTACAAATTGAAAATATCTGTGAAAAGACAACATATTTAATAGAAATTCAACAGCCTTCTTTGTAGCAGCACTCAAGCAATATTTGATGTCAGAGGGAAAAAAAAAAAGCAATTCTATTATTAGGACTGANTGTCAGGGGCACCTCCAAGAGCTGTGACAGTACTTACGCTGTGAGCGCCCCTTCCGCACTTCATTGCACAATGATCCTCAGCCGGGTTTTCAAACACAATTATTTCTCTGGGTAACAATGTGAAAGGCAGCTGCAGTGAGCGTGGAGGTCAGGCAAAGCAGGCCGTGGATGCAACAGCACCTGCCTTTTGCATGCAAAGACGGAGCAAATTACAACATTTGTCGCCAAGGAACTGAGCAGCAGCACCATGTGTGATGGCCTCACGAGCACCATTTTCATCGTGTGCATGGGTATATCTTTTCAAATCTAGAGCAGGGAACAGATGTTTCATCAAAAGACACATTTAAAATAAAGATAATTATGCAGTAAGAAGCTTAATTACATAGGATTATTCAGGTCCACTTAATTGCTTGACAGTTTGAGGGCCTCCTACATATTTGTGACAGAAGCACCCTTCTCACTGGGTTACCAAATTCAGTCATGGCTTCAGGACAAATGTAGTTGTTTTAGTAATCCAACTAACACTACTTTCTGATTTTCAGCTACAAGGCGAAAAAAGTAAGCAAACTCACCAAGTACTAAAATGTTGTATTATTCCCATAGGCACTGTATTTTCTTCCATAGAATATGAATAGCCTGAACTACAAAAACTTAATGGTTTTATCACTGTATAGTATGAAGAACATTAATTTCACTTAGACATGATTTAGATAAAGAGTAGAATCTCCTCTGGTCTTACTGCTCACACATGCCTACACATCTCCAGTTTTCAGAAGTTTGTTATGACTTTCTCATGTGGTTCTTTAAAAATAGCCTTTCATCTCCCCAAAAAGAGATACCTTCTTTCTCCACAAGCAAAAGATCTAATATTGTACCAAAAAAAAAAAA
>VWZT01015397.1:92181-103267 GCA_013397055.1 Pachycephala philippinensis
AATTATTTAACTCTAAGAAAGCATTTTTTAAAATCTTTTCTTAAACAACACAGCATGCACTGTGTGGACTGGTGCAGCCATTCTGTGGGACAGTATTCTCATGGTAGTTACTGAACTGATCATATTCATATATTTCACAGAAAAACGATGATTTCTGTGAAATTATGCTGACAGGCTTCCAGTGTGTTTCTGTGGGGTCCTGAGAGCTTACCAGCTGCAGAGCTTGGATTCAGCACTGCTCCAAAATACAAAATTAGGAAGGCAGACGTGCCATGTGAATCATGCTGAACAGGGAACCCCCACATTTACAGGGTCCATGCAGCTGGGGGTTTTAAAGGACACACCGTATCAACCCAGGTGTTTTTTACTCTTTACAGGCTCCAAAAAATAGTTCAAATGATTATTTTGTAGAGAGCTTTGCAATTAAATGTCATCCTTCCAGCCCTATGTGTGTTAGTTCCCCATACTCAACACGTTTTTTGATAATGTACTGTAGGGCAGTAGCAAAGCCACACACTGAATTTATATATAAGGGGTGTAAATGTGATATTGCAAGCTTGAGCACTAAAATGATCTCTTACTTTTCATCAAAGGGAGTGCTATAATATTCGCATCTGTCAAGCCATTGCAGACTTTTCTTATATAGACAAACTAGGAACTGTTTCATTGTGCATTACTGAAAAAAAACCCAAAAAAAACCCCTGCAGAAGAATTAACTTTATAAGGAGTTAAAGCTTCTCATTTAGAAAAAAAAATCCTTAGTTCAGTCTAAGCGGGTAAATGTAACTTAAAGCTTGGGAAAGACGATTACCCTATAATGGCTCCATTCACATTCACAAAGTTGGGGTCATTTTAAACTGCTGCTATGTTTTGGAATGCTGCCCAGAAAACTTTGGTGTGAAAAATCTGCTGAATGCCTCTGCGCTACATTAGCTAACAGTATTTAAGGTCAATAATGCAGGTGCGGGCTCTCCCTCATTCATTTTAAAAACTTAAAGGCTTCTTCGTAAACCCCTGTTTAAAAGAGGCTTTTGCTCAAACCTCTAAAAAGAAGACAGAATTGGGGAAGAATGAGGAAAGGATACCATTTTGCTGTTACCAGGAGAGAACAAATCATAAACCAAGTTTCAGTGCGGCAACCTAACTTTTACAAACATGTACCGGCACTTAGTGCACCTGCCAAGCAAATCGGGGGAACTTGTGCTACTTTCCACACTAATGGTGTCAAGGTGCACTGAGTGTTTCCCCCCTGCCGCTTGGGAGTGACATTAGAGGGCTCCGGTGAAGCATATGCCCGAGCTCCTACTCCCCAGCAGCTATCGTATGCCAGGGTGACACTTTGACTGATCACACCCAGGCACCGCTTCTGTCGCTGCAAATGGGCTTTCACTTATAATGGAAACGTTTAGTTCAAAGCACCGTATACATTACACATGTTATTAATGGCTGAAACAGATGCTTCCATCTACTGAAAGGGTTTGTTTTTATATAAAGCAAATCCTCCTGTAAATTTGGGTCTTTTATTGGGTTGCATATCAGTTTGAGGGATAATAATAAGAACAGCCCCTTCTACTTTGCTTTATATTACAGAAGCATTTAAATTTTTAATTTGTGTTTCATATCAATAAATTTATATACATATACACATATTTTATTACCCGTTTTATATGGCTTAGTTTGTTTCTGTTGTAAATTGCACAGTTTCTTAATCACTGCTAAGCATAAAATGCCCCACCAGTAAATTATTCCTACAATAAAATACACGATGTGGTTTACAAATGATGGTTATTAATTTCAGGACAGAGATGTTGCATTTGTATTGTGGTTTATGTTCAATTAACACATTGCTGCATTAATGCAAAGTGTCAGCACAGAATTGAACCAGAGACTAAATTAAAATGAAGTACCCTGAAAAGGAATTATTGCCTGGGCTAAACAGAGTAAAAGCCAATTTATTTGTGAGTTTACTTGTACAGTACCACCTGAGGTATTCATGAGCAAATCCAGAAGCATAGATCATGTTTCCAAAAGGAAACTATCTGATTGCTCTACCTTTTTATGCACATTTTGTGGAAAGAATTGTGTCTCTCCACACATGATTGATCAATGATTCTAAAGCTGGAGCAGGTGCAGTTCATGAAAGCCAGATTACAAGTAAAGGGAATACATCTTTAAAAATAAAGTCACCCATTTTTAAAATTAATTATAAACAAGAATTTTCCTAAGGCATATGCAGCTCATGAAGAAAAAGGGTGGCCACAGTGGAAACAGTGATTGTGATCTTTTAGATGCAAAGCATAACATTAGTTTTGCTTCTCAGATATGATTTTGCTAGAAAACTCTCTAAAGTACTCTGAAAAACTCTAAGTAAAAGCAGCAGACGGTAATGGTTCAAAATCAAAATGCTGAATTAGACTTTTTCAGAGCAGGACAACTTTGTAGGACAAAATTGCTTATATGTTTTGAATTTGAATGCTGTAGAAGTTAAAACTAACCCTGACTGTAAACCAAGCAGACTAGGACTATGTCCTTTGAACATGTGGTATGTCTCACTTCTGTTTTCTGCTCTCTCAACCTGTATGAATTGCAATGCTTTTTTTTTGCCCTTGAATAAATATCTGAATGGTTGTAAAATATTGGCATCAGAAAATAAGTTGGCACCATTAAAAAGATTCTGGATTTTAGAATACTGCAATCTGTTTAATATCAGGAAAATTAATTTGAATTGTGTCCCCTTTTTAGTAAGACCTCGAGCTGTAAAAGTTTAAGAGTAACCCCACAGAGGTTGCTTGACAAACCTCCCAAAATCTTTGTGAGATACTAAATTTCGTTGTGAGGTTTTAACTCTAGTACTTGTGTATTTTTAGAGAAACTTAAAAAGTGCAGCTGGCACAAAACCACCACAAAACTGGCACCACAATCCTGAATAAAGTCCTCCTGAGGTTTACATTTCATTCATGTGGATTACATCTGTTTAATCGTATTGCCCCAAAGCACCTGAGCTCCCCCTCATCTCAAGTGAGTGCTGGAGGAGAATATCACCCGTAGGCTTTCTTTATGTAATTTTTCTTGTTTCTCTCCACGTCAGCAGCAAGGTGAGAGGCAAGATTTGCTTCCTCACAAAACAGCTTTTAGGACACAACTCCATAGCTGGAGGGCAAGCTCTGTAGATGTCACAAACCTAGGCACTATTGCTGCTTCATCTCTAGTTAAAGTTTCTCTGCTGGACTGTGCTGCACACTCTCCATTTGGTGACCTCGGCATGAAGACATAAGAGACAGATTTAGGGAAGAAAACAACGCCCTGCTATCCCCCAGAAACCAGGCAAACCTTCACCACACAGTATTACCATAGCATGGGCTAGGCTGGGCTGTAAAAATTTTTTTGTGTGGTTCATAAGTAAAGTTCGATAAGCAGTGCTCGAAATAAAAGAATTTTCTAATGCAAATATTTTATGTAAACTCAGATTTGAAAATTCACCTTATCTAAGAAGGCATACAACATGTACTATTACACAGTTACAAGCCACTGAGGAATATATACTCTTATTATATAGTCAGCAAAAAACACAGTAACTTTGACTTCCTAAGTAAAAGGTGTTTTCTGTGGTGTGGCACTTCCACCTATAACAGTCTGTAGAGACCTGAACAGCTACAAGTCACAGTACGAGAGTCTGTGCATTTCCACTGCTTAGATTAAGATTTTTCCTTAGCCTGTGCCTCTGCTTAGGCCCTACCACCTGGGATATATCCTGCATCTGCAGACTGTGGTTTCTCACAAGCACATGACCGGACTTAAAATCCACTGATTTGCTGCTACATGGCTCAGCTCAAGAAAAATTTCCCCAAGAGATGCATCTCAGGAAAAAAAAAAAAAACAAAAAAAACGCATTCTTTTTTAAAATTACTAGTTCTAAATTATTTTTTCTTCTGTTCCTAGATCTACCACAGTAGAAATCAGCATTAAAAAAATAAAGGCGTTCGTTTTTTTATTTTAATAAGACAAATAATTTGAATATATCCAAAAATGAGGAAATGGAGGTACAAGGGAAATTACCATCAAGTTATTAATGCAGCTTTGATATTTAATCTGTGGACGACATATTCTAGAATGAATCTTTAGGGTGACTCTGGGGTCCACAGCTGACATAGTAGTTCAATAATTATGTGTGCATAGCAATCTGATAAGATAAATTCTTACTGTAAATTTGGAGTAACAATAACTGATATTGTAAAGTACTATTATTCAGGAAAAATGGAAACAGCAACATTTATACCTTTATAACTACATAAAAAAAAAAAAAAATTTCCTTCCTCTGACCCCCAGTCTTCAATGAATAATAGGAACTTTTCTTGAAAATTTTCTTGAATTTGCCATGCTAAATTTGCTTTCCCTTAGGCCCTTTCTGCGGCCATTTTGGTGCTAAAGAAGTTGTGTTTTATGACTGGTTTAGAAGTAACTTACTGGTGTAAAAATAATATGTAAAACTGGTAAGAGGAACAGCCTTGATTGAGTTGAACATTCTTTAATGGGGCAAAGATATTTCTAGTATTAAAAATTAACTACTTCATAGAAAAATAACAATGTTTAGTGACCTGGTAGTTCATATTTTACTGCTAATTTGTTGTATGAAATCCATTCATATGCTTGGACTATCTAAGCTCAAATGACGCACATCAGCTTCAGGCAATTTTGCTGTTGTTTAGAGCTAGTCCTGAATCAGGCTTTACTCTATGTTTTCTTCTACTTGATAATTTAGCTAAAGGAAAATAGATCACCTAATGGATTACACTCACCCTGAAGGACTTCAAGTGCCAGATGATAAAGCTTTGAAAAATGATCATATGAGACATGGAAGGATGAAGTATGCAGGCAAGAGTAAGGAAATATGCTTTTCAAAGAAAGGCAAAGAAAAGATTTTGCTTAGGTAATCTGTATACAGACATTTTTTTTTTCTTTTCAAGATTGACTCATTGTGTGAAGAATTCTAAGAATATGGTCATGTCTGGCAGTCAGGATGCAGCAAACAAACCCACTGAAATATCCAATCTGTTCATGGGTATGTTCTTGCGGAGTAGGCTGCAAAAGAATTTTGTCTTCCAGAGACTGCCACAGTTACCTGAGGGTTATACACTTGAAAAATATGACTTCACATTTAATACTTGAATATCATATTGTTAAGTATTCAGGAATGGCTCAAAAATTGCTCAGCTGGAAGAAAAAGAGAGCTAAACAAAACACCTGAGACACGCATTTAATGCAGTGTGATTTAAGGAAAAGTGACTTTCTTTTGTTACTCTTGCCTCCTAGATGCAATGTATAGCCTCATTTTGGAAGATTTTCTCTCTTACATATAGCCTCAGAGGCCTTGCTCCCACGATGCTTGCTAGTTTTTCCCTTCGATAATACATGACTATAGATAATAGACTTTCAGTGTCACAGATTCAGCACAATCTCATGCTTATATATCAGAAAGTGTCCCTTTCCTTCAGATATGTTTTTAGTTACAAATGCCTTGCACATTTCAGTGGCTTTCTCATGCTGAGCACTTCATCCAGGCTTGGATCTGATCCAGCTCTCACCATAGGCAGCGGCAAGAACCTTTCTGGCTTCAGTAGGGACTAAATGAAACTCTGTGGGTTTTATCCTCATTTCTACGTGTTCAGTCCCAAGAGCAGCACTTAAACAGATGCTTACATTTGTGAGTAGTCCTACTCAAATCAAGAGATCACTCACATGTTTATAATTAAGTACAAGCAAAAGTGGGAGCATGTACACATATATGTGTATGGTTATATGTGTATGCTATTAAATTATTGAGGCCTGCACAGCTTGTGGAAAAAATATTACTTATCACCTTAAGTGTCAGAATCATAGAATCATGGAATCATGGGATACCTCAAGTTGGAAGGGGACCATCTAGTCCAACTCCCCGCCCCTCTCAGGACTACCTAAAACTAAACCATATGACTAAGGCCATCATCCAGTCACTCTTTGAACTTTGACAGGCTTGTTGCCATGACCACCTCCAGTGGCCAACCAACCTCTCAATGAAGAACCATTTTGTAAGATCTAATCTGAACTTCCCTTGAAAGAGTTTTATTCTAAGTCTTCCTGGTGTTTTTCTGGTCAGCAGAAAGAGGAGATCAGCATCTCCACCTCTTCTGTTCCCCCCTGAGCAAGATGTAGCCAGTAATGGGATCCTTCAGCATTTCTCTTCCCCAAGCAGAACAAGCCAAGTGTCCTCAGCTGCTTCTTCTAAGTCTTGCCCCTGAGGCCTTCTACCATCTTTCTTGCACTCCTCTGGATACACTACAATAGTTTGATGTCCTTATATTGTGGCACCCAAAGCTGCCCCCAGCACTCGAGGTGAGGCTGCCCCAGTGCAGAGCAGAGGGGACAATCCCCTCCCTTGCCCGGCTGGTGATGCTGTGCCTGATGCCCCCCAGGACATGGGGGGCCTCCTGGCTGCCAGGGCACTGCTGGCTCATTGCCATCCACCCAAAACCCCAGATCTCTTTCTGCAGGGCTGCTCTTCAGATAGTCTCTGTTCTGTGTATTTTTCAGAAGTCAAACACTTGAAATAACTAGTCCTTTTTGACGAGGCTTTCATTATATCTGACATAGTCATTCTTCACAATGACCTGCAAAATGTAGCCCTTTATCTTACTCAAATTTGTTGTTGTTGACACAGGCCTGTTTGTTTTTGTTTTTTTTTTTTTTTTTTTTTTTTTTTTTTTTTTTTTTTTTTTTTTTTTTTTTTTTTTTTTTTTTTTTTTTTTTTATTTGCCTTATTTATAATGATCAGATGAATAGTTTGGGTGGACTATTTTAAATCAATAGATTATTTGGGCATTGTTCAGCTTCAGTTTGTTTGTGATCTATGATTAATTACCTGAGTGTTTAAGTATGATTTCTGTATTCTGATTGGATGCCTGAAACTTCTGAGAACAGGAAAAGAAGGAGTCAGAAACAATAATTAGTACACAGTCAAAGTAAGAACACTTTTTAACACATGAATGACTTGGTACAATATGAAAAAGGATGTTAATATGGACAAAATCTCTTGATAATTAGTACAATTAAAAAACCGTTTGTGTAAAATACTTAAACCAGTATTTTTGCTATTTTCAACCCTCTGTGGTTAGTTCTGTGTATCCATTATCAAATTGCTGCAAAATAGTAAAAGCGCCACACTGCTGAAATGAGAAAACTAATTTTTGCTAGAACAAATGTTATTGAACATTTTATGGTGTAGATAGAGCACGGAAGAAAAAGCATAGGTGCTTAAGCTGTTAGTGCAATTGACAGAGGATTTCACTGACCTATTCCAGACATTACCATTTTAGCAACAACTTAGTTAGTCTTTAAGAAAAAGTAGTTTTAATGAGAATGGTCTACGTGATAAACAGCATCCTTTTCATACCCATGTGACAAGGTATAGAAAAAAAAAACAAAACAGTAAAAATAATAAAAACTAACTGCCCTTAGAATACAATACAATTTCAAAAGATTTTGAACAATGCCTAGGATGAGTAGGGTAGCTATAAGCAGCAGCAGGAGTGCAGCTGGCTTCTGTGCATGAGGAAAGTTGACATGTGAGCACCTCCAGTTTTTATTCAGACAATTTCAGGGAAAAAAAGGAGCCTCAGAAGGTAAAATAAATCCTTCAAGTGGAAAAGAATGACAGAAAAAAACCCCCTGAGATCAGAGACCTGTGACCAAGAGGACACAGGTCTGGATCCAGTTTTCTCTGGAAGTCTGTTGCAGACCCTCTCCTGGAGTTTGAGGCATCCCACAAGTTCCTGGGGAAACAGCCAGGAACTATGCAGCTGGCTTGGAAAACAAACCAGCACTTGCACACACCTCTGCACCTTTCGTGGTCTGGCTTCGACTCAGGGAGATGTCACTGAGCTAGGTCTTAGCCTAGTGTCTGTTCACCTTGTTCCTACCTCTGGGAGGAGAAAAGGAAGCTTTAGTTATTTCTGCTTTTACCTTCAAGGTCAGATAGGTTTCATTCCCTCCCATTCTCTGAAATCCTTGGAATTTCAGAAAGAGTTTTTATGGCCGAGGGAGGTTAAGGTGTGCCTGGTGGGGCAGCAGGGTGGCTGTGGGAAATTCTGGCACCACCAGAGGTGCCCCCTTTCTCCCTGATGTCATAGCCCTGGTGTCCTGGCTCAGGTGTTTCTAACGGAGATTCACAGTTGTGGGGGGAATGTCTTGACTTCACGCTTTTCTTCCCCTTTCCCTGCAGTCCAGTTGAGTATTGATATACTTGTTTAGGGTTTTTTCCCCTCAACACTTTGATCAATTATTAGAAATTTGGGGTAATGGGCATTAAACTAAATTAAATAAATCTTTTCCAAGCTGAAAATATTTTGCCAAGGAAAGGAAGGGAAAATAAGTCATGACGAAATCCCCTCACTGGCCTTGCCACAGTGCCTGGTAACAGCAGAGAAGGGGGAGCACAGGCTCTTCAGTGAGGCCTTAGTGCCTGTTCAAGGGATTGGTAAGCACCACCTCCAACTGCGGAGAATGAAGCGTTTAATACAATACACCATCTAATTCTTTCACATTGACATGGTGTGCCAGGAAAAAGACAAAGCATTCAACACGGATTGTTCTCATACTGATAAAAGCAAGAAGCAACTGCACTAGGAAGTGAGTTGCACTACTGCAAAAAAAAACTAGAAACACAGAACTGGGACTGTGTCTCATGTCAAATGCACAGACACTTAGATTAACTCTGATTGTAATTGAGAGCAGAATTTGAAGCTGTCAATTTATTGCTGAAGTGCTGCCTACTCCTAAAACATTTGCTTTGTCTAAAAGTAGCTTATGCAAATTTAAGAACAGGGGTTTCAGGGTTAACAGAATCAGGGGTTCAGCATATGCAAATATTCCTTTAGCTAGTGGAAAATTAAACATCTTTAGCTAGATGTTAGAGCATGTTATATTAAAAAATATAACACTCTCAGGAGAGAACACCTAACATATATCGAATGCTGATGACTGAGGAAGAAAAAAAATTTATTCCTCTTTATCTCAACACTTAGCTTAAAGTAGTTGTAAAACCTCCAGCTTTAACATGGGCTGGCATAATTTTGAAGCCAACTTGTCACTATGCTAAGGAAATCATTGGTGCCCTGCATGGTTTACTGGTTTGGAATTTAGTTGTTCAGAAGGCAATGATAGGAATTTGAGGCAAGTATTCCACGGAAGTGGGCAGTATTTTAATGAAAACTTACCCAGCTAATGAGCTTGACAGGAGGCTGCTTTTATCCTTGAAACCAAAATAAAACACCAATTTGTAACCATTACTACTGTAAAACAAATCTTTACTATTTAATTCTTTTCTGGGCAACAAATTAAAATGAATTTCATATTTGTTGGTTTGGGGGCTTTTTTCATAATTAATTTTTTACTTGTTTTCTAGGTCTGTTTTTTTCAGACTTGTAGAGAAAACTCATTTCTTCATCTGAAAACCTCTTTCACGTTTGGCTCATGAACAATAAAGATATGTGAAAGTGTCTTGAACTTTGTTTTGAAGCTCTAGCATATCCTGAAAAGGTTCTGCCATGAAAATATGTATCATATCATATAATGAAAATGTTCTCATCCCAGCAAGATGTCAACTTCAAGTATATGGTAAACAATTAACTTTCATTTACATTCTGTCATTAGGTGTCACTTACATTTTGCTGTGACTTTATCATGCATCAGATACTTTATTTCACATCTTTACGAAATTCACAAACCATGAATTTAAACATCCCACATTTTTGACATGTTATTCCACATGGTAAGTGTCAGTTTTTCGAACAAAACCTAAGAATTACATAAGATTGAGATCAAATTGAAATGAAATTAGTCTGAAATCTAAAAGTTAAGCTAAGTCATTTACAGCACCTTCATAAAAGGTTGAGATATGAAATGCAAATTCTCTCTGGAATTAAATAAAATATGTTTAAACCATGTCATATATTATAAAGGTCTCTGCTGGTAGATTTTTTAAAGACTGTCACTTTATTAGAGCACAGATATTAATAGGAGATCAATATGTAGTGCTGGATTCTAATTTTAAATTGTTGGATAAATGCAGATGGTAATTAAATAGGAAATTTTGTGATTATACCCTTTGCCAGAAATGGTGTAATTTTAACCATGCAGCATGAAGTAATATTTTTTAATCTTTAATTACATTCTAAGATTTTAATAGTTAGATGACAGACTATCCATGGAAGAATTACTGTCAGATGTTCTCCTTTTAAACTCTAGAAAACAATGCTCTGTTGAATACACATGAAGCATTTATTTCTCTTGAATAAGATTTTCTCATTTTCACCTTATTTTCTTTTTGTAGTCATCTTACAAGACAGTACTACAGCTGCTGCACTGATTTTGCTGTTCATCTTTTTACAAAAATTTTTTATCTGCACTGAGTATTTCCATTTTGCCATGTCTCTGATTTTTTTTTTTTTCTCAACACAGAAGAAATGCTCATCTCTAAATGACTTTTGTTCAGCACAGAAATGTGAGGATTCATGGGGTGAAAATCACTTGTTAGGTACAGTGTGACACATAGACTTGTGATGTTGTGACTAAGTTCTTCTTGACAATGCTGGTTTTGTGATGTGAGTTCCTAAATATTTTAATAGGACCTGATAGGAATACTGGAGAGCCAATAGTGGGAGACAATACGTCCTGTTCTGATATGAGCCACTGCAAAATCTCAGGCTAATATTTTTTTTTTTTCTGTTTTAGTCTGCTCTTCTTCAAAAAGGGAATATATGTTTGTGTAAGAATGGCTGTAATTTGGCTTCACCCCTAGTTTTCCTGGTGCCCAAGGATTGGCAGTACCAGGATGCAATCAGCATTGTGGTACACCTTAGCTAACAACCCATGCCAAGAGACTCAGCAGCAGATACGGTGCAGAGGTAATTTGGGATTCTTGTACCCCTGTCTGAGCTTTGAATAGATTGTTTTTCCTCTCCTAGGTGTGTCTGCTCTCGCTGGTGTGAGCTTGAACATTCTTCAATCACATTCTGTTAAATGCCATATATTGCACCTGTGGTGCAGGTCTCCT
>VWZT01015399.1:0-51470 GCA_013397055.1 Pachycephala philippinensis
GGGAGGGACCCCACAGCATAGCAAAGACTCCTCCCTGAGCGAACAGAAGGTCTCGAGTGACGAACTGACCAAAACCCCCACGCCCTGTCTGCCTGCACTGTTGGTGGGAAGGAGGAAGGGGCGGGGGGGAAAAAAAAGGTGTTTTTAAAAGCTTATTTTGATTCTCATTATCCTCCTCTGATTCTGTTAATAATAAGTTTCTTTATACCTTTAAATTTGAACCTATTTTGCCCTTAGAGTATTTGCTCCCAGTCCTCATCTCAACCCATGAGCCCTTTGTTTTTTTTTTCCCTCTCCTCTGCCCAGCTGAGAACAAGAGAAAGTAAGCAAATGGCTCCCATGGGTGCCTGGCATTTGGCCAGTGTAAAACCATGACAGAAAGATACAGAGTTCCTAGGGAGTGCCCAAAAGAGGGCTACAAAGATGGTGAAGGGTGTAGAGGTGAAGCCATATGAGGAGCAGTTGAAATCACTTGGCTTGTTCAGCCTGGAGAATAGGAGACTGAGGGGAGATCTCATAGCAATCTAACAGCTTCCTCTTCTTTCCGGCGACCAGTGACAGGACCAGAGGGAACACATGAAGCTGTGTCAGAGGAGCTTTAGGTTAGATGTTAGAAAAAGGGTTTTCAATCACAGGGCAGCTGGGAACTGGAACAGATTCCCCAAGGAAGTGGTCACAGTACCAAGCCTGACAGAGTTCAGAAAGTATTTGGATAATGCTCTCAGGCACATGGTGGGATTCTCACGGCTGTCCTATGCAAGCCCAGGAGTTGAATTTCAACGATCCTTGTGAATCCCTTCAAACACAGGACATTCTATGATATAAAAGCACATAATAGCTTACAGATTGAAAGAATGAAATTACTAGAAATATTGTTCTTTCTCTTGGGGAGTTGCTAATGACACCTTTCTCTTCCACAAGGAAGAAATACTAAGCTACACCTTGATAATAGTAGATTATGGCCTCTTGTTCCCCCTTTGTTGGAACTGTGCCATTGTACACGTGACAAACACAAGACTGACGGTTCAACAGCTGTGGTCCCTGTGCTCTAAGAACAGGCTGATCCTGGACCTTAGATCCATTGCATTTTGAAGACACTTATGGTGAAAAACAGTCCTAATACAGAGAACAATATCTTAAAGATAGCATCGTTTCCTGGCTGATAACTTTATTGCATTCAACTGTATTTAATGCGGTTTGAATTCTTACAGTTTCTCAGGAGTTTGCTGTACAAAAGAAGCCGTAAAAAATGTATTAATTAGAGCACTGTAGAATATAATAACTCACTGTGAAATAGAAGTTAAAGAAAATTCCTCAGATAAAACTTTAATATAGTCTTGCTGAAAGCTAGAGAAACAACATTTTCTATGAAATATGACTCCAAGTATACACACAGCTGAAGCCCCCAAGCTGCTTGGAGCACCAGCTGCAATTTTAAAAGCACTGATACTGTCTGATAACATCTAATGGAAAACTTTGCAATAAGGGTAGATCCTCAGAGTTCCTAAAAGTACAGTCAACTTGAGCACCCTCATCACAACATCTAAATTGACATAAACCCTTCTCAGAGCAAAATCACAACAGTGGGAAACTTGAAAACTTGGTTCATTTCACATGGTTGTAATGTCCCTGAAGTTGAGTCTCCTGGCTGCAAGTTACATTGACACAGGTAAGAATTTTGTTTGACTCCAAGTTTGCCACTTATTAATGAAGAAGAAAAAAATACATAGGCAAAAGTTGAAGTTTAGTAACTGTACTACACTGTGGAAGTTATAGGAAGATGGAGGTAATGACAGAATACGTCTGGTTTTTTCACCTGTTAGCCTTAATTAGATCAACAACTATTGCTGTATCTGCAACATGAGAATTGGTCCTTGCAGATTGGTCTGTTTTTCCTTAATGGGAATCACTGCAGATGCAATGATAAAAATGGCCACTACCAGTGGTACACATCTGACTTGATGCAAAACAGATATACAAAGTGTATATACTTGACTCAAATACCCAATATTCTATCTGGTTATTTTTACATTATTACCATATCTGCAAAACATTTAAAAGTATAGCAATCTAAGTTGTGCCAGACCATTCTTAATTTTCAACAGGCTATTACATATTATTAAATAGAATTTTACCTTACTTGACTGGAATCCATTGTAAATAATCCATAGAGGAAAACAAAGAGCCCAACCAGGGCAGCAGGAATAAGCATTCCAGTATACCATCCCAGCCAGGCAAAATACAGTCCAATTTTTTCACCAAAGTATCGCCTACATGAAAAGGAAACGCATACATTGTTTAAAACTAAAACTTATGGTGACCTTTATCTATCTCTACTCTCAGAGTAGTAGAATAATTATAACAAGGAACTACCATCACAAGTTTATGGCAAAATTGTCAGTTTACCAAACAGGTTTTTTTCAGGCCAGCATAACATTTTAGTGACACTAATTGCAGATTTATGAGAACATACAAGGATGTAACTGTAGTGCCTCTGTAATTTTCATGTCCTTGCAATGACTAAGTAGATGGGCTAGTATCACCATTATTAAAGGCAGGACAGTCTGATTGATAGATAGATAGAGAGATGTAGACAGACACAAAAAATATGGAAAGGGAAAAAGTAAGTTAGTATGACCTAAGTATTCCATTTAAAAAAAATTAATGATAGATACTCATACATAGATAATATGACATATTTCAAACTATTATTAGTGAAAATAATGCTCTGAAAACACAAGCTGAAGACTGAACTTTAATTCTTCAAAACTTGGGTATCAGTTGCTAGAACAGATGAAATAGCAGTCATCAGAAAGTCAATCAAGGATGATACAGCATAAAATTGTCCCATGGCACATGCTTAGCTCTATCAATACTCAGTTATGACTCAGATCAGGAATAAAAACTTACAGCAAGGAAAACGAATTATTGGTATTCAGTGTCAGAGGAAGAAACTATGAAACCCAAATATCACCATTATTTAAATTATATATATTTCTCTACATTTGGTAATCTATGACACTAAGTCTAAGACATATAAATAAGAGTTTATTTAAACCCACATGGCAAGGTTAAAATTGGGTTGCATTTTAAGTCCTCTGCATCTGGTAACTGACTGTCCATATGGATAACAGCCTGCTCTCAAAGGTGCTCTCACAAGCGGCAATTGTTTCTGATCAGCAGACCACATTATGGGTTTGTATTTTAAGTTTCACACTGCAAATTCCTGAGCAGTTGGAACGACATGTATTTTACGCAGACTCATTTGAAATCAACAGCCCTACAACAGACCACCCAAAAGAAGCAATTTAGAGAATTCTTTATCCGATAATAGGGAATATCTAAATATTACAGGAAAGCACAAGGAATTTATGAATATAGTTAGCAGACTGTTTTCAGGCTTTTTGTATCACAGAAAATCTTCAAAGTACTAATACCTGATTAAATCAAGAGGTTGGTATTTGTACCACATTCCCCACCGTGCCCAACGCTCATATAAGAGGTGTCTGTGATTCTGTGCTCCATGTGTTTTGATGGGATGTCTGCTTTTGTGGCTTCCCTGAAAAATCACAAAGAAATATAAGTACATTACTAGGCAATATGGAAAATGTATAAGTTTCCTAGGTATTTTTTATTATAATTTTAATAGAAATGTTCTTTAATAAATAGGTCTCTTATTCTGAGCACATCTGGAACATGTCATCAGGAGCTAATGTAAGCCTGACATAAGAGACAGGGTTACAGTCAGTTCTGAAATGGCCAGTTTCTCTAATAATTAATGACTGAAACATATTAATACAAGACTTTAAAGAAGTAGTGTACTCTTTCTATGACCTCAACATTGTTTCTATTTCACTTTTAGATGCCTACTTGTATGCTTTTGCCTATTTAAATTTTTCAAGAAATGCTTTTGGTATGTTTTTATTTCTTCTATAAAATTTTAGAAATTTCTAGTATTTCTCGTAGACATTTTCTATTACTTTCTTTCACTACTGTTCAAAGTACAGAAAAATATATTTTTCCTGTGGTACACATTTTCTAAGATGAAGGAAACAGAATTGGCATTATTTTGAAGCTACATAGGACTCTTAAGGCATTAAAAGCAAAACAGAGTCAGTCTGACCCAAAAGGAGTCCTTCCAGGCCATATCTGGCATTTACAGACCACCTAACAGACTAAAAGAATAGCCTCATGCTTGGCAGTCAAAAGGTAACACACAGATTTGCTAGAACAATCTTGAGCAGAATCTCTTGCATTTTTAATTTTGCTCCAATTCTGAAGTAGGACATATCCCTTAGTTGAACTTTTCCCCCAAAAAACTCCCATCACTCAGCTATGGTAATAAGTAACTTTCATCAACTAACTGCAAGTGAGCCAAGTCATTTCTTGTGAGGAGAGCAGAGTTCTCCAGAGCCGTACATCAGTTAATGATCAAACAGATTATTGACCCGGGTAGATCTAGGTAATTAAACCATTTATATTTCTATCATGTATTTGAAATCTTGAACATTCCCTGCAATTCAAAGAACACCATTTACTTGTTGCAATCTGATCCTCAGCAAGAGGATCTGCTGATTCTCTGACTTAAGAATGAGTTAAAACCAAAGTTAAACATAGCAAAGAGTGCAGGTTCTACTCCTTTCTCCTTACAGTCAGCAAAGCAGCATACCAAAGATGTCAACACTGAGTGTGACCTTTGCAGCATCTAGGAACACCTAGGAAGAGAACATCAACTTATTCTCACAGCAGGCTGGATAAATGACTGCAAAGCATTATCCAGTATTACATGTTTTATTTTTTTTCCTGCTTCTTTCTTCACTGTTATCCATAAAAGAGTTCAAGTTTCAGCATTCCCACTGGGATTGAATTTTCAGTCTTACTTGTTCATGTGGCAAAGAAAAAAAAATTGAAAAAAATAAATTGAGTGTTCCACCACTAGTCTTCAGCATCAGTCAAGCAGCAATTAAGGTAAGAGTGGCTTAAAAATATGATTTCACTAATTTTAACTGAAATGTGCAAACAGTAGCTTATGCCATAACAAAGGAACATATAAAATGGGTATGACAGCATGGCTTTGATGCCAGAGAAAGCTTCACAGGCTTTTCTGGCAGTACAGCCAGCTTTTCCCTGAAGTCAGTAACACACAGCTGAAGCATTAACAATGATGTTAAATTATTTATCTAGAATACTCCTTCTCTGTATTCCTATTTAATTATTAATACCATATACAAAAAAATTATTCTCAGCCATTTGTAAAGCCCAGTCCTTTGAAACATGAAACCAAGTCACAATATTCAGCTGAAACACCCGAAGTTCAGAGCTGCAATTACCATTCTGCAATCACCATGCAATTACCAGAGCATTTCAAACGACTGAAGATGTGTGGCTTGCTTCTTATTTTCAATATCAAAAGATTTTCTGAAAACCCTCTTAAGTTATACACAGGTTTTTAATTAATTTGTGGGTTTAGAGTCTTCAGTAGACTTTAAACTACTGGAAAAAGTAGTAGAAATTATCCAGAACTATTTTGAAAATACCAAATGGGAAATAATTAAGCAGTCTCCCTAACTGTGATCAAGTGGCCAAGCTGTTAGAAAAACAAAACCTTTTGTAGGTGGCAAGCAAAAATAATTTAATACAACTAACTGGAACAATTTGGAACAACTGATACTCTCATTTAGAGCTCCACAGGCAATGTCCAATTCATAAAAATCAGAGAAGAATTATAATATCCTAGTTCAACCAGAAAATGTTCCAGGATGTCATTATAATATCCAAATTATCCAAATACGGAAAATTTTAAAAGCCAATATTAAAGTAAAAGCTATAAATAAAAGAAGCATCAACAAATTACAATATGAAATTAAAAGTTGCGGGACAGAATTAAAGTAAGATCCCAAACCACTAGTGCAAACTTTAATCTACATATAAAACGAGAAAGCAAATTACCAGGTTACCTCATGTGGTGGAAACGCTGCTTCATATGTTCCGTTATTTAGTAACCTATTAATACCTAAAAAAACCAAAAAAGCATTAGTTCTGATATCAATTTTTTATACACATTTTTAAAGTAGTGTGAATTTTCAAGTTACATTTGGAGAATGTAACTTAGTGTTAGATGATAAGAATGCTGCTAAAGATAACAATCAATAATCCCACCAACTACTTCAGCAGATCTTGCTGATCCTTCAAGATTTCTGGCTCTGTCAAACTAGACAGCAACTTTCCAAAGCGCCGAAGTCTGCAACTTTTCCCTCAGGGTTGGGTGCTTGTACCAGATTGAGTGTGAGAAGATAGCTACATTCACATTGTATTCCTCAGAGATATACAGATTTCATGGGTGAGCAGATGATCTTACGCACACAGAGACGGGTATGGATAGACAATCCTTGAGGCAGTGAAACCCCTGCAGGGTTAAAAGCTAACCTGGTATGTTTAAATATAAGCCATCTGAGAACTTCACATCAGAGCAGTGCTCTGTGCCAGACTGACTACTAAATTTTGGATCGGTTCCTAGAGTCTTCCTAAAAACAGATTTGTTGTACTAGCACAGCACATGATAAAAAATGAAAAAATAAATAACCACTGATAGGTACAATAAAAAAGATTCAATAGCCTTTAAGAGCAGATCTGTAGCCAAGAGTTTCCCCAAGAAACAGGTACAGATGGTGGAATTCAGATTTGTCTGTTCAAATATACAAATTATACTAAACTAATCTAATAATGAAATTCGCCATCATCAGCTGCAAAGGTGTTAGATATGAACACTTACTCTCCCTGTTTTTCTTACTACTGCTTTTGTTCAGAAACTCAAGCAACAACTTTCTGTAACTGGTATCTTCATAAGCCTCTGCATATTTAATCCTTAATTTAATTCCTGCAGAAAAAACAGAAAATCATGTATACATCCCTGGTCATTGAAAATGAAAATGGATAGTCAGACCTTCTAAAAACTAACACCATATTGTGAGTGTTGATATTAAACGAATTTAGTCTTCAGATCAAATGTGTCTGAGTTGCACAGAGACCTCAAATAAATCAAGTGTAGTACACATTGATTCTGCTGGACTTAAACTGATGGATAGTAGCAGAAATACTAGGATCAGTCCTTGAAAACACTGTCAGTTTTCTGAGGTATACGTTACCCTTATTGTGGCTCTCAATAATGTAAAGTTATGATAATCTCTCTATTTTATTTTAACGAATGAGTAATTAAGTGAAAAATATTGCAAAGTTTCACTGAGATATTTAGGTAGAAAATGATGGGACATTGTTTCAACTCTGTTACTGTGTGAATGAAAAGATTCCAAGGAAAGGAAAAAATTCATTGCATTTACTCAAATGACATTTTTTCAGGCAAGTAAAGATATAAAATATTATAGCTTTGGGTTAGGTAAAAAATACAGCATTCTCACCCATTTTGGATTTTCCATCTTCGTACTTAGTTCTCTGTAGTACATGATGCACAATTCTACTTCTTGTGGAATTGCTGAAGAAGCTGTCTTTGTTGTTTATTGTAAAACTATTAAAATAATGAAATGTCTTAATAATCAAAACAATGCACACACGTTGCAACATAGCTGTTCAAGTGTTTTCTTTTTACAATGGTTTATTGGATGTTTACATTCCTTAGATATTAAGATTTTACACCCTTAGAGCAGGTCCAATACTGTTATCTTTATCACAGATTATTTTTGGGAAAACAAAACTAAAACTAAAATCAAAAATATCCTACTATCTAGTTAATTTCTTTTCTGGATATAACTAATTAAACAAAGATCTTCAGTAACAGTGGTGGCTTTAAATTCAAATTACTTACGGGTTGACAGCTGTCTGTTTAGTGGAACCACCAAAACTACTATTTAAAGAAAAAAATAAAAAATCCATGCACTGGAGACTTGGGTAGCAGCTCCAGAACCATTTTCCCGTAGAGGATTCTAGGAGGGAGCCAAGTAAAGCATCTTTGGCCAGATGGCTCCATTCTGGACACCAGAAATCTTATATGCAGGAGCTTTTTCCTGCTCAGCTGTGCCAAAAGTGATCCTATTACAATTAATTACATCAGCTGAGCTGGTTGAGAAGAAAACACCAAAACCAGGGGATTGATCTGGCACAGTATGGTAAGTTACTGAAAAAAAAAATAAAAATTGAGATTATAATGCAATTACTCTGTTTTTCTGGGGTAAAGTCAGTTCAATCGCATATAGCTTCTCAGCAGAAAAATCCTGTTTATCCTAATTCATATTTCTACCTTAAATTTTCTTTCCTAAAACAGTTATCACAAAATACCTTTAAAATTAAGAAACAGTCAGAATTTTAAAATCTAACTTTTTGGGTAGTGAAAAAATTTATGTCACAGTTTAACTATACCGTTGTCAACATGCTGATTTGAACACATATACTTTCATTGTATATATATTTGTATTTTCAGAGGCAAAAGATCTTTTTAAATGCAGATCTGATGAGAGAGAAAAGAAATCATCACTGGTTGTAGCTTGCTTCCGGTGGTCCAAATTTCAACAGCTGCATCAGGTTTTGCTTATAAGTAACTAAGCAAAGAAAACTTGAGCAAGTATTTTCATTTTGTAATGTAATGGAAAAAAAACCCAAAAGACTTCTAAATCAAAAAGGCAACATTCATTTTTCAGTCAAATTTCAGATTAAGTTACTGAGTGACCATCAAACAGCAAGTAACACAGAGCGAGTAGATTTTCACTTTAAGAGAAAAATACCAGATATGATACTAGGCATTGCCAGTGACCATCTGTTAGCAGCTACCTCTACGGCACTTGCTTAGAAGTGAGAAAACAAAATCCTTGTGGTCCCTGGCACTGCTTTTCCAATCCCAGCACTTACTGGTGTATGCGTGCACGACTAAAGGGTGCTGTGTAGCAATCTGTTTCTTCCAGATCAGGCAGTGCCTCCTTATCAAGCTTCATTGGATTTCTCGGCAACCAACTTTTCAGCTCTCTAATATTCCTCTGCAAACTGAGACAACAAGACGTCAGATTTACACTCTCTCAGTTCCTTGTTATTTCTATCTCCAGCATTGCATATTTAGTGACATCATACTAGAAATTAAACGAAAGCAGGAAACTTCCACATTAAGTAACTAAAAGAAAATAAGGAGTTAAAAAGCAAAATGAACAATATTTATCTGCGATCCATCTTGAACACTTTACTTGAGTAAAACTCATCCTAAAACTAGTGGGATTATGGCTCAAAATGGGACTATTGAGTCTAGAGAAATTAATTTTCCAGCATAGTTCATCAGGCAGAACCGTGGATGCTTATGCTTTAGTCAAGAACATACCTAATTACTTTCTCTAGCCCCACTGAACAAAGCAAGTGAAACTCCTCCCTGCTCTCATGACTGGCAACTTGGACACTAAAATTCATAAAATTTTTACATAAATATGACAGTGCTAAGGATCAGATTATGGTTTTCTGATTGCAACAAACTTTATCCCTGCAAACTTTTCTTAAAAATCCATGAGCTGATATTGCCTTATGAAACAGTATACCGAAACATCAAATAAAGGACATGTTACACCAAAATGGTTATGCAGTATTTAGGCAAAAAAAAAACCCCTAGATATGGCTTCCTCCAGATTCTTAAAAATTGATACTACAAAACACAAACAGAACATCAATGTTGTATCTTCAATTAGATGATATACTGGCAACATAAATGTTTTTTTTCTCTACTGGCATCTTGCCTAAATTATGTCTCAGGACATCATTTATACAGGGGTAAATCTAGTCAGGTGCAGTTAATTTTCAAGCAAATGCTCACTTCAATTTTGAGCTCCTTGCTCACCTATACTTTTTCATATTCAACTGCAATGGAACATGGTTATTTAAGGAGTAGATCTCAAATTAAACAAGTGCTATATCATGACACAATAAGCACATCAGAGATTCAGAAAAAGTCTAAATTTGAGAAAACCATTCCCTAAATAGTATTTTTATCAGAGGAATTTAGACTCTACTCAATGAATATGTATGCATGATATAAAAAGCATATATATTTTATATCCACAAGACGTGTAAAGCTAAGCAACAAATTTTTTTCTGAGGTGAATACTTCATTTCCTGTGCTAAGCAGAAGCACAGCTACACATTTCATAATGTCCATAATAAAAATTTACATTTTGTAATGTTAATAATATTTCATAATGTGAATGAACATCATTTCATAATATTCCTAATAAAGAGTAATAAGTGATGACACACTCAGGCAACAAAGTGACCCTCAAGAAAATGTACTTCTTACTATCAACATCAGCAAAAACATTCTACTCCTATCTCACATAGTATCAGACAGAAATTTCAGCCAAATGTGGGAGAAGGATTTTACACTTACATTTAAAATTATCAAAATTTTCTTCTTGCTATATATTGCAAGATATTGGTGCCCATTCTGTTGTAACTGATACTGCACTTGAGGGACACCACTTGTGTTCAACACCAACAATTAGAAGCCAAAGAACATAATATGTCCATGAAATTGAAACACAGAATACAGTTCACAGGCAGGTGGATTTTTTAAGTGTCTCCTTAATAATACCTTAGTGAGTGAGTTGATTATCTTTATTAGTTCCAGTGGAACTTCTCTTAGTACAGTTTATGTAAGTGCAGTTTCCCCTTTACTCTCTTAAACTTTTTTTTCTGTTGTACACATGCTGACTTTTTAGTCAAAATCCAGAATTCTTTTTAAGAAGGAAAATATGCAGATGCATCCGGACGAAGAGAAAAACAACGCATCTAATCTCAGATTTTTTTATTATGAAAGTACTTTAAAGTTGGTTATGGGAAAAGTCTTGATCATTTCTCTCATACAAAAATCTAAAAAATAGTAGATAAATATTATGTTAAAGAAATTAGATCTTGTTTAAAATTCATGGCTGCTTCCTTTAACACAAAAAACAGCATTGGCATAAATTAATGCTTGTGTCCACATTACATTTGCAGTTTCTCTTCTGAGACAAAATTTAGTGCCTTTAGTGCTAGATAGCATAGAATATTGCAACTGAAAAACGTATAAAAATGATCCAACAAGAGAGATATCTTTCTTGGCTTATATTATTTTACTGTTGAAGAAGACACTGAATTTTCATGGAGCTTTCCTTTAAATACGAATTTTTGCCTAAATCATAAGACTAAGTATTAGCATTTTTACTCGGAGTGGCTTTCTAGGTCATAAGTAGCAGTTTAAACAGATTCTTGACATAATCTATTCAATGTAACCTATTTAGTAAGAGTAATAGCAGAGACAGCTTGTCTGGGGAAGTCAGTAGTTCTGGCAATGAGATCAAAAATGTCCCAGTGGAATGATGCTGCAATGTTATGGGATACTGCTTCAGGTATGCTTTTATTGAAACCACTCCAGCTGGTGCTACTGGAACACTATGCACCTTGGACTAAGGGGTAGTACTCTGAAATACATGTGCATTTCATTCTTAGCAATACAATTTAATATATTATGAAGCTGTAATTTCAGCTTTGCTCAACTTCCATTCTCAGTTGTACCATTCTGATTTATTTGGTTGGTTAATCTTTTTTTGCAGAACAAGTCCATCCAAAAATCCTTGCAGATTACATTTACTCAACAGACTGCAATGCAAAGGAACACAGTATATAGACGATCTTAGCATTATTTGAATATGGAACTCATGGAACGAGATACCAGAATTAAGCAACTTCACCAGTCATGTCAGGTAGTTTTGACAGCAGTCACCACCCAGCAGTTTGCCTGGTGCTTGTGTCTCTCAAGACTGGCCAGAAGTGTCAACTATATGCCACCAAGTTAGGTGGGCATGGTGTGTTTCCATGTACTGTAATGGGAAACATGTTAGGGTTGACAGATTCAATATATGGACACAATCATCACTAAAAAAAGAAAATTATAATAGCTTTGTGTAATGGAACGATATCAACAATTTCACTTCAGTGTATAGACTGAAATCCAAAATATTTTAAAGATCCTTTTGCAAAGCAAACTTACTGCAGGTCAGTTGCTAAACAAAGTCATTTTTGGTTCTCTATCCTTAGAAGTATTAAGTGATTTTAACATTTCAGTGGGCAGAGTGAAGCTGCATACTAAGACAATTATCTTTTCATTTTCTTTTCCTTGATGCCGTTCTTTACCAGCACAAAATCAGCACGTACAATATGGCAATTACAAGACTGTTTTACTAGATTATTCAGTCTTCAATCTGAGAGTTCAGACAATTTTTGATACCTACCCTATTTACATGTATATTTCTTTCCTTTGGGAATATTTTTTGAAGGCTTTCCAAATACTGCTTATAATGAATATTATAAAATTATTTCTATAGTGTGATTCTATGAATAGAAATCAAGCTTCATAGGATTAAATACAATGTTAAGGGCATTTTTAAAGGTGTATAAACAAATAGTGAGACATCACGTAGATACCACATTGATACCATAAAAAAAAAAGTGTTAAATTTATCTTGTCCTTTCATTCATGCACCTAATAATCTTTTGCAGACTTTTTAAAGAACATTTATAGATATATATGTATCATATAACCATGTCAATAAAGTTAAATGTACATGTCACACCAGGTCTAATATACTAGTGTTACTTTGTATTCTGAAATTATAGAAACTTCATAACCTTAATATTTTGATATACAAAAATTTTAATATAGTTCATTGTAGCTCTTATGTTAAAAATTTTAACAAGAGATTAAATAAATTACACAGAAGCAGTTAAGTTTGAAAAGTTGTAAGACACAAGGTAACAATGACAGTTAGAGAAGTATGCATGCAATGTGTACGTCAGCAATTTTAGAGTTAGCTTTCAATTTTAGATATAGCTTCTTTCTTTATTTCTTTTGTTTCACACAGTTCCTTTGTGCATTGAATTATAAAAAGTGCCAGAAAATACATGCAGAAGAATATTCATACCCAAATTCTCACAAAGTAAATCGCAGGTAAAAGCATTTGTCTCAAAAAATCAATCTGGCATGAAAATTACTTATTACTTGATTCACAGGTACTATGCAACTTAAGTTGCATCTTTCAGACACCTGTCCTTCTCAATAAGCAAAACAAAATTCATGTAATATCAAGGACTGGCCAGATGGATTATCGATGAAATGACACAATTTTGAAGTAAAGCTTGTTGATTTTGCCTTTTATTAAAAGCATATCACTTACACTTTTCATAACGCATGCTAAAATGGAGCAAGCATGTCAACTGGGAAGAGGACAAAATGCAGTTGTAAATCTATGTTATAAATTGGTTTATTTCAACATATTTTATCAGCTTATGTGTATAAAGTTTTTTCACTTTACCATTCAACAGTGCTTTATCTGTTGTTGTTAGCTGATCGTCTCGGAAAATGTTATCATGAGGCTACTTAAATTGTTCCAGAGAAATAATGGGAGCTCTTTACCATCTAAAGTAACAATAAGAGAATCTAAATCAAGAGTAACCTCATCATCAAGATCCATCTCAAGAAAACCTGTGATAGGGAACTCTTTAAGGAGATTTCCCACATGTGAAATATTTGCATTTATCTTTTCTGTTGGGGATTAGGATTTACAAGACATAATTATGTCTGACTAAAGCGCTGGGGAGTAACTACAGCTCAGCGTCCCCCCAGCACTCCCAGGCTCCTTTCACCTGCCCCTATGGCCTCTTGTACCCTTCTTCTGGCTGACAAAAACACTAACAGCAGCAGCAGCTACAACTGAGTTTTGCAAATTATTCTCTCAGCCAGCAAATAAAAATTCAAAGGAGCCTTCACTATGTGGCATTGATTTGTTCCTATCACGAGGACACACAGGAGAGAAAGTGTGTTTGCATATCTAAGGAAGTAACTGACTGCCAGAATCTCAGACGTACACTCAAAAGTATCCTTCATGCTAAAGAAGTGTGCCTTGGTGTCAGCAGATATAATGGCAGAGATAGAGCTGGTATTAAATATTTGCTGCGAGGATAAGGTCTTTTTTTTTGTTTCCCTGGCATAAACATTTTTACATTTCTAAAATGAGAACTGGCAAAGCTTTAAAGTACTGCACCTTGTTACAGATGAATATTTTAACACTTCAAGCTGACATATTTTGAGTTTTCAGGAAAATAATCTAATTTTCCAAATCTCATGGATAAATTTACAACTGCGAATGGATTTTCTTTAGCAGGGTGACTATCTGACAAAATTAGAAGCTACACATCACCCACCAACCTGCCCATGGTTTTGCTCCTCCAGTCAGTGTAATAACATTTTTTCCTGAAAGAACAGCAAAAATCAGCTGAGATTAATCAAGTAGGAGACAGTTGAAAAGGACATATACATTACAAAAGAATGCTGGGCATTTTAAAACATGCATTTTCATAGACAAAAAGGTGAAAAACACTTTAAAAAGGCAACTGAAATACAGTAAGTCATTAAAATAATATAGTTTCACATTTTTCAAGTTTTACATTTGTTCTAAAATTACATTTTAGATTTGTAGCTACTGAAAATAATGACAGCTAATCAATAAGTCATGTAACAGTTCTTTTCTCTCCACCCTTCCCTGGTTATAGACACTTAGAGAAACAGGACCAGAAATTCCCAGTAAAGTCTTCTGAGAACAGCTATTTTGAAACCAAATGGAGACAAATTTGCTGCACAGTAATATTTTCCACATCTAGTTTCAGGTTTTCAGGCTTTTTTTCTGGTCTCCTCCTATAATTTCACATCACATTTCAACCACACAAAGGCCTTGATATTGCAGATTCCTCAAGCGTTAACAAGATCTGCAACTGCAGACCTAGGCAGTATTTGAGATTGATTAAAGTACATTACTTACATTGAAGAACCAATGAAATTAATACATTAAAAAGAGGGTGAAAGATACCTTGCCTGGAAAATACGTGGCCATTGGAAAATAATGTATCTACCAATCTGCAAACTGTTGGCAGCCTGACACTTAGTACTGCTACGCAGAATTGTAAATGAAGAAATGAAGAGTTATTAAAGGGTTTTCAGACATTTTTTAACAAAACCCTTCTTTAATTCCCTTTGGTTACCCTTAGCTGTTTTGCACAGACGGAGTTCAGCGAAGTTACAGATACAAATAATTTATTCATTAGAAACAGCAATAATTACGTGTCATGAGATACTTGTAGACAAAAATATTAAAGCTTTGTCTCAGTTCTGGAAACGTATAGTAGTTGCATTTCTACTGAAAGATCATATACTTAATAAAAATACCTATAGAAGTTAAAAAAATGTGATTCAGTCATGATCTAACTTTGATGCTTATGCAAATCCTGTTTGAAACCATATACATATGCTTCCAAATAAAGCAGTATTGCAAAGTCAGCCTTATATACAAGACAACAATGATTACTACACACTGTCTATTGAAATTTTAGAAAAATTTCCTTCTGCAATTGAAACACTGAGATTCCATCTATATTACATATATGATATGTATTATATATCTGACAACATATTTTGCTATAATGCCATGCTAAAACAGTTCTAGGATTGTGGGTGAATCTCAGAAGTATTTTTACTTTTCAGAAACAGAGAGAAGTAACCTGTGTAATAATAATTCAACTGATTTTGTTTAGATTCCTGGATGGAGGAAAATGAAACTAAAAAGTATGAATTTCATTCTTCATGTGTTATTCATATATGATATTAACATATGGTATATTGTAGTGACCATAACTAAAAGCCAAAATTTTGCAAGACTGTGCAAGAGCAAACAGCTATACTGCATTAAAATACTGCAGGGAAGGTTAGCTATCTTCTTTAACTATATACTAGAACCAGTCAGAAAACACTGATAAAACAGATAAAGGCTAAGAGAAATAATTTGCTTTTTTGAATTACAGAATATCTCAAGTAGGAAGGGACCCACAACGATCATCAAGTTAAACTCTCTTCTCCTCCCAGGCCTACTTAAATCTACCTAAGGATGACCTAAAACTTTTTGGGAGGAAGATACTCTAGTTCACTGAGTAATCACTAATTGTGGGGGAATTGTATCATTCGAGGTTCCTTTGTCTATTGAATGGTTACCTCAGGAAAACAATATACACCATCCAGGTAGGAAATGTTTCATTAAAAAAAGCAAGTTCAACACTTCAAACACAAGTGTTTTTGACAGAATATGTACTTAAATTATAAAATGTGTGGTCACAGGATGTTATTATAGGAGTGTAGATTTATATTTTTGCATCCATGAAAAAGCCATTGGGGCAAATATGAACAAAGATGAAGACCTGAACTCTGCCTCAGCAAGTTTCTAAGGCACAGCCTTCTATAAATAGAGAAGGTATCATGAAAAACTGTTCATCTCCTGTAGGGGACACTTTAGAAAGGCTGCTGGCAAAGGGCCAGCAGACCTTTCTTCTATTCTGCTACATCCAGTTTGTGTTCGTAACAGAATTGTGTTGAGTCTTCTGTTTTAAAAAGTATAGAAATTCAAGAAATAGACTGAAATATTCGCACAAGTTTTAGACTGCAATTTAATTTAAATTCCTATTAAATTCTTTTTTAAAAGAATAGAAATATTGACCAATTTACTATTTCTCACAGTTCCATTATGGAGGTAGAGGTAGAAAAATTTATTACCAAATATATGTATTTCATTGCACAGCAAAACTCACAAAAAGGTAAAATTGCAAAATTTAGTATTTTATCTACTTTTGGTTTACTGAAATGAATTGGCTAAAAAGAAGCTAAAGCAACAATCCAGGAATAAAGACACTTTGGGGAAATAATAAAGAGAATATATTTACATGTCACTTAATTATATAACAAACAAACATGACCTAAAATGCCTTCCAAATAAAGTAGGATTGCAAAAGTCAGCCTTTTTTTTTCTGGGAGTACTATGGATCTATGAAGTAACTAAAATTATGAAGAATTCAAACCATTGCTAAAACACAATTTTGTGAATTCATGTATCAAAAATAAGCAAAAATTATTTTTTAATTGGAATTTAGATTATTTATGTACGTATACACACATACGTAAACACTTCTATATTTGAAATACTGACAAGTATTTTTTGAACTAGATAAGCTCAAACAGCACTATAATAATATTCTTAAATATATGGAAGATGGCTGTTACAGAAAACATTTTTTTATGCAGAGGCCTCTGAAGGCTTCATGGGATGATGTGAAAACGCCTTACAGAACTGGCTATGTGGAGCAAGATTTGAGCAATGGATGCTTCACGATGACTGTTTCTGTCTTAGGACCAATGCAAGAGAGCCCCATTGCCATAGCATGAAAGACTGAGCACGTGGCAGTTTGAGTGAGAAAGGAGTGCTGTAAGGGCATTTTCCGTGAGTCACACAACTTTGGCATCGAGTTACCACTTTAACTCCTGAGGAAGTTTACAGCACGCTACATGGTCTTCTCTCTAAGAACATTATTAATCAATTTGAAAAGGCATTTTCTCCTTTAAAGCCTTACGTATTGTTGCAGGAAATATTAACCTGTCCCACAAATTAATAACAAATATTTATTGCAAAAACATACAATAGAACTTGTTTTGCATTCAGACAAGGAACTCAGTTCAGTCCATTATTCTGCCTAAGGAAAGCTACTGGACCTCATTTTACTCAAATTGTGACAATATGTGTTATATTGGAGACATGGAAGACACTAGATTTTTCTGTCATTTCACTTGCCTTTCAGTAACACCTAAGAAAAACCCTAAAATCATGGAGGATACTCGAGCTCAGATGGAGAACATCTGAAACTCTGCCAAGAACATCCAAAACCATATGTGAACTACTAATAGTGTTTTCTAAAGACATATGCTCGACTTGATTTAGAAGGCAAGTTTGAAAACAAATAACACAGAGTTACAAGTTTCTTAGAATAGTTTCCACAATACCTGAAAGGCATCCTGATGTTCATTCTTTCTGCATATTTGCACAATGTCTCCCATGGACAGTGAATTTTAACGAACATGATATCACTGTTGGTAAGAGCTGGCTGTAAAGAGCAGTAACATACAAATACACATTAATAATTTAAACGTTTATGGCAACCACCATTCCAGAAGCATTCTTCAGGGTCAAATTTTAATTTTAGGCCTGAATTGGGCATGCAACTCTGAAAATAAGTGCTCTTCTAGACAAAGGAAAATCAGTAACTTTTTTCCCTTACAAACTCTGTAGTATGTGTAGACTAGTGGGACAAAAGGAATCTGTAGGGAAAGATCTTTGGTCGTGAACATAAATATAGACTTTATGCAGCACCTTTTTACGTGGAATAAATTTTATGTGGAATAATTTTAAATCTCCACAAAATCACCTTAGATAAGCAGATTGAAGACCATTCTGTGTGTGTCCCATTAAAGGAGTAGAGTGGTCAGCTGCTAGAGACATGAGAACAATGAGAGAAGGCTCCAGGCTGCACTCTGCCAAAATGGTAATTCAAGGGAATGGTTAAGTAATTGAGATATCTACTGGGGACTTTTAAATGTATATGAATTGAGATGGTTTTTTGTTAAAATTACAATGTATACTCTACACAAATGTTTTTCATCACTAATTTATTTGTACATAAAACAGGAGTTTCAGCCTTACAGATTTCTATATTCACCTTCTCTTATGAACAATTCAGTTCCCCACCCTTCTCCCAGATGTTATTTGCCTGAGATTTTATAAGTAGGTATTTTTATATTTGAGTTGAGTCTAATTAAAGCCTCCAAAAACTTGAGTTTGCAAGGTTTGGTAAGTAAAGGTAAAAGAAAGTGTTGTTAAAGGGTTAATAACACTTAAAATGTTCACAATTTTACCTACCAGTTCCATGAAGTCATATCACAGTTCCACACTACTATCTCAAACATTTTACTTTCTCAAAAGATACGGATAAAATAAAGTACTAGTGGAAAAACAAAACATTTCAGATCTTATAAAACCATTCATTTCTGAATGTCAATAATTCTGAACGGACAAAAGCTATGATTTTACTATTTATTTAAATTGGAACAAAACCAAATATTTTTACTACTATACTGTAACAGTTCTTAAAAGCCTTAAAACCGAATTTTAGTCAGGTTAGTTATTTATGAATATTCAACATGCTATATTGCGAGCTATAACTTGCTAGCTCATTGCTTAAACACAGAACATGCATTACAACTCATATTGAGTTGAAAAATCAGGATGAAAGATACATTAACAATAGGAGCTTACATCAGAATAGACTAAATATATACCTGTTCTTTGGGTAATTCATGAGACAGCAAAAATCCAAGGCTGTTTCCCTGGCTCCATTTTCTTTCATTTTTATATTAATACTACTATTACTAGCCATGGATTAACCACAATAGTGACAATCTTAACCCCGTGAAAAACAGTGAGACATTTAACATCATGCATTCTGCTGAAAGACATAGAGGTTATACATTAAAGCAACAACATGGGTTACTGAAGCTTTTTCTGTTCTGCAAGCATAAGAAGCTGGAACTTTTCCTTTTGTATTGCACTACACTTCTGTGTACAAGCATGTATCCCCAAATCATTTTAAACACACACTATCAAACTATTCTTCTTATTAGTTTAATACAGTTAAGCACACGATGCGAACAGCCTGACTGGAAAGGCTTGTAATTTTGTCAGCAATCTTTTATCAGTTCAGTAAAGTATGACAGTATTATAAAGGGGGGTTTTATGCCACATAAGCTACAAGACTCACCTCCCGTTCTAACATCAGCCCTTCTGCTCTTAAATTCTTCTCAAATGTGCTTCTTTTTTCTACCTGTGGACTTGATTTCTTGTAGACCAAGATGTAGTCAATGCGCTTTTTTCCATCTTTGAAGAAGAGTCCTGATGACGCCATGGCATCACTCTAGCAAAGATAAAAATACTGTAAATACAGCATCTATCAAGATGAAGAGCCCCATCACGAACTGTATATAACACAGCATTTCCAGGGAATATATAACACAGCACTTCCATATAACACAGCACTTAACCATGGAAATATCCACATATCTGAAGGGTGAATATGCAACAAATTCAGAAGAACAAAAAAGTTGATATGCATCAGTTGCTCAGGATTTCAAATTAATCAGACCAAAACAAAATAAAATAGCTTCACAAAACCCATATTCCAGTTATTTCAGCTGTGCAAAAGATCTTAAATTTTTTGTGGGGTGTGTATTAATATGAACTTCTGTTAATCCCTACTTTCAAGTGGGAATTAAAAAGAAAAAATAAAGGCAAGTCAATTAAAGCACCTTTCTCAGTTTTGTACCCGTGCAAATTTTATAGAACAAACATACTTGTATCTTCCCCAAGACAGAAATAAATCTAAAAATTGAGAAAATAAATGCTATTGATCGGAATGTTTGCATGGATAGTCTAGTTGAAGTGCTTTTTCAATGTCATGTTAGCAATGCTTAAATCTTGACTAGTTCCTTCCCACCATGCTTGCAAACACAAGGAATTATCTGACTTTGATATGGAAAACCATGCTTTACATGCTGCTGCTAATGCAAGCTATTTTTGCATTCTGTGCTTTGCATGATTCAGAACAGAGACCAAATCAACTGGTGACAGACTATAGAATCATGGAATCATTAGGTTGGGATGGACCTCCAACCAAACATCACCTTGGCAACTAAACCATAGCACTAAGTGCCACATCCAGTCATGTCTTGAACACTTCCACAAATGGTGACTCTACCACCTCCCAGGGCAGCCTGTTCCAATGCTTAACCATCCTTTCAGTGAAAAAATTCTTCCTGATGTCCAATCTGAGTGTCCCCTGATGCAATTTGAGGCCATTTCCTCTTGTCCTGTAGAAGAGATTGACCCCCATCTTGCTACCATCTCATTTCAGCTAGCTTTAGAGAGAAGTAAGGACTTCTCTGAGGCTCCTCTGCTGACTAAACAACTCCAGTACCCCCAGCCACTCCTCATAAGACCTTATCTCTCCAGACCCCTCACCAGTTCCATTGCCCTTCCCTGGACACAATCCAGTACCTCAATGTCTCTCTTGAAATGAGGGACCCAGAACTGGACACAACACTCAATATGTGCCCTCAGCAGTGAAGAGTACAGAGGGACAATCACAGCCCTGCTGTATTTCTGATAAAGGCCAGAAAGCCATTGGCCTTCTTGGCCACCTGGTCACACTGCTGGCTCATGTTCAGCCAGTCATTGACCAGCACCCCCAGGTTCTGAAGACTTTGAAATCTGAAAAGGTAAACTGAGAAACTATCATCATCTTCTGGAGAATGCAGCACTCATTTAAAATAACACAAACCCTCTAGAAGAATGCTTGTTTCAAGTAGTATACATTACACCCATCGTATATGGGACCAAATGTTTACGAATGCTGCATCCTCTAAACAATAGGATGCTGGTCTTAGAAATTAATCCTATTTGGATTATTTGGATACGAAATTTTTAACACTCAGATTTATACCCAATAGGGACACTCTCTATTCATAAGTAGAACCACGTATCAATGCGTGATACCAGTATTGTAAATACTGTATACCGGCTTACTTGTTTCTATGTGAAATGTTTTTCTTACGCCCACATCTCTCACTCCTGGCTTTCTACACATTTAGTGCTTCTGAGAACTCCTCAGTCTGCAAAACCTAAAGCATTCCAACAAGATTCTTCCTATTTCTCTGCTTTTTTAACTCCCAAAATAAAAACCAAGGAACAGTCTGTCTCAGACCATCTACCGTTGCAAAGGATTGCATCATCTTTACACTTAGGAACATTATTTAAATACATTAAGCTTCAATTTAGAATCATAGACCTTTAAGATCATTGAGTCCAACCATTAACCTAGCACTGCCAAACCCATCACTACACCATGTCCCCAAGGGTCACATTACACATCTTTTAAATACCTCCAGGGATGGTGCTTCCTCCACTTCCCTGTGCAGGCTGTTCCAATGCTTGACCAACCTTTCAGTGAAGAAATTTTCCCTGACAGCTAATCTAAACACACCCTGGTTTAACTCAAGGATGTTTTACCTTGTCCTGTCACTTGTTACTTGGAAGAAGCTGACCCCCATGTAGCTACAACCTCCTTTCAGGTAGCTGTAGAGAGCAGTAACATTCCTCTTAAGCTTCCTTTTCTCCAAACTAGTAACTCCAGCTTCCTCAGCTGCTCCATATAAGACTTGTGCCCTGGATCCTTCTTAGAACACACTCCAGCACCTCAATATCTCTCCAGTTTCAGATAAACAATATCTGAAATCCAAATAAAGGTAGTCAAGACTGTCAGCCAAGATTGTTAGTGCACTGAATATAGTACCTGTCACCCCTTCTAAGAATTCTGAATGGGAATGATAGTAAAAGCGTTATTTTTTATTATTTTTTTATAATGTTATAGATTTAATTATCTAAATCTATAAGATGCAGAGGTTTGAAGGTGAGGTAGTAAACTGAAGGTTCAAAAGTTTGAATATGCAAGTTTTTAAAACCCAAACTTTTTCAGGTTCAAGACATGAGCAGTGAATCTGCTCTTCAACAATGAAGGATTCCTGCACAAGTATTTTACAAAACCAGACCAGGGCTGCTTTCATGGTTCATGAAGCAGGCACAATCAGATACAAAAAGCCTGGCCAAAACTCCCCCAAAGGGGAGATCTGGAACTTCTCTAAGACATTTTCTGCTCATGCAATTTCTGTACAGATATGCTGCAAATTAAATCTATCTTTTTGTAATACACTTCTACTGCCTTTCTTTGGATTACTATTTCTAGCCTTTCTTTCCTCATTTCTGAAACATTTGGTTTTCTTCAGTCTTAGAAAAACATGTTTTTAATTGTCAGATTAATGACAGTATCCAAATATAACCTCAGATTCATCAACACCAAACAGAATTGTTTGGAGTCAATGTTAAAGACATAATGAGCACTGAAGATAGTAGAAAGAAATCTTCTATCCCTATATATCCCAGACCACTTTCAAAGAATAACCCCCACAGGTTGAGAAGTGCAATAGTAAAGCCACTTACCACATTCATGCAGTGAACCTGGCCTATACTATTCTGATTTCATGACTGATTCACTTTAATGCTACTGGAACCATTAGTTAAATTTTTGTGAAATTCACAGGCAATGTTGACCATCTATATTAGCAGTAATATGGTAATTACTTCAGTAATTAAGTACCAGTAAAAGAAATTATATGGTGATTTAGTTGGGTTTTTTCAGTTGATCTGAAGGAGCTCATGTAAGGAGAACAAGGAGCAGTAATTTCAACTAAACATTTAAGTCAGGGTATATTATCTACACCTAGCACAAGGAATCAGCTGTTAGTACAGGGTGGATTCAAGCAAAGATAATTTATTATTTATCTGCTGGTTTGGACTAATACATCTCTAATTCATTCTTTCACCTTTTTCAAAAGAGAAAAGGATCAGAAAAGGAAAAAAGCATCAGAAGAAATATTTTGTGCAAAGACCTTACACTCCTCTATTCTGTTTAAGATTTCCTGTTTCACCTGAAAAATAAAAGGACTAATGCACATTCTCGTATCCACTTCATCCTCTCCACCATCTTACTCCTCCAGATTTTCTGAAACGGTATCCATCTGTTAAGCTTTCTTACATTTACACACATATGAAAACTCGTTTGTTTTGAAAAACTCCTTTTAGAGTATTGCAATATAGTTCAGAGAGTAAACTCAGCAATTTAACTTAACCTTGTTCTTTCAAAGTCTTTAAATAAAAGAACTTCTGCTGTGAGGCTGTGAAGTACCACTTCACTCAAGCTTGTTCCTTATGCAGAATCATAATACACTGGGTTACATCCAAGTAAACTATTACCTGAGGCTTTGATACTATAGATCTGCTGCAGTTTCTTGTTTTTATTATGTGTCAACAATTTTGGTTGCTTCATAGCTTGTGATTAGTATAACAAATCACATGACACACTGCTTTGAAGCCTGAAAGTGTGAAATTCAAAATGCTACCACTATAATTCAACTGAAGTTTACACAAGGCAAAACACATTTATCAATTTATCCTAGAAAAAGGAGTTCTGGCTCAAGCAAAAAAAAAGGTGGAAGTACAATGCAAATATTTAGCAAAGCTATAAATAAAAAGTTTACATTTCCATTCAAATGTATAAAAAGAACTTCCTTGCATTTAGCCAACACGGAGGGGTTTTTCAATAAACTATTTTTCAGATTCTAATTAACTAGCAATGCCCTTTTTACAAAGTGGGAACACCTGGTTTACCGGATCTTTCTCTCCCCAATTAATTTAAGTAGCATGATTCACAGCAACTGTAACTATTTCAATTTCATTCATTTCTCACTACTGTTCTGATCTGTAAATTAAACTTTTATCATTTTTTCACACCATACATAGAAATAAATATTTCTAAAGAGTGAGTTGGAACCATTCTCAAAACAGGAGCAAATTTTAGATTCATGTAAGAGTAAATTACATGGTATTCACTGTATCCTAATATAGTAGTATGTTTTCTTTGTTTTCCACCTTATACTGGTAAAAAGTTTGAGATAGTGAATAATATACACTACCTAGGTAAATTCAGAGGTTAATGAGAGCCACACATAGGTACAACATATATGTTGTAATCATTTATTTCACCTTCATTCCACCACTGACAACTCTCCTCAAAACTAACATAACAGCAAGGCTTACAGTCTGAAAAAATCTCTATAGGTGTTCACAATTTAATGAATTTTCAGAAAATTCCCATTCACTTGTTCAAGAATTTGCATCTTAAGCTGTGCAACAGCTAAATATCAAGTACATTCAAACCACTATGGAAGGTTCTCTCTAATTTGTTTACGCATCAAAGGTACTGCCTAGGAGAGGGCACTTCCCTCTACCGCCTGCCCAGTGTCAGACAATGTCAGCTCAGGTTTCTATGTATTCAGTAACTTTCTGTAATATTGTCCAGCAGCCCCCAAATCTACATAATCTTTTAAAACCCAGACCTCTGATAAGGATTTCCACAGCTCATTTCTGGGAGAACTGCTTGCTCTTCTTTGTTTTGAATTTGGGACAAATTGGCTTTATTTGATGCTTCACGACTGTAATTCTACGAAGAAATATGTATGGTTTCTTAAACTGTGCAGAAACTTATCATTACTTTAATATAATTGATGGAACTTTTTGACTCTAATATCCTCTTAAATTTACTGTACCCTTAATGTATATTATATAATGAAAAATCATTATGTTTAAAGCAATCACTATTTTTCTTTCCCCAAACATGTACAGTCCTCCTCTTACAACAGACTTTCTTAATAAACTTGGAAATTAGCTAGTCAGACGTGACTATTAACATAAAATACCAATGTAGATGAAATATTATTATGTAAAAATATACTAATATGCTACTATGCATATGTTATATATGGCAATAGGATACTATCATATTTTACTATATAAATAATATAAAATATTAACTATTTTGTAGACTGAAGTCAGATTTTAATATTCAGCCACACTTAACAGCAAAAAGATAAACTATAACATTCACCTTCACACAAAGAGACCCTTTATGTGCATTTCCACTTTGTCTTTTTAAGCTTGCAATGTTAAATCCCTACTTTTCTGACCACTGACCAATTTTCGGAAACAGCCTTTAGCGGTTTGTGTTGCATTAATTATCCTAGAGGATGAGTTAAATAGCCATTTGAGGAATCTGAGATTTTGTTGGCATTGTTTTGTACAGTGAAAACTATAGACTGAGATTCCAACCTGTGATTCTTTACTTCAACCTATTTGATTGATCAACCTGATGTTTGCTTAAATGCATGTCATTATTGACTGTGGCTGAAATAGCGACAAGGGTATTTTTATTCAGGAAAAATAATAAAAGTACTTCAGTATGAGTTTCGTCTAGGAAATATGGCATTATTAGATTATACATGTGTTTATTTTAATAAATGAATTTATTCTAACTTACTATCAACATCCAGTAAATCAAGTCTTACATGAAAGAAACGGTATAACTTGTTTGTCTCACGTATAAAATTTTCATTACCATTATTTCACACATAAATTTTAAATGAAAAGCTGGGAACAAGACTTTTAATCGTTATATTTTATTATTTGCTCAACAGTTTCCTGAAATTTTCCAGAGATGGCAATGAAAATGAGCATGATTTCTATATATTTTATAAACATGTACACATGAACACAGAGGCTGACAACTATATTTTCACATCTCTTAGTAGATGTACTTCGTTAGTTGCTTTAGAGTATATCTAAAAAATAGTTTCATTTACTACCCTTGTATTCAGTAGTTATAAATAAAACATCAATAAAAGCACAACATGAGTGCTAGTCTGGCAGGAGGCACAGAGCCCATGGGACTCAGCCCAGAGCAGGCTGTTCTGACTGAGCATATCCAGAACACGGAGAAACAGCTTTTACACTGGGGTCTAGCTCAGGCAGTGAAGAGTCTATTTCAGCTTCTGACTTCAAGGACAGTTGTGAACTTAGCAAAAAGAATATAACAAAGTTTCACATTTATACGAACATATAGAAAACATCAATTGTCAGTCATAACCGGCAATGGGAGCATTCACTTATTTAAGTGACAACTGACAGTACTCAAGAATTCACTTCCCACAGCAAAATATGTTTATTTTGTCTCTACAGTACAGAGAATGAAGTTTAGCTTTCCTCTATGTGGGTGGTGTCATTTGGATTACATTTGTAAAATTATATAAAAGAAAGTAAATATACCAACAGATGGGTGCCTGGGATCTAAAAGATAGATGGGTACACACAGCTGGGCCTCAGGAGTCTTCTTTTACAATTGAACTCTAAATTTGCTAAATTTCTCTCCCCAAAATTTTTTTATGTCATGGTGATGAAGTTTGGAACAGAATGAATTTCCTTCCTAAGACAGCTCATGAATTCTGATGCTAAATGTGCTAGAGAAAAATAATTTTACTAAACCCGTACCAATAGTGAAGCAACATACTAAAGAGAGATTTACCCAAATGCCTTGTTTTCCCAAGGAAACTCTGAGAAGGGAAGGGAAGAATTCACCAGTAGAAAAAGTGCTGCAATCACAGGAAATGCAAGTACTGAATCCAAGCATCGAGTCTCAACTCCACCACTCCATAATAGCACCACCCCGCCAGTAGCATTTTTTAGAGACAAATACCCAGGGAAAAGTTGTAGAACCAGAAAACGGTGGAGGAAGAATCAAGCACAAGTAAGCAAACTTTGAAATGTATTTGCTTTCTCATGGAAATACTGACATACTGCCGACACTTAGAAATTTGTAAACACCACCATAAAATGATGTTTATATGTCGTCAGGGTGTCTTAGAGCCCAAAAAGGACGGTATGGTTTGTCATATATGTGTGTGTGTGTGTGTGTGTGTATGTATGTGTATATATATATGTATGTATGTATACGTATACTCTCAAACACACAGATATGTATACATGCACATACACTATCACTCTGTACACTTGCAAGGAAAATCAGCTTGGAACAGAGGAGTAAGAAGAGCAGAAAAACACTTAAAATGCAAAAACACACTGGTTACCAGAGCTGACTCAAGGAAAAGCAGTTTTCTGTACCTCTTCATGTCTTGGCTTTTTAAGAGAGCTTTCAGAGATAATAACGGATTAATTCAGGGCTATTAAATCATGTATAAGCAGAAGTAGCCATGGAAACAATCTGAAGAACTGGAATTTTGACAGAGGTAAAGTCTGATCTGTTAACTTCTTCAGCATGGCAACTACCTGAAACTGAAAAATCTACATTAACAGCTTTCCTGTTCTATCTCTGAGTAGAATGATTCTCTCTAATAAAAGAAAACTTTCTTCCAATATTATTTGTTGTTATTCATAAGATGCTACTAGGTTGAAAGATTACTGGCTGATTCATGAAAAGTCACCCCAAGACACCACCTCATTTATTTAGATTACTAGTTCTCTCTTATACTGTTACCATGAACTTGGCATTAACATCTTCACTAATATTCACACCAAAAGATGCCACCATTTAAGTGGTTAATGTCCAAATTCAAAGCTTATGATTCAACTCATACCTCAAGTGTTTTCTGGAAATAAACACATCTCTGATGCTAACTACAGTGGGTTTATTCCCATGAATAGAAGTAGGATACCTAAATAATGCTTGCTTTGTTTCAGGATGTTTAAAAATCAAAGCTGGGACCTCACTAAGTTTATAGACTTCTTAAGTTATACGGAATTAGCTGTGAAGTATTTTTAAATGGTACTAGACCCATTTTTTACATTTTAAAACATACTCTGATTAAGAATAAGGTGTGCTTTATGTGCAATTTTCTAAGCACACATCTAAGTTAGAGATCATCTTTTTGTGTTTGTAGGAATGGATAAACCATAAACAGATTTATTAGAATCATCCTTTCAATTACTCAATTTCAAACATAGATTGATGATTTTAAGTGTACATTGGTTTAGCATTCTTCTTGTGCAAATAACCTAGGAAAGAAAATTGGGGACATATTTGCATATGCAAAGACAGCCAAACTATCTTGGGCATCAAAGACAACATGACAGGCTGCCATAATTACCCACGCTGTAGTATTTCTGTGCGACTACACTGCTGTGCAGAACATCGCTTTTTTCTATGGAAACAAAGACTTCCAGAAATACCTGACCTTCCTAATTAAACTACAGTTTAATTTTTTAGGAGTAAACTAAAGGATTAGCAATTATTTTAGCTTCTTCACAGAGGACTTTTTTTTTCCATTTATATTCTATTCAGACTTACAGAGTAAGCATGAAAAATGCATTTGTATATATTATGGAAAACACATTTGACTTCAGGAAAGAAGTGGGTTAGGTGATATGCAAAATTTTTAAAGGAAGTCTGTTCAATATTACTATAGGAGGGAGCAGCGATGGAGGATGTTTGGAGACAGGAGGAGGCTTTTTAATATTTATAACCTCTTCTATTTACTCTTGAGGTCTAATAGGGAGGTCTTAAGAAGCATACTAACATGACCACTGAAAATTTTTCTTTACATGTTTATTTTTAAAAACTATCATCTTTATGATAAAATTATTACTTGTGACTTACCCTGCATTTTCTGAAATATTTTCTGAAATATTTTTTTGTTTGTTTTTTTTTAAAAAAAAAAAATCTCACAAGAGATGAGAGCCAAGCACTAAAAGCACAAACATGAAGTTAACTTTTGTTGCACTTAACCACACCCTTCCATTCCGGGATGATGATTTTATCCGTTATCACTGTTTTTAAGCTTTATTTAGTTCCGTGTTATTAGACTGCATTTTTGGACCACCAGAAAAAGGCAGTAAATTAGGCTATTGTAGAGGCAGCATTTCTTCACAGTTCCTGAATCCACGATGATAATAATGTGAACCTTGTTCTAAAAATCCTTTCTTTACCTTGCCAGATAGCAAAATGCACTACCTAGATAAAAAATTTGTTAGACCAAAGAGAGTAACAGTGATGTAGTGAATGGAAGGAAATGGAAGTGTAATTTCTTAAATACTTCTATCTTGCTACCATACATGTAATAGCAATAGGTAAAGAAAAGAATTGGCTACTACTGATTTTGCCTCTTCTCTGGACAAATGTTGCCTTCCACTCAAGTGATAAAGTCTGTTTACGCCTGCTTCCCTTTCCTAAGGAAACTAAAACATTTCACGTATCAGCTTTCCACTCAGGGACCTTCTCATTTCCTACACATCCCTTGCAAAGCAGATACTACTCATTTTCCTCAACAGACACTTGTTGGCCTCATTCTTCTTTGTGAAACCCCTTGGCAGAATCACATACATGAAGTTGTACTTTCTATGCGATCTCAAGAGCAGTTGGTGATGAAGCGTTGGCAGAGATGGATAATGATGACAGTTTTTTCATGGGTCTGAGCAGCTCACAATTTTTCAGTATGAAATCTGTGGATATTGAAATGATACCAACCTACACTATAGGAAATTGAGAGTTATAAATCATAATCACGGAAACAAGAAAAGTAGATTAATACATTGGCATCTGGTTGCTGTAAGAAAATTATCTGATTTTCAAAAGTTTTAAAATATAGCAACAAGAATCAGATTTATGGAGGCATCATGTACGTAATCTGAAAAACTAAACAATTCCTCAACAAAAAAAAGCATATTGGCTTTCATGATGTCAGCAAGACATGTTCACTACTGCAGAAGTATTCAAGCAGCTTATCAGTGAGAAAGATAATGGCACCAAGAAGTAATTGAAAACAAATTTTTTAGCAATTTTTCCCTGAGTCTCTCAGGTATACAACAACCCTTCCAAAACAAGCCCAAATTAGAAACATTAAAAAGAAGAGAAGAAGAATATGCTTTTATCCTTTTACTCTTGGCTAATGCAGTGTTTCTCATTCTCATTATCTGGTCAGACTGAGGAGACTTTTTATTGTGACAGATCTGTTTACATTTCAAATATGTGAGAGTACTTACCAGCTGTAAAGCTGTACTGAATTCAATGCTAAAATCACAAAGTGCCACAGGTACAATCCATGAGAGAACTCTATAATGGTCTCCTGAAGAGCACACCGTATGTGCTATGTGTACACCACAGAAGCTTACAGTAATTCAAGCATTACTAGATTTGTAATACAGGATTACTGATGCCTACAGGCATATACCAAAAATCACAGAATCACAGGTAAAAACACCCTATCCTGCAGAATTCATTATTTCAAGTGCATGACAAAGAAAATTATTCAGACCACCTTGAGGTTAAGTAATTTTTCATACGTTTACAAGCAATAATGCTTAACGGAAAGGAGAAAAGGAGAATTAAGGGTCTCGTAGTTGAAAGTATGACTAAAACAAGATATATGTTTTGAACAGAAAATCCATTATAATTCTTTGACATTATAGTGGATGAACTGCTGGAGAAAATGTATTGTGATGAATAGTATGATTAAGTAATTACTAAGCAAGATAGCATGCCAGATTTATCTGGTGAGATGAGATGGCTTTTCCAGTGCTTTAGTTGAGGTTCCTGAAAATACTCCTACACTTGCCTACACATAAGAGAATTTTATCTTTCGTTCAATGTGTCTAGATATCATTTTGATACTGCTTAGAAGAAGGATCTTATACTCTATCGAGATCACTCTCGACTGACCATTTGCTACACGAATGTAGCTCTTCTAAACTCAGAATTTCTTGAGGCCTTCCAGTTAACATGAATTCTACTCCATGCTCAGAATCCTATATCCTAAATTCTGTGCAATATAAATTTATTGAAAGAAGGTTACTGCCTCTTAGATGAGTCAATAAAAAACATGAGAATCCTTGATTTTATATAATTCTGCTTGATTTTGGTACAGAGAATTCCATTCACTAATTCTGTCTGTCAAACTATAATATTGTTACTAACATCCCCCAAAACCGTCAGGCTAAATAAAATCCTCTAACACTGTCTTCTTAGTGGTAGCAAGTAAGGCATTACTTTGTCCTTGGCCAGGAGGCATGTGTGTGGCCAACAAAATTCCAGCCTCTTGAGAGACAACGATACAAAACTTTTTACCCTATTAATACACTTTTAGCAAACAAAGAAATTAGTGTTCGTTAGTTCTAAATTACATAATTCTCTTTCCTTAACTAATATTCTATCCTCTATTGGTTTTTTATTTCTCTCTGCACCTACTAATTAGTCCATATTTTTAATCTTTTTAGTATCTTTTTCCTCCAGTAGGGACTTTCCAGCACACATACTTAGTCTCTTCTTTATCTTCTGGTTTCTGCAAAATGACCTTCTGATCCATAAATTCTGCACTCCTTGTATCCATTTTCAACAATACATCTCTCTTCTCCCAGGCTTTCTTCACTGAAGCACATCAGGTTTAGTTTAACAAAACTTAAAAAGTTTCAGTAATTTTACCAAGCTGTGTTCCCACAATAGCAGCTTATGACAACTTTGCTAAATGCTAATTAAAAGTGATTTAAGACTTAACACACTGCTTATGATTAATTAAAACAATTAATTAGAGGTTAATTAAAACCATTAATTAAAATTATTTTAGAAACTTTATCATTTCCAACAGGTTGGGAGCCACCTAAATTTCTTACCATGAGATACCCATTTATTTAGGCTGCAACATATGTAGTGCTTTAAAAATTGCATTTTAAAAATATTTAAGCGCATTCTGACAGTTGATACAATGTAATAGAATTCTGTGTCCATTACCTTTAAAGATGATTTAGTTCGAGGTTCTGTTCTCTGCCTGGTGAGCTTATTTTGAATAAGCAATGACTGATCTGTACGAGCATCATAATTCCCATGTTCTGAATCATCTGTATATGTATCTTTGTCCTTTCCTACATCTGAAGGAAAACCAGAAGAAAACAATGGGCTCATTTTAGATTATAGTGGGCAGAAATGAACAGCATTATTACAGCCACAGTTGAGTATTCATTTTATGTATACACTTTTTAATAACATACTTCCTTTCCTGTAAAAGCTTTATACTTGAAATGTTACCATGTTTATCTTAAACTAGAAGTGACTGCTATTTTTAGTAGAAGGCCTATCGAAATGTTTTTTTAGTAGCATTCAAAAAAAAAGTCCATAACCTCCTTCACAGTAGTTTAAAAAACACACAAAATGATATGAATATTCAACTGCTTGACTCACAGTTGCTGAGGCTCAAGATGTTTCACCAAATAGGCAGGCACACCCTGGAGACCAGAGTAACATTTCATGTTTTAAATTTAAACAAGCAATTGAAAAGCCTGATTCCCCTATACACATGCAGATACAGCATCTGAAAATTTGCACATTAAGATATTGCAGTAAGTGCTTCAGAACACATTTTAAGAGGTGTACCTGATGGTGGTAGAAGGCAGAAGGAAATCATGAAGGAAGTGTTCTCCTTGTCATGGGATTTAGTTTTAATTGCTCAGCTAAAGTTTTTATGAAAACTTAGTTGAGTACCCTAAGAGAGCTGCAGGAAACTGAGGACCTCCCTCAGAGCTTACCCATATTGTCCATCAAAGAATCATGACAATACTTGTCCTATACACCCAGCAGGAGTAAAATGAAGGTCAATGTCTGTACAGTGTTGGACTGTAAACTTTTAATGAATGTTGGAGAATGGCTAGTCTTGAAAAAATATGCTAAAGATTAAAAAGATGAAATAATCATTGCCACACAATATTATCTTGGACAAATTGGAAAAAGAAACATATTCAGACAAAAAATTTACCCACAAATCGTGAGTAAAGTTCCCATCTCAGCTTTCACATCATCATGGGAAAAGTCAGGTGGACTAAGAACAGTATTTAGCCCATTAATTCAAAAGACTAAATAGAAACCAAGAAACAAGTCATGGTTGCTGTGGGAACCACAATCTTGAATTTCATGGATTTTAAATTCATGAAAGTTCCTCTGCAACATTTAAGTATTGCTCATTAAGTTGTTCAGTTGAATTCTCCAAACTAAGTACTACAGAAATTTAAAAAAAAATAACCACAATTATCTCACATACTCTAAACATTTCGCATTTCTGAGATGGAATATTAAAAACCAGAACATTTACTGAGTGCTACTTTTTCTTCAATTTAGTTACTATATAGTGATTATACAAAATGTTCCCTTGATAATTTCTAATATTAATATCAACCATGGTAAATCTGTGATGGGATTTCTTAATGTACAAAATAGCTCATTTTAATTGTCAAAGTGCCTAACTCAGGATTTCATTTATTTTAAATAATGTTTTAACTTAACATACAACTTACTCTCTGCTCAACAAAAATTAATGTAGTTAAAAGAAGGTTTCAGGCGGTAGGTATATAAAGTAAGAAATGGTACTTAGCAGTTCTGCAGAGTGGACTTATGCCCAGGTTTGATGAGCTCTCAGTTTTACTGAAGATCAAGAGCTTGTAATAGGAGCCAGTAAAAAGAAGAGACAGGCCTATGAAACCTAAACTAGGTCATTTAAGCTGAAAGAAAGACTACACTTACATTAAGAAGTCTATTTTTATGAGGAAAGTTTTAGAGGATTAGACATTATGAGTACACTTAGTACTAAAAAAATAAAAACTTTTGCAAACCTTTTGCAACTTTTTTTATTTAAATAACCTGAAGTTACGAGTAAGCTTTCCCTCTGTGCTCAACACACTGTACCTGCTAAACATTTTTATGCTTTCATGGACATGTATTTTAAATTGCAGCATCTCTCTTCTGTAAAAAAATTATCTTTCACCTAGAGATACCTTCTATCTTGCCTGAAATGTAGTTGAAATTTGCTTTAGCAAAGCAAAAAGCCAAAACAACCCTTAAAATTAAAGACATTTATAATTATAAAGAAACCTTACATAAAATTTAAAGATACTTGCTATTGTATCTTTCAGCAGTTGACTACTTATTTTATGCACATAAAGTGCTCTCCCACTATGTAATGATATTAATACAGTAAAAAGGGGAAGAATATTTAGCATTTAAACATTCCACTTGAATAACCATTTGTTATGCCTGTCTGAAAAAATGTAAGACTGAGACACATACCATACAATTCATATTTCATAAGTATATTCAAAAGTGTGCATTGTTCTTATCATTCGTGTAGTTTTGAACACTAATGTCAACAAAACCCTAAAATACAGTTTGTAGATACTTTGAACAGACCAGTCGTCCCATTTACCTCTTTTGCAGCATATATTAAAAGAAAATAATTTATATAAATAATTATACTTAAAGAAAAAGTTCAATGGAATGCATAATATTTCTATACCAGAATAGGTTAGAAAGTACAATCATAATGTGTGATTTGGGAGGGTCGTTTCATTTCTTAAGTTGAACTTTCTGCAAATTTCTTTTGATTATTTTTAATGTTTTTAAAGAACAAAAAATAAAATATGTTGATTTTAGAAAAAGAACTTAAGAGAAGATAACAGCAACTAACCTTTGCTACTAATAGCATTGGCTGTTTTCTGTTTTTTTATGTGCTTTTTCTTTTATAAGGTATCCACTACTATTATTACAATGAAAGTCTCTTTCCTGTATTTTCCCACCCACTAAGTCAAAATAACATTTCCTTAAAGATAACATGCATACTAAATGCACAGTGATTTTACTCCTGGAGACTTTCTTCAATAACTGCAATTTCTAAGCTTCTATGACATTTTCATATCCTGTTTGTCTATAAAGTAGCACTATTTTCTGTCATCTTTTCTTCCACAATCTCTATTATTTGGTTGTATATTTCATCTTCCATGTGGGATTGCCACAATGCAAACCAATATAGCATCCCTGAATCTTGTGTCTCAAGCTGTACTGCTCAAGGATGTTTTTAATGTAACTTACCCCAAAAGCAATGATATGGACTAACAGTCTATTTGATCTGCAGTATAAGTATCCATCTTTATATTCAAACATAGACCTTTATCCTGCTGCAGCTCCACAAAACGTCATGAGAAAAGCCTGACTGCCTGACGTTCTCTCCCTCAGCAATGTGGGAAAGCTACTGTTTACTGCATTTTTGTTTTCCTGTATTCCTTCCCTGGCCTATGACAACCCATTTGGTTGTTACTGTCACGATCAGCTCCCAGTGCTCTCTATTCTTGTACTTGGATAAGCTCTAACGCCAACCATCACAATTAGTCTCCTTGACTTTGGAAGTGAGATTGCATAGGCAAGAAGCCATAGGAGTGTCCTAGGTTACAGAAGGAGAGTGCCAATGTGGGGTGTAACCAAACTGTGTATTCTACTCCCCTGCACATCATTTCTGACAAAATGTTAAAGATGTGTCGTTCACAGTAGATGCCCAGTGCTTACCCAACCCCTCAGGCTACAAGCTGGGTGTTAAATAAGGTAAAAGAGGTAACCGGGCAAGGCAGGGCAGTGTTTCTTTTTCTTCACACCAGTGACTCAACCCTGATAACTCCCTCCAGGGAAGCAGCAGCACAGTCCCACCCATCCTGAGGGGGTCATGTCTGCTAGTGGGCCATAATGAACTGAATGGCACCAGCAGAATAGGCAGCTGCAACGACCATCAAGGACTCAAAAAAATATCCTATAGGATTACATCATTCCATTGTGAAACTCACTGACCTGGGGGAGGTACTGAGCATTCCTGCCTGGACCTGAGCATATATAACCGGGGGCTCAGGACACCACCAGCAGCGCCACTCGACGGAGCAAGAGCTGGAGCAGAACTTCCACAGGACCACCGCTTTTGACAAGACTGCAACCATCACTTCAACAGGACTGCAACCACCACCCTAACCCATAGGGTGCCAGGTGGTACTCTGACGTTGTGGGTTTAAGCCAGTTTTTCTGTATCATTCCATTTATTGTAATCATTCTATTAAATTGCAACTCTGACCTGAAATCTCTCTCAAGGTAATTGTGTGGGGTTCATTTCTCCTGCAGGTTTACTTGCAAACCAGCCAGGAAGAAAAAAAAAAAAATCCAGTTAATACTGCTGTAGAAGCTCAGGCTTTTTACACCAATTGACAGAAAGGTAAGTCCAGAATAGACCTCAGTTGCTACACACCTGCCCAAGCCCAGAGGGGTTGTGGACTCCTCATCCCTGGAGGTGTTCAAGGCCAGGTTGGATGGGGCTCTTATCAACCTGGTCTAGTGCAAGGTGTCCCTGCCCATGGCAGGGGAGCTGGAACTAGATCATGATTGAGGTCCCCCCCAACCCTAACCATTGTATGATTTTATGTTTTCTTTGCTGCTGTTAATAAATGCCATCCCATTTGTGTTCTGCTGGGCACAGCTGAAAGACATGAGCTAGGAGTGTCCAATTTGTATATACCAGTGGACTTGGAAGCCATTACAATTTTTTTATTGAACATGTTTAGTTGGATTTTATTAATTTTCCTCCTTACAGAGCTAAAAAAAGTTGATCTGATTCAAACTGTGTAGGTCTAATCACTAAAATACTACTGTATCAAAATGTCCAATGATCAATGTTTATATGTTGAAATATGTCAGCTGAGCAGATGTGCTGTATTTAGATTTTAGTTAATCTACACTGCAGTTATTAATTCAGTAAGGTAAAAAACCATTAGCCAATGTAAAAATACGCTAAAATAAGAAAAAAGTTACAATTGTTTACAAAGTATTTTGCCATTTCTCCTCTACTGCAGGACCAAAAAACAAATATAAAAAAAAATCTGACCTGTTAGGGAGACACGTGGCTAAAAACCTCCCTACATTAATGCTCAAATAAATGGAAGATCTTGAGTTACCTGAAAAATTTTGAGATTGTGCAAAACCTCAAGATATATAAAGAATAAAGGAAAAGGTAAAGGGAGATGGGGAAGCATAACTGGTGAAAAAAAGAAAAAAGCCTGCCATAGTGGGGACTTGCAAATAGAGGATGGAACTCATGTATCTTCATGCCCATGTCCTCAAACCAACAAGGATATCAAAAGGACATTTGCTTTCATTCTTAACCACTCTCATATTTTAGTTTTGAGCACCTTGCAGAATTTTTTTTTTCATGTGTGCTGTGGTGGGTTGACCCTAGCTGGATGCCAGGTACCCACCAAAGACACTGTCACTCCGCACCTCAGCAGAACTGGGAAGAGAAAAACACAACGAAAGGCTCTTGAGTAGAGACAAGGACAGGGAGAGATCACTCACCAATTACAGTCATGGTGAAAAGACATACTTTGAGGAAAATAAATCTAATTTATCACCAGCAAGTTCAGAGGAGAATAATGACAAATAAAGCTAAACCTTCCCACTAGCCCTCCCTTCCTGGACTTAAATTTACTCCTGGGTTCTTGATCTCCTCTTGCAGGAGCAGCACGGGGGGAAATGGGAGTTGTGGTCAGTTCATCACACACTGTGCTTCTCCTTCCTCCTCAAGGGGGAACTCCTCATAGCCTTCACCTGCTCCAGCATGAGGTTCCTTCATCAAGAACAGTCCTCCATAAACTGCTCCAACATGAGTTCTTCTCACAAGCTGCAGCCCTTCATGAACTGCTTCAGCGTGGGTTCCTTACACGGGGTGCAGTCCCTCAGGAAAAGACTGCCCTAGCATGGGATCACAAATCCTGCCAGCAAACCTACTCCAGTATGGGCTCCTATCTCCACAAGACCTGTCATGAGCCTACTCTAGCATGGGCTTCCCACAGGGTTACAGCCCCTTGAGGCTGTAACCTGCTTCAGCATGGGGTCCTCCACGATCTGCCGGTGCGGCTCTGCTCCACCATGGACCTTCACGGGCTGTAGGGGCACGGTGTGCCTCACCATGGTCTTTACCACAGGTTGCAAGAGAATCTCTGTTCCAGTTGAAGCTGCCCTTGTGTATTTTTCTTCTCCCTTCTTTAATCTGTTACCCCAGAGGCGCTTCCACTGTCACTGATGAGTTCAGCCTTGCCAAGCAGCAGGTCTATTTTGGAGCCGGCTGCCATTGGCTCTACCAGACAGAGAGGAAGCTTCTAGCAGCTTCTCATAGAAGCCACCCTTGTAGCCCTGCCCAGCTACCTAATACTTATCACACAAACCCAATACAGCTGTTCAGGTAAAATACTGTCACTAATGCAAACAGAATGTGCATGACCCTTTACATGACCTCTTTATGTGAGTTTTCAGAGTATCTACTAACAGAAGAAAGATTTAAATATCAATCTTTTTACAAAATCTTACGTTTAAAAGACTATGTGCTTGCAATATTACAATATAAAGCAACTACAGTGCATTTTTAAATTAGTATAACCAATTAACGGCATCTTGCTGATGTATTTGACTTATTCAATTATGAAAATTAAAACTTATGTGGTGGTTGAGAGCTTTTGGAACTGTTATCACATAAAAAATTTTATGAAAGAAGCTATTAAAACTATGTATACAATTTGTAATTGCCAAGTGACCTGTTACAGAAAGGAAAATTAATATGCTATTCTGACTCTGAGTCAGAAAAACTTCTGTATGAAATGGTTTAGCTTTCACCAGTACTATAAAAATAAGACAGACAAAAAGGCTGAATTGCAAAAAAGAAGAAGGATATTAAATCTGAGAAAAGGGTTCTAAGCTTCTAATTCTCTAAGTAGAGTCCAAATCTTATCTCAATAAAGTCTGTGGGAATTTCAGTATTCAATTCGGTATGTCAAGGACTTCACTTAAAGCAGATACACCCATGTGATTGTTAAAACAACGGAACATGTAACTAAATAATGTCACCTTGGATCCACGGTCAAGTATAAAGCGATCTTAAAAAGATTCAAGCATTAATTAAGCAGATAACAGGTCTCTTCATCCTAGCAGTTGCTTTGTTTTGCTGTCTTGTTATATAGAGGCAGGATGACTAACTTCAGTCTTCGTACATCACAAAAACCTATCAACACTTCCTGACATATAATTTGGCAACACTTAATGCATGACAATAAGATTTGCCTTGTAAGGTCACTTACATGATAAAACATTGGAGACAATTTCATTTCTGGAAATCCTTTGCACAAAAATGCAGAATTAGTTTAGAAACAGGTACTTAAGTCCACCTTTTGAATCTTTCTTTTTGGGTCTTCTTAACTGCTTGGCTATCTTTCTTAACTGCTTGGCTATCTTTAACTGCTTGGCTATCTTTCTCACTATCATACTTTTCTGAAGGGCCAAGAGTGCATTTCAATTCTATGACAGGGGGTAAAAAGCACTTGTCCTGATTTCTCTGTAACATGCAATCCACCGATATATTTTCTATATACACAGTAATGTATGGTAGCAAAAGTTTTTCAATTGAAATGTGGCATAATTATGGAAAGGAAAATTAATATAAATATTATTCCTAAATAGTTTCTGTTTCACAAACTTTGATATGATGACCCTTTACTCAATCCTTTGAGCCTTTACACATTTAAGGACAACCTTTGCAAAGTTTTAGTAAGAAAGAGATTATTGGTCAAGAAAATAATCCCCTTTTCTCCCAATTTTATTCCTAGAAAAAGCAAATAACTTGGAGAAGAACATCACTAGACACCTATATAAACGACATTGTGATGGATTTAGGTGTTATTTTATTTTGCTGTGCACCTGGAATACTGTATTATACACATAACATAGAAAGGTTTTCATCTACCAGTGTATGTGTATTTAGATATGAAAAGCTATCATAACAGACAAACACAGACTTTTCTTAATGTACAGTTTTTTTATGAACTTTCAGACAGTGGTAACCACTACACAGAATATTTCTCATTTTTTAAAAAGGGAGTCAGGCATATATTATTGCTCCTTAGAGGAGTTAAGATGGTGTACAGAACTGGGAGAGGCAGATTAAATGCCTAAAGCACATCAATATTTTGAACCGCAATACTAAGTCCAAAGACTAATCCTTATTATGTTTCAACGAGCACTGAATAGCTTACATAGCTTCTTCATGCGTACTGCCAGCTCTCCAGGCATGAACCAGCTCTAATACGGGAGCTGGACAACCTGGGTATAGGACAAACTGTTCTAATGCAGCTTTTCAGCCATCTCACTACACAATCAGAACAGACGCGACAGCCCTTATTTATACAGGCACTGACCACAAACTTGTGAAAAAATTATTCTAGAAGGCATAATGGAAACCTCACATTTCTGTTGAAGCAGAAACTGAACCTGGTTTTCTTGAATCATATCTTCTGCGATCTTTCAGTCCCTTTTTTCATGTAATCACTGCATGTGTTGCACAGGTTATACATAGATATATACATATACATATGTCCATTTCAATTTATCGTAAATTCACAAAATTGACTTACAAACATTTCTATAATTGAACACTGAAAAAAGTTTTTATCATGCAGTTATTAACGATTCTTTGTTGGATTGTTAGTTTTGGTTCAGCTCTTCATTTGTCACTTCACTGTATTGCAGCATGGCACATAAATACGGAGTTTTTTATACATAAACTTTGTAATAATTAGATTCAGGATACATTCAGAATACAAGGTATCTGTCACAGCAAAATTGTTAATCATCTAGGAAGAATTCCATGTCCTGCTAAGAAAGATGAGTTATTATGCACAAATCCTCATAACTAATCTAAGTTAGGGGGAAAAAAAAATTGAAAAAAGAATAAATTAGTTAGTGATATTTTACTTGCTACTGAGTGTTGCTTTTATTCTTATCTCAACCCGGTAATCTCCACCTTTTCTGTCTCCCACCACAGGTGGGAGGGGATTGAGTGAGTCAGGATGAGGGGCATTCCAGCATGTCTGAAACCTCAAAGTTCACGTTGTATGTTATAGAAGCTCAATGCCTATCACTTTGATTGATTTCACCGATTCCTCAAACTAAAAACACTACTTAACACCTCAAACTGACAAAGGAAAAATAACACAAGTCCATAATGTCCTTGATCCCGTTTATCTGTGTAAGTAACAAAGGTTATTATATATTAATGTTTTACTTCATAAATCCATTAACATCATTAACTAAACCTGTCCAACAGATTTCTGGCCTCATCTATAGTCAACTGAAATAAAAGAGAAGCTTTCCACTGCAGTTCTTTATCTGATGCCTGTTAATCCCCTTCACACAAGACAAGTTCATCTACAGACAATTCAGGAAGAGGAGAAAGCCATTTGGCCTACATTTCTACAACACTGCCTAATTAAAAATTCACCGCATTCACTTAATTCAGCTTTCTTTCATGTTCTCAGGAGAGCAGTTTGAAAATATTCACTAAGATGATGATACCCATTAATCAGCTTATTTTTTAAACTCCAGCAAACTGCTGGAGTACCTACAAAAGCTGGTTTTTTTTACCGTTTCTAGTTTGATGCTTCATCAACTGTGAGCAAAAATATCTTTCATAGTAGTTGTGCAAGGTGCAGCAGTATCTTTGTGTCTGTATGGGTAAAACAGATGGCTAGGGAATTTCAAAACTATTTAATTTTGGAACTTGTAAATTGCTACCCATGCGTGTATTTACAGATTCAAGTTGCAGTTACATGGATGGGATTATTCTAACAGCTTCTTTCCTACTTACTCTGACTTAATTACAATATCAAAATGATAGTAATGCAGTATAAATACAGCTATTTTCTGCATTACTTCTTTTTTCTGTTTGTTTCTCGAATTTTAATGCTTTTTATATGTAAATTTCTAAAGCAAATATATAAAATGCCTAAAACCAAAAACACCAAAACTGCAGCCACAAAAAAAGTGAATGACACGACTATACAGGAAAAATAAGTGAATAATGACAACCTCAAAGGAATTTCAAGTACATGCTTCCAAATGATTGCATTATTGTTATGGGAAAAGGACACACAATGTACGACACTTCTCTGTCTTTAGTCCCTATTCACTTTTAGTCTGAAAGGTAAGACAGTACCAGGAAATTTATGACAGCAAACATTTCTTTAGTCACACTTAGTCTCCTCTTCCATAAAAAATGGAAGTTCAGGGTAAGTATGACTTTTCCACTTAAAAACTACAAGTGTAATCAAAGAATCATTAATTTGTCATTATTACAGTTCAGACAACAACTTACCTAAAAATGGATCACCATATTCTGTACCAGACAGCTTAAGCAAGTTGTTTTCCAAAGTCTCCATCACTTTAGCTGGAATAAATGAAGTATCTGTATCAGCATTCACATGTATTTTGTAAGTAAAAGAATCTTTACTTTAAAAAAAAGTTTTAAAGCTGTCAGTAATTCAAATAAAAAACTTTGGACGGAAATTTTCAAGAGCACTTTCTATCAATAGAAAAAACAGCAAGATCACTTTAATTAACACTCTCAGTCTATTCCTGAGAGAAGTTTAATTCAATAAAATAACTCACTAGAACAATAATTAATGCCTAGTGTCTGTCAACATTAAGGAAAGTCTTATCAAAATCTAGTAGCAGAAGTCAGGTAAGTTAATTTATTCTACAAAGGTTCACACACAGCTGGCAATAGAGGATGGCAATAGTTGGCAACAGGTGACACATAGTGATTGGGATTCCAACTAGACTAGTTTCTCTGGTAAGGCATGTGTATCTGTAAAATTAGAAATCCTAAAATAAAAGTAGTGCCTTATTCCAACACAAGCTAAAATTTGGAGGGATTTTCTCCATTCGCTCTCATTCTCTCTATACCACTCTACCCTGATTCTACTGTTCATGAATGAATGCATCTCCTCCTACATATTCATATATAAAGACTTGTTTCGCCAGAAGTCTAATATTCATTCTTTCTTTTTAGCCTAGGACAGACTACAGAAACCTTAATACTCTTCTCCAGCATAAATGAGCAAAACTTTCTTGTCTTGTTTCCGGTGACAAGGAAATAATGTCATTACTGAGAAAAATAAAAACTAAACCTCACTTCAAACATTATAAAGGCTCACTCAAGAACCTGGTAATATAGTATGTGTAGGTGTTTTGTGCAAAAACATTTCTTCAACAAACTGTAATATTTAAATAAATCACAATTTATCAGTGCTGGAACGAACTCCTGAAAGAGAAGAACCTCCTACCTCGTTGTGACACTACATCCACTGTAGCTGTCGATGTCCCTGCACTTAAAGGCTGGGGCTGGGGCTGCACACGATTTGGTTGCAGAAATGATGAATGCTTGCTCAGACTCTGAGGATGTGTTTGGCTCTGGGTGAGGCATGGCATAGATCTTCTAGAAGGTTTTAATGGGTGCTCTTTCACTGTCTCGCTCTTGCTTGTATTCATACCTGAAAAAGCCAAAAGAAAAATAACATAATAGGCTCTACCATATTAGGCCATGACAAAGAAAGATGGCTAATCATGAAACCACTTAATAAGTAACTCCCCAACTAAACAAAAATGTCATGCAACAAGGTTTGAAGTTATTAAAAAATAACCTAACGAACTAAAATACAGATGCTAATAGTATTCCATTCTGTAAAATAATTACATTTTCCTCTCAAAGCTACAAAAATTTCCCCTTCACCATTATGGAAATATATTAATGCTCTTCTTCCTTTTACCTATTAGGTAACCTTTGTGAAAAAACATTGTAGAACAACAAACAAATGCAGCAAAAAAGACCCCAAACATTCCAGGGTCATTTAGAACAAAGCAGCTGTGACAATGATTTGTCTCTTAAGAGTTGTTTCTGAGAGACACAGAAATTAAGTAGCTTTCCTAAGTTTACATGGAAGAAAAACTCATTATTATACAACTCATGATTCAACATAGAGCATTGACATACACAATCCTGATAAAAACTAATCAACACTGAGCAAAATCCAAGTCCACTATTGTAGTTAGTCTCTTTCACTCCACTATTTCTCTCCATGACAGTACAATTTACTTTACAGCATGTTTTTATAAACCTTAGTTTCTTCGTGATATATTTTACCTCTCTTGGCTGTGCTAGAAATAAGTAAGTAATCTAAACATTTTTCCTTCTTGAAGCGTCACGAACTTCCAAGGAACTTTCCCCATCAAAATCTGTGCCAGTCAAAGAAGGACATCACACCCAGCAAGTCTCTTTCTAATTAAACTCAACGCAAGTGTTAAAGTTTCCTGTCTGAGCATCCAAGAGCCACTGCTGCAGTCAGACCTGCACCACCTGAGCTGGGATTGAGGCCCATTCCCAGTGGGCTCCAGTCAGCTGATGGGTGCCCCTCTTGACTGCCTGCATATCCCACACTCACACGGTCACAACAAGGTCTCCCTACCAGCTCAACACCAGGTTTTCCATAGCAGAGTCTCAGACGTCTGGATTCTTAAGTAATTTAACCATGTTGCAACAAGTAACAGATCGAGCTGGGTGCCTCCAAGGAGGAGAAAAGGAAACCCTGACGTTTTATACCCTCACTGTCTAAGCGTGAGAAAGTCTGGGGCCAAGGCCATCGGCTCCTGCCTTGTCTCTGAGTGTCCCCTCACCTGCCTGGAGCCACAGGTCCCTGGGCCCTTTGTCATGCAAAGGGTCAGAAGTTCATGGCCTCTTGTCTCGGGCTCCTGACATTCAGAGTTCAGTCTGCAGCTGTCCTGCAGCTGCACTCCGAGCTGCCTGCACTAAACGAGTTCCTCAACATCAGAGTCTACAAAGAAGGTCCTTCAATTAGCAGGATACCCCCATATTTAACTGTAATAGCTAAGGTATAAAAGGGCCTTTCCTTTAAAAACTTCCATCGGGCTCACAGAACATGCTTTGTGTTTTTCTTATCAAGAAATGCAGAACTTCATTAGTCTGAGGACAATTCTTTCCAGTTCTGCAGCACAGTATAACTGTTCTTGGTCAGACAAATTAAGTATTTAGTACCAGGTGAAGGTAGACAGGTAAGCTTCTGCTGCCTCAGACAATGCCATTGGTCTTTAAATAAGTATGAGCAGAAAGAACTCTGCTTCTTAATGAAATGGATGCGGTGTGCCAGCAGAAAATGCAGTGGGCACTGGGTTGGGGCATTTGACAATGCCTTGTTCAGAGCAGAGCAATGCCACATATGTCTGCTGTGCTGCTTCCAAGGTTTCTAGGGAGTCTCCTTCATAGTTCTTCCTAAGTGGACATGTCTATTAGACAAAAATCTACAGTAGTTAGACACAGGAATGGGTAATATAGAGTAATATATAAAGACATGTACTTCATAATTGTTCTGGATGGCTTTAATGACCGATGTCTTAAGCAGGGATAGGCTGTCAGCGACTATGTACCCCACTGCGTAATTATTACTGTTGACAAAGAGAAATGTTTCTTTCATCTATACTGGAGTCACTATGTGTAGCAAGATGAATCACTATGACCAAAGAAATTTATGGTAATGCAAATAACACATACCAGCATTCAATTTTAATCACAATTTAAGTGATACATATAAAAAAATAGACTATAATTCTTTTATGAGGTAGTGCCTCAATTCAAAAGAAAATTATTCCCTTTTGCTCTCTCTTACTCTATATTCCCCTGCATCATTTCAAACGGATTCCTCAATACCACGCTGCTTCTGCTTGGAGAAAGTGAGTCACAGCAAAGTAACCTCATAGCTGATTTGCTGTTATGCTGGTGGCATGATCCATCTTAAAATTTGAAAAAGTTAATTCATAGTCTGCTACTGTGTCAGAGCCCAGTTCTGTGATATGCTAGTTTTGATGGCACTTACTATCGCATGCAAATGCTTACCCAGCTCCAGCACATGAATAGCATGCGGGTGACATCATCAAATGGGTCACTAAATCGATTTACTGAAATTATTTGCATTCCTTCCTCTCTTTTCCATAGAGTTGTTTTCTAGACTATGTCTTTCCAACTAGAACTTTGTTACACAGTCCTTGCTTGTTCAGGGATCTTTTCATCTGCGTAGTAGACATGTATACACCTAGCAGAAAAAAACCCAGAAAATTCGTTTTTCTATTACAACTCCACTTATTGGTTTTTTTCCCCACAAAATATTCCTCTGGCAGCTAGCATGAGCATGGAAATGATTATAGCATGAGTATAGAAATTTCTCATGTTGGTGAAAAAGGTGATTAATGTTTATGGTTTAATTAGATCCTGCCTTTTTTATTTTAGCACTTCTGCCTTGGAAAGTCTTCTTTCCAAGGGCATGCTGGGGACTCCTGTTATAGAGGCAAATCTCTACATGGCTCAAAGCCAGAACAGAGAGCTGTACTACATCTCACAGATTTCTGATAGCGCAGGCAGGAAAGATGGAGCTAGAATATGATAAGATTTTCTGGTTTTTACATTACTATGCACAATTTAATGTATGCTCAGTATTATGCCAATCTAGAAAGCCTCTAAATGAAGCAACCTCTCAGACGCATTCAGGTTTTGGCCATTAGAAACATAAAGGAAAAATTTTGCTATGCCTCATTCTGTGAAATACAGACTCAGTTGATCATTTTGGTACTGTTAAGAAAAAAATTTGTCTTTCATTTGCTCCTAATTTTAGATGAGGGAAGTCTGGCAGCTAGTCCATATGTATTGTTAACTGCAATGCTGGAAACAAGGCTGGATCAGTGCTAACCTCATAAAAAACAGCCCAGTAACTATTCTCCATTTAATCCAGCATAAATCTTAGCATAAAAAAGGAGTAGCTTCTATAGGTGTCAAATCGATAACATCAGCTTTAGAGATATGCTATATAATAATATCCACAATCATACTGACAACATGCAAGTCCTACCAACTACTCACTGTGACACAACACCCCTAAAGGGAAGGGAACATGCAAATGCACAGATGCACATGGTTGAAAAGGAACAACAAAAGTCAGAGGGTCTGCAAAAGCTTACAAAGTTCTATTAGTGAATTATACACCCAGCATGGAAATCAGTACACTAGTCCCTTATCTCCTAGTATAAATACACAGCGGTAGATTTTGAGTAGGGGGTAGGGTGAAAGGAAAGAGAGAGAGTAAGAGAGCTTAAAGAGAGGGAGAGGGAAAAAGAAAGAAAGGAAGAAAGAATGGAAGATCACCAATCCCAGCTCCAGTGTTGATTCAACTGACAGGGTGTCCAGGATCCTGGGAGCACTGTGCAGCCTTTGCAGGGGTCCCATTTGATAGACAAGTTTTCCCCACCCTGGGCCTAAGTTTCTCACTTTCTATGCAAATTAGTTATCAAGTGCAGTTTGTTCTTCTAGACTTTTTTGGAAAGGGCTCAGAGGGTCAAGGGTCTTTGGTGATCTTAATCCTCCCCTACTGAGTCAACCTTTGGTCAACAGACCATACCCATTTCTCAACCTCATTCTTGCGCTGTACTGTGTTGTGCTTATCCCCAGGACTTACAATAAGGACATTTGTCCCAGAGATATCCTCCCTCCTTATGGCCCCCTTCAGCAGCCACATCCTCTTCTTTTCACAGCTTGTTCTTACCAACAATCCTTGATTGGCTGAACAGTCATCTGGCTATTGGTATTTCAGACACACACATTAGTCCCTTTTCTTCTGGGCTTCTACATTCATGTCATCACAAGTCTGATTGAAAAAAACACCTTCCTAATTGTAAAACACTTTTGTAAAACCTTTGCCTTTACATACCGTACATCACTAATTAAAATAGAATGTCATTCATAAAACACATTAACCAGACTGAGAACCTGATAAATCTCAAATAATTCTGTCAATGGCATCATTACAATTAGAATTTTTAATCACATAAATTATGAAGAAAAGCTTGCATCATTTTTCATTACATTTAATGCAAAAGCATTTTTACAGTGTCAAGCGTGAAACCTCAGTTTTGAAGATCATGTAGTTTTCCATACTCGGTGGATGTAACAGGTACTTACTGTTAAAGAATAAGCTTACTGTAACTGGCAGCTGCATTCTTCAAACAAAACCTTAATGTAGGATAATTAGTCTATTAAATTCTGAAAAACTGTAACCAAGAGATACTTAATAAGGAATAACAACTTATTTCAGTAACAGCATAAGTTTTTTTATCTATTTGTAAGACCACCACACATAAAAAGGGTATTCAGTTTCATATGTTAGACCTGTATTTGAATAAGTTATCCATACTTTCCTTTTTTTATATAAAAGGTAGACTCAAACTAGATAACTTTTATCTTCATTTTATATTACTACAGAGAAAAAAAAATACCACAGCATCAAGTATTGTTACTCTCTTAAAAAAGTCTTATCATGGCTGGAAAAAATTAATCAATCCTTTTCTTGAGAAGAAAAAGAAAACACAAGACACATACTAAACGTGGCTAAAAACAACCTACATGGATGAAACCTGTTTCTCTTCAACACTATCAGAATGTCATGAAAGTTTTGGAATCCACATTTTTAAGTATGTTTTTCAGATCATCTTAACTGCCTTTTACATTATCAAGTAAACAGGTCAACACAGAATCATACAATCAATTAAGCTGGAAAAGACATTTAAGATGATCAAATGCAACCGTAGATCATCAAGTTCAATACTACTCCTATTAAAAGTTTTAAATGCAGCCACTTGGATGAGGGTAACTTCAAGGCTGGCCAGTAATTACATCCTGAATTATAGTAAGTCATTGTGATACGATTTTTCAATGTCACCCCCCTACACAAATAACATCTCTGATAACATTGAGCCATATCTTTATAAATCAATCATGCCATTGAAGATTGCTTCTATTAAATACCATAATTTTACTTAAACGTTTTGCAGGTTTAAGTATAGCGAAAAGATACACATATACAACTAACTGCAAATGCCTATACTTCTGCTAGTTTTTTTTCTCTCAAGACAAGATGTGAGAAACAACCTTCAATCCAGAGATGAGGAAAGACAAAGGAACTGATGGAATTATCTGAAAGTTCTCAATGAAAAAACACACACACGACAGCACATATAAAAATGTATAATAAGGTCAATTAATGATTTAAAACACTGCAAACTGGTATAACAGCTTTCAGAGATGGCGAATTTTTCCCCATAGATCTTGTAAACAGGATCAACATTTTGTATAAGCTTCAGCTTCTAAATTTTGACAATACCTTATCCATTAGATTAAAAGAAAGCTATTACTTTGATAGTCCATAGATTTTTATACCAGATCATCTCTTTTTTAAACTTATTTTTCTGATAAGCTATTTAAAAAGAACTTCAGGATAGCACTATAAGGAAGGCTTAATGGAACTCTATCAATATTTCAGCTTTTTTTCTTTGACTTGACAATAGAGTAGCACTCAACTTACCAATAGCACTGTAACAGCCACGAAGAGAAAAGTTTAGAAGTCCATTAGCCGTTTTGGCTATAGGCCATTCATGGACAATAATTTTTATTTATAAACAGTTGCCCCTTGCAAAATAAAAATCCCTGCGATGCTGTTCCCCAGGAAAAGACTCCAACTTCTGTTCTGAAATGCTTATTGTTGGCCAGCACTCCATTTAGTGAGATATTCAGTACTCATAACCTCTGGACGTTACTTCCAGGTCATTACTAAAAATACCAGCTATGGTTAAAAGTGATTCCTAGAGAACTCTACTGGAAAAGAAAACTAAGGAATAATTGCTTTCCTGGTTTTAAGTTTCTGAGTTTTATATTTGTGTTTGGGTTCACATTTGATATCCCCATTAATTTGGAACTCTATTTAATACTCTCTAGAGACATCATCTTCACCTAGGCATTTCAATTGCACCAGGCGAAAAATACCAATAGTGCAACAAAATCTAAGGATTTAAAGAATGCAGAAGACATTCCTCCCATTTAAGTTATGTTTACAAACAGAATTCTCTTGTTCTGCAACTTGGATTGCAAACTTTTTTCCAACAGCCATGGCCTTATTTTTGTCACAACTATAACAAATGAGGAGTAAACAACAAACAAACAAGAAAACCCTTAAGCACAGACCTAGTACAGCGCTTTCATGGAGAATGAGAAATTACATTACTTCCTTTAATTACCTCTCACACTCAGGCCAGCGAAGCAAAGACCTAATTCCTTGTGGAAGCAGCAGGAAATTCAACTGCCGAAATTAAAGAACCACTTGCAAGCTGCCCAAAACTCTCCTTCTAAATACAGCATGAGGTTGGCCTTGCTCCCACGTGGTGTCTATCAAGATAATTCAGATGAAAAGCTGAAGTTAAGTCTACTAATCTAAAAACCTTTACCCTGATAGAAATTATATCATTAACTGACAGGATGAGAGAAATAAAATTTAAAAGTATACACATGTTCTCATTGACACAGACAAGGCAAAGATGTTTAATCTTACTTTGCCTCTGTCTTCAACACCAATGATGTGCTAAGGGGCCCCTGGTGCCCTGAGCTAGAGGACCATGGCTGTGAGAATGATAAACTCCCAGCTGACCCTGAACTTGCACAGGATCTGCTGCTCCAGCTGGATCCCTATACGAGTATGGCACCTAATGGGATTCATCTGATTCACCTGACGTCATTGTGAGGCCTCTCTCAATGATTTCTGAACAGTCTTGGGAATCCAGAGAGGTCCCAGTTGACTGGAATGTTGTCCCACTTTTCAAGGGCAAGAAGGAGGACCCTGGAAATTACAGGCCTGTCAGTCTCACTTCAGTCACTGGTAAAATTATGGAGAAGATTATTCTGGGAGGTATTGAAAAACACCTGAAGGACAATGCAGTCATCAGTCACAGCCAGCATGGCTTCTCATGAGGGGAAAGTCCTGCTTGCCACACTTAATTTCCTTTTATGACAAAGTAACCCACCTGGTTGATCAAGGGAAGCCCATTGATGTAATCTTCTTTTATTTCAGTAAAGCTTTTGATACTGTCTCTCGCAGTATCCTTAGGGACAAAATGCCCATTCCACAGCTGGATAAACTCATCATGCAATGGGTGAGCAACTGGCTCACAGGTTGGGCACACAGAGCTATACTGAATAGGATGACATCAGGCTGGTGAGTGGTCCATAGTGGGGTTCCACAGGGCTCCATCTTCCACCCTGTGATCTTCAACATCTTGGTAAAGGACTTGGGCGCAGAAATTGAAGGGATAATAAGTAAGTTTGTCAATGATACCAGGTTGGGAGGAGCTGTTGACTCCCTTGAAGGTAGAGAAGCCCTGCAGAGACTTCAACAAATTACAGAGATCAGCAATCACCAACTGCATGAAGTTTAACAAGGGAAAATGCCAGATTCTGCACCTGGGATGGGGCAAGC
>VWZT01015399.1:53209-82635 GCA_013397055.1 Pachycephala philippinensis
TCTTTTATTTCAGTAAAGCTTTTGATACTGTCTCTCACAGTATCCTTAGGGACAAAATGCCCATTCCACAGCTGGATAAACTCATCATGCAATGGGTGAGCAACTGGCTCACAGGTTGGGCACACAGAGCTATACTGAATAGGATGACATCAGGCTGGTGAGTGGTCCATAGTGGGGTTCCACAGGGCTCCATCTTCCGCCCTGTGATCTTCAACATCTTGGTAAAGGACTTGGGCGCAGGAATTGAAGGGATAATAAATAAGTTTGTCAATGATACTAGGTTGGGAGGAGCTGTTGACTCCCTTGAAGGTAGAGAAGCCCTGCAGAGACTTCAACAAATTACAGAGATCAGCAATCACCAACTGCATGAAGTTTAACAAGGGAAAATGCCAGATTCTGCACCTGGGATGGGGCAAGCTTGGATGTATGGACAGACTGGGGAAGGAGAGGCTAGAGAACAGCACCGTGGAAAGGGATGTGGGAAAGTCCCGGTCAGCAGCAAGCTGAATATGAGTCAACAGTGTGTCCTGACAGCCTGAAGGGCCAACCGTGTCCTGGGGTGCATCAGGCACAGCATCACCAAGCAGTCAAGGGAGGTGATCATCCCACTCTGCTGTGAGCTGCTGCAGCCTCATCTTGAGTCCTGTGTGCAGTTTTCTGTGCCACAATATTAGAAAACATCCAAAGGAGGGCCATGAAGATGGTGAAGGGCCTACGGGAAGCTACACAAAGAGTGGCTGAGGTCACTTGGACTGTTCAGCCTGGAGAAGACTGAGGTGAGACCTCATTGCAGTCTATAACTTCCTTGTGAGGGGAAGAAGAGGGACAGACACTGATCTCTTCTTTCTGGGGACCAGTGACAGGACCCAAGGGAACAGCATGAAACTGTGTGAGGGAAGGTTTAGGTTGGATGTTAGGGAAAGGCTCTTCATCCAGAGGTAGTTAGGCACCGGAATAAGCTCCCCAAGGAAGTGGTCACAGCCTGCCAGAGTTCAAGAAGTGTTTGGACAGTGCCCTCAGGCACATGGTGTGATTTTTGGGGAAAGGCCTGGAGCTGGACTTTGATGATCTTTATGGGTCCCTTCCAACTGAGAATATCCTATGATTTTATGTATCTACAAGTTGTAGAAAAGTTATTGCAAATTGAAGGAGAGTGACATTTTATACAGGCAGATAAGTGATAGAACAAATAGGAATAGTTTTAAACCAAAAGATGGGAGATTTAGATTAGATGTTCAGAAAAAATTCTTTACTCTGCAGGTAGTGAGACACTGGAAGAGATTGCCTGGAGAAGTTGTGGATAATCCATCCCTTGCAGCGTTCAAGGTTGAATGGGTTTGAGCAACCTGGTCCACTGGAAGGTATCTCTACCCACAGCAGAGAGGTTGGAATGATAGTATCTTTAAGATACCTTTCAACCCAAACCACTCTATGATTCTATGATATTTAAGGTCCATTATATGGAAATACAATTAAAAATCTGTTTGGGGGCTTGGGGGAAAATAAAGACATTTAGCTCAGGAAATCTTTAAGGAGGCCAGTTACATCTTATGCACACAGAATTTGGAGAAAATGAAAACTTCTATTACATTGGGGCCATGTGTTGGCCCCAATAGCTCTTAAGTCTTTTAGGCCCCCCAGTACGACATGGATTGCCACGAAAGCACATAAGAACTGTTAGTATTCCCATCCAACAACAACCACATTAACAAGTTTAGAGTCAATATGATTCAGCTAAATTTTTAAAATATCAGTTTTCACATCCTCACCTTTTACTACTTCATCCAATTTTCTTCATTTTCTAATACAGACCCCAAATCTATTCTTTCCTTATAGCTGTTTGAGAACTGCTTTAAGACTTTATTTTCTCGTCATCTCCACAAGGAAATTACTTTTAGTGAAACAGGTTTTAGTTAATGGATTTTAGAAAGCATCAAAATGGAAAGGAAAAATGCTTTTTTTTTCGGTCTGCAAAAACTGCAATGAAGTTAAATACAAAATGTTGCTTTTTAGTACCGCACCAGTAAGGCAGGACTTATACTGAATTTCAAATATTAAAGAATATTGGTAATTTTGTACGAAACATGAGACTATCTCATGATCACTCTAACAAAATAATACACTTTCCTGACAATATCCATGTTAGTGAGATGTACTTTAAGCATTTTTAAGTGTCTGATTTGCAGGTAACAACCAATACTTTTGATCTTTATTAACAAAGTGGGAGAGATATCATTGTAAAGAAAGGAACAGTTCAAAGAAGTGGAGTGGTGCTTTTTTCCAAAGAGGTCTACTTACCATAAAAAGCATAATTAAGGAAAGTAAATAGCTCTAAATATTGATTTCATTCTAAAGATTTGTGCAATACCTTTATAAAGTTTATCTCCATTAATATCTTTTCTTACATAAAATAAAGTCTAATTTTAACCAAATAAAATTGGTGCCTGGCTAATCAATAATACTTCCATACAAATAAAATAAAATATTTTTGTCCTTAATTGAACATGGGAATTAGAAGGCTTCAGAAGGCTGCTGACTAGTCTGTAAGATGTACAAAGCTGCTGTAAACATATCTGCCAAAAAGCATTAGAAAACCAACAAAATATTCTATTTTGTCCCCTGAACCCAACAACATATTAAACCTCTGGAAGGCTGTATATCCTCATCAAAGCAACCTATTCCCCAGGCCTCATTCTCAGAAATCTTCAGAAAATGCTTTCTCACAGCAGCCTCAGGAGACTGGCACTGGTACAATTGAGTTGATTTCACAACAACATAATGAGGTTACTGAAAAGGAAGAAAGCACAGTATTGCCTTTTAATAGACCAAGACAGGGCTTAAATGCACCAAGCATAAAATGAATAGGCATCCAGGGTTTTGATCTAGGTTATAATATTTATTTGTTAGCCAAATAAAAGAGGAAACAACTGGAGTGGACAGCCCAAGAAGACATAAAACTCAAGATGGTGGGGGTTTACTTGATCTGTATATCGAAGTGGCTCCATTCCCTTTTCACCTTAGGAGATTAAAGGTCTGATAGCAAACAGCTCCTCTATGGGAAAAATCGGTTGTGAAACGTCTTTATTCACATTCTGTATTCTGTCATGGTTGGTCAGATTAGAAGTCAACAAGTTAGAAGTGGGGTCCTATGACCTAATTCTGATTATAACTGCTGCAACAATAAAGGTAATCAGGTAAGACAAAAGACAAAGTATATTACCAAGCTGTGTTATTTCCTGTACTTAACTAAGAAGTCAATAGGAATATGAAGACATAGTTCTGGTTTTGCTCATCTTTCTGCACGCATCTTTTCAGAACAATGTATAAAACCTTCATAAGGTCTGCATTTGGTAAATAGGATAATGCGTTGACCAGAGCAAATCAGAGCTTAAAACACAATATTCCTCAAACTTGAGTGCAAATCTATCTGGAATTTAGTTCTGAGAGAATTGGATGACGAAAAAAGCAACTTGCAGATTACTTCAATTTGTATTTCAGTTCCAGAAACTGATCCAAAATTAGGAATGGCTGGTTAACTAGATACACATCATGTGCATTGTGCTGCTTGAGGTCTTGCCCTGAACAGTGCTTAGGCATTTATCTACTTACAAAAAAAGAAGTCGCTTATTTTGGTCACTGTATTTTCAGTCATAACCAATACTGCTCCATCTATCTCCAGTCAGATCTGAAAAAATACCCCTAACCCTCCTCCCTCTCCTCCAACCCTGTCCCCAGATTTCATTTACAGAGACAGACCTGCTTGTGGGTTATAACAAATGCCAAGCTTTTGGTCCTATTATTCAATTCCAGTAAGGTTGATTATATTCAGCTGAAAACCTGATGCTGGCAAAACTTCAGTGGAGAATTGCAGGTAGGCAGAAGGTACTCAGGGCAATGACTTGGCTAAGGCTTACAGTATTTCCATGCGAAAAGTGCTGCAGTAAAACTGATTAAAAAACTGAATTCATGCCAGAAGGTATTTTGGGGGGGATAATATTCTGCTATGAATTGTATCTGAGTGTACTGAAGAATAAGTATTCTCAGAAAAAATTCCCAATATTTTTTGAGTAGAATTAGTACATGCTTTATAGATGGACTGGTGTAATTAAAGAGATGGTGGGAAAAATAATAATATTATAAACGTTGAAAAAGCTTATTAAAAATAATAATACAGTTTAATATTTTTGGTGCTAAATTAAAAAAAAAACCAATTCTCTGTACACATTTATCAAAAATGTTAAGATGAAGAAAGATCCCACAGTTTTGCATGGATGAACAATATACCACAAGTTTAAAGCACTGTACATTGCTTAAGATAGATTTTTGAGCATTGTGCAGAATGGATGGTCCTTTTGCAGAAAGTGGAGTCCTGTGACAATGCTTTCAAAGCTGAGTAGGGTAGTGCTGCTTGCGGCCAGCCAGGTTATGGTGTACGCATAACACACACCATAAAGCACTGTAGTGTAAAATAAACGATGCATTTTTAAAAGGAAGTTTAAACAAAACAGTTTCAATGGTTGAAAATAGTTAAACACAAACTTTTACTGAAGGAAACAAAAAATACAGTGTAATATAGCACTTTATTATAATAGCTGTAATTAATGTGAAAAAAAGCATGCACAAGTTTTGTGGATGTTGGTCTCTCACTGAAGAGGCAAAAAACAGTGCAAAATAAACACAAAACCTAAAGAGCAAAATCAAAGTAAATAAACTGAGATGAGGTACTCAGAAGAAAACATCTAATAGCATTAGAATACTGTTTAGAATAAAGCTTTTCTCTTTTTCTAAAGTTAGTAAGAAACAGCGGTGAGCAAGAAATGTGGAAAGGTGTAGCTGCCCTTCTCTAAAAGAGCCATTCCATTCCAAGTGGAACTTCTCATTAAAAAAAAAAAAAAATCAGTCGGGGGGGGGGGGAAAAACAATCCAAAAAACCAACCCACAATCAAACCAACAAAAACACCCCAAAATCAAAAGAAAGAATAAACCCACAGGACTGAAAAAAATCTCCAAGCCCGTATGGCAGGATGTCACCGAAAAAGTGTAAGAGTATAAGCAAAAGGTAAGAGAGAATATAAATAACCAATTCCATAGTTCATAGGTTTGACAGAATCTGCACTGTAAAATTGTGAATCAAACCCTTTTTCCTGCCAAATCTTTGAAGCATCATCCTTTTAATTCTTTCTTCATCCTTTTTTTGTAAATTCTAATTCTAGAAATAATTCTAAACTTGACCTATAGCTATTACCTCAGTTATAAACTACTTATTATCATCTCAACTTCTCTTTTCACCAACTCTTTTCTTCTGCCAGCAAATGGGAGAAAGGTGAAATTTATTACTGGAAGAAAAAAAAAATCAGGGAAGTTTTAACTTTTGCACAGGGTAATAAAAGAACACACACACACACGTTATCTTCTACACCGTGTACTGCAGTATGGGTACCCATCAAGAAAATTGTATAAATACCTACAGTGGAACAGGTATAAATTTAAAAAGTGCATACACATTTATTACTTCTAATTTCATGCCTGTGGTCATATTCGGGCAATAGAGAGGAGCTGAGCAGGGCAGGACTGAGCAGAGTCCAAACAGAGCTGGGCGAAGCTGGGCAGAGCAGGGAGCTGGGCCAAGCTCAGCTGAATACTGCCAACCACAGCCAGGCCCAGCAGAGTGGAGCGGTCTGGGAGAGAGGAGCATGGTGCAACACGCTGCCTTTTTTCAGCATTTGTCCATCATTGTTTTTCATAGTCTTGGGCTCGGGGAAGGGAAATGCTGGTTTGCAGAGAGCGTTCACCCTCTTGCCTTTGTTTTGGGGAGGCCGTGTGGCACAAGCTGCAGAAATGTCCACCATCTTGTCTCTGTCTTGGCCAACATGTGGAACTGAATTGAGGTGGTGAGCACCTTTTGTGTGTAAATCAACCTCTCTTTTGTACACATTAGTTATTAATTTTGTTGCTGTTACTGTTTGTTTCTTATCCCATTGCTGTTTGTTTTCAGTAAACTGCAATCTCAACCCATAGTCTCTGCTTTTGTCCCTCTCTCACTGGGGGGGCTAGAGGAAAACGAAGCGGTTTGTTTGGTGTTTAATTCCTAGTGGTTTTAAACCAGTACAAGCCCACAAACTCCTTGGTTTCAATTCAACACACATGTTCTAGCTTCCCTTTACCTTGAACGTTAAGCTAAAATCATGAGTTTTTTTCTTTTTTTTTTTTTTTTAAAGTTGCCTTCAACAGATAACTCAGTAAAGATCTTCTCCAGCCTCTGGTACTCAAAACTACAAAAAACATACTATTCAATAGTATTAGGAGAAATACAAAACACTGGAGAAAATGGAGAAACCAATCACTGCTGATGTGCTCACAAGGTGTTTTTAAGACTGTGACAGAAAAAACAAAGCCATTCCTGCAGATGGCCTAGTTTTTACAATACTTCTACTAGAATTCACAGCCTTGCAGGCTTAATCTCAGCAACCAAAACTGTGCTAGAGGCTTTAACTCTTTCAGAAGGAAATAATGGATCTCAGAATTTAATGACACAACAGAAATTCAGCAACTGCAAGGGTTTGTTCTTTCTTCATTCTGTTGTGTGCTTCCAGAGCTGAGGATCAGCCAGTCCTCCCATTGCTTAACTTACTAGTTCTCTTCCGCTTTCAATGAGAATAAATGTGTTTACTGCTAAATTCTGTGATAAAATAATCCATAATCAACAAAATTTTCATACATTTCATATGAGGATGTAATGGCTCAACATGTGAATCAAATAATCCCTGGATTTAAGAATCCTTAAGTACTTATCTACAAAAGTGACGCTAATGGCTTCAAAACTTTTTCTGCAGACTTTTAATATTTATATGGTCATATGCATGTCAAAATGCCTCTAAATACTGCTAAGATAGTGAACACATGACACAAAGTACACAAAATGTATGTAGAGCTGAGACCAGGAATCACCATGATTTATATGGTGATGCAAGAAAAACATTTCAAGTGCATGAAGAGTAAAAGAAATCAGTTTGAATCTGTTACAGGAGAACGAAAGCAGTAAATTGTATTGAAACCCTCTTACTATTTTCACCAAATACATAAGATGAACTTATATTACCCATTACTTATGTGCAGATGTGTGAAGATAAGAGTTCAGAATCAGAGAAACTAGGTTTCTTTCATGTCTGTCACTAGTTTGACAGTCTCTGATGAATGGAGAAATTTCACAGTCCTCCTGTATCAAAAACTGATTGAAAGCCTACATCCACTGAGAAGTATTTACCTGGGAAAAACAAAGGCCACTGTGTATTTAGCTGTGTGCTCAGTAAAGTAAGGATTAAACCCTCAGTCACCCTATTCTGTTCTTATCTGTGTATAGGAGGGCTTAGCTCATAGCACTACTGAAATACAATTCTACTCTCACATTCATATAATATGTCTTTTTTGTTGTTTAAGGTACATATAGTCAAAAGCGTCAAGTTTACCTTCAGAAATTTTTGTTACGATTATCATAACAGAGTATGTTTGAATTCAGTTCTGACTGGAATTAGAAATCTTCAAACCTAGATACATAATAAGTGATTTATTGTGAGATAGAATCTACGTGCCGTGCAGCAGGAAGGCAATTTGCAATGTCCTTTATAAAATATTTAGAGGTAATACCTGTTAAGGTGCCTAGAGCATATGCTTAGCAACATGGTTCACACCCGAAAAAAACAAAACAAAACAGAGAGAACTGACGGGGTTTTCCTTCTCTTCATTTCCCCGTGATTGTTTTTACTCCAGCTTTTTAGTTGCATTAAAAGCTAAATCAGCAATTTTAGAAATGTATGATTACAGGTAAGTGTAAAGCTTAATTCACCTTCCACCAAGATCAAATATCTTAATTCTTAAGTGTGCCTTTCCAAACTGAAGAGACTGCAAATCAGCTGCATCACTTTCAAAAGCCTCTATTCCCACCCTTGTGTCTTGACCCTCTGCTGGGGGCATCTTATCTACTGCAGAGACATTACAAGAAAATATGTGAAGCCAACACAGAGTTGTTCAAGCAAACATTTCTTCTTATTAATGTGTTTCCAGGTTCAATGTGTTCCAGTAGTATTATTTTTGGATTATTATTGCTGAGGTGAGAGGAGGAGGATAAATATTCCCAAAGGAATATTCAGCAAGGAGAGAGGCCTGGATGTAAGGTGAAAGACTAGATAGATCCTTTTATCCCATTTGTTCTTTAAGGTCTCTATTTTTTCCTGGAAGAAAAACATATTCTCAGTTTTAAAATCAACTATGCATGCATGCATTTTTCAAGTTCTCCTATTTGGAAGAGAGGTCAGAGCCCATGCTGTTGAGAAAGACAGTTGAAGATGGGATTTGGTACTCTGCCAGATTGTCTTTTAAAGTTTGTTTTTACTCTTGTAGATGTTAACATCACCCCTGAGAAGACTTCTCCTTTACTCTGAATTACAGCAGCTGTTATGTAACTTATTCTCTTCTCGCATTTTCCTATAACTTGGAGAGAAGCACTTGTGTTCTGATTCCTTAGTACCTGTACAAATGACTGTACTTGCCATTGTATATCATTCCTTTATGCATTTTAATTTAAAGCAGTGACAGACTGCTGTCTGATGTCTGGGAAGGAATACGTAGTATGCTAAGCACACTTCTGAGTAAAGTAAGATACATTTGTTTTACATACAATACTACACAGTGCTCCAAACTAAATCATTGACACTTCTTACTTTGCTGGTACATTGTTTTTGCAAGAAATTGGGTAAAATATTATACTATTAAGATATGTAATTACAAATTAGGTATTACAAATAATTCCTATTAATACTATCTGGTTATGGGATATAGTACTTCAATATTTCATTAAACATCATCTAGATTGGAATGAGAAATTTAAAATAAATGCATTTATTTGAATGACTGCAACCTGCATTTGCCCCATGTGTCTCATACACCACATACACATTGTTCGAGTGTTTTGTATCTGGGATAAGTCTCAGCCATCTTTTAAATTAGTTTTAAAGAGGTCCTCTTAAACCCGTCAGAAAACCCCTTGTAATTTAATGGGGAAAAAAACAAAACAAAACAAAACAAATCCATGTTGACACTATCCCTTTTTGAAAGCCATTTACAAAGTCTAGGCAACATAAACAGGATTTTTTGTCCGGGAGACCAGTACACCAGCCACAGACTCCTGAGCTCTGCAGAAGACACTGTGGTGAATTTGCTGTGCATATCACAGAGAATACAAACTGGGAGACCGCTTAGACATCCTGATAAGGTTTGAACATTTTTAGAAGAGACTGGACCTCACTGGAAGCAGGAACTTACCACTTTTCCTCAGTTATAAATTTTGCAGTTTTCCTGTTATCCTTTCAAACATGCCATGTGAGGCAGTAGTATGATAATTAACTTGAGGCCCACATAAAGATTGTTGTCTGATTATACTCTCCAAGAAGGAAGGAAAAGCTGCAGAACTACAGCAGTGACTTCTGCATAGGAAAAATGGGTCTCAATGTCTTCACAAATCACTCGATAGGTGTGGGGGTTTTCACTACTGATAGGAGAAATAGGTCCTAATGTCTTCAGGAACAACTAGTCCTGAAAGAACCAATCAGGTTCTGGAAGAATGGCTGTGGGAGTCTTTAGGAGAAAGGGGTCTTACTGCCTCTATGAACATCAAGCCACTCAAGTTTGTTACAGAACCCAGACAGTTTGAACTTCTGCACTTTAGGGTAATAGGAGATACTGGTCTGCACAAGTCTATTGCAGAACCCAGACAGCCTGAACTTGTGAACTTTAGGGGAAAATGACAATACATGTTCAAGGGGGAATATATATTAGGCGGTATGGGAAGTCTGTACTTCCTAGTACCTCAGCCAATGGGGAAAGGAAGAGGATAACATGTCGTCAGGAGTTTAGGATAAAAGGAGCCCGAGTCCTCCAAAACCTGGAGACAGACCCCACAGGGTATGCCCCAGTGGACTCTCTTCCTTTATTCAAATAAAGTTCCAGAATTACTGTGTCTCCTTTGTGGACAATGGCTTTTCATAGCATGGCTGTTCCACACACTTCAAAATACTATGAAGCACTGGAGAAATACAGAAGCTTGTCCATATATTTTCAAGACATTTTTTCACTCTCTCACATCAAGCATATAGCATTATCATAGCATCTCTCTTTTCAAAATTCACTCTCTCCATGGGGGGAAGCTGTGATAATCATCCTAACATAAAATGATTAAACAAGAACCAAACAGTGCCCTACACAACACCCTTCTCTGAGCTAGCACCTAACGCCCACAAAGCAGTCCTTCTGCATGACATGATTTTCACCATTTGATTTATCAAGCATTTAAACCTTACTGCACAACCAGCAGGACAACATCAAACAATTCCAATTTTTGTTAATACTTTCAAATATAAATATAATGTTTTACTTCATTAACTCAGCAGATACTTGAAGCTTTGGCTCATTTTACAAGGTTTTAAAAGCTTTTGGATAGCAGCTGTCTTTTGCTGGCACAAAATCACTGTCTTTAGCACCTAGGTGAACTATAATATTATGGACATTTAAACTCCCAAGAGCAGGCCCAAAACTAAATTCACCTGTTACTAGTTAAGAAATAAAAGTTATTTTAAAGTCTTATTTCTACTACAAGATGTGACCAAGAAAGGACCAGAGATTGTAAGTATTCAACTTACATGTCATATTTTCCTTCCTATACTTACAGGAAAAAATGTCTCGGTCCTTTCCTTCCTGCTTCTAGTGTATTTCCTGCCTGTATGTAACAAATAGGATAAAAGCAAATTTCTTAAGTATTTAGAAGTTTAATTTCTAAACATTTTGGATCCTCTGGTCCCGAATCATCTGTCTTTTGAGATTGTGTGTGTCATCAAAAATATCATTCATTTTATTATAAAAGTAACAATTTTGCTTCAGTAACTGAAGCTGAGTTATTTCTATCAGTATCCAATTTCTCTGGGTAAAAAAATTAATATATGCACCAAACAGACTGAGTTGCAACACTCACTCAACAGGCACAATTAGTACAGTTTTTACATAATTATGTCCATCAGATTGCAGTTTATGTGTGGCTAGGTAGCTGAAATTACTACTAGGCATGCAGCATTTACACTGTAGATAAATAACAAAGTTTAGTCTTGAGGGAATTGAATCTAACATTTCTAAGAACTCTGTATATTCATAGTTTGTTTGTCAACTGCAACGCTGATATTCTTTTCCCTGTAATAGGGCTATTTGAAATGCTTAGGTTATATTTTTAAGTCTTGACAAACTTTTGCAGAAAAGGTGCTTGTATTTTACTACTACTTTAAAAACACTGCCTATAGGGTTAAAATCAAGCATCTGAAGCCTGAAAGGGACCATAACCTCTAGCACTACTAATGGCTACACCAATCTAGTATCTCATTAAAATATTTATTTCTCCTAATTAAAAATGTTGTTAATTAAAAAGGTTATATTTTTTCACAGTCATCTCATTACTGAAAAACACAGCACAACAGAAGAATGTTAAAAATGTTTACTGAACAAACAAGCTATCCTAAGGAGCCTCAGCCATATAAGACTACAGATTTTCTCAACCAGAGATGTTGGTATCCTTTATTCAGTATGGGCAACACTACTTTTGTTGTGTGGGAATTGCTTTGCAAAACAAGGAACAGAAATTCCATCAAATACTGCAAAACACAGTGTGCTTATGTTCCATCAGATAGACTGCAGCTCCATCTGGACCAAGATGAAAACTTAGACTATTCTAAATCTTCACATGATGAAGCAAGCTCAGAAGCCTTTCTAAGACCATAATTTTTAAATTTGCTTATTTAACAGGTCTACTTTTCACGGTGAAACTCTAGTGTAACTCCCAAGCTCTTTAAAATGGAAGTTTTATAACTGATACATTTGTTGCATAAAGTCAACTGGTAACAGAATCAAAGCCAAGTGACCTAACTAGAAGCAGAGTTTTATACATACCTCTCCTAAATGCATTTGGGTGAGACACAGATCCGATGACTTCACATCGGAGGTTACAGACAAAGGCAAACAAAGAGGCACACAGTATGTTGATGTGAGACCCAGAAGAACTAGTGAGTTGGCACACGTAGAAGAACACAGGATTCTCCTTAACCCCAGCTGCCAGTCTGCCCCTTTGAAAGCAAAGTTCAGTTTTTGTTCTCACACATTTGTTTGCTCACACTGAAACAGAGATGCAATTTTGTTGCTCATAGCCATATACGAAAGCCACATTCATCATGTGTTGGCAGTTCATGGCTGTGCTACTATTGTTCACCTGAGAACTTGTCTTCAGATGGTTAGAGCTCTCCATCTTGAAGAACTGAGTGTTTTTTTCTTGTTCGAACTGCAGTGTAGTTTCATGTTAGCTTTAAGTGACTGATGAGAGTCAGCATGTGACAAAGGCTGCTTGGAGGAAGGAGGACGATATAATGAAAAGCCTGTTTAAAAGACAGCTTTTTTTTTCACCATCTTCACCAAACTTTAAACTCAACTCAGCTACTTGAACATTAGGCCCACGTAGGCAACTCAATGCTGTGGAGGTGTACAGAGCTATTTTAAAAATATGTAATTTTATAATTTTCCTAAATTACAGGGGGAAAGTTGAGATTATTACTAAAGTACTTAAAAACTCTAAAGGTCAAATATCTGAAAAAAAAGTTACCCGTGCTCTTTCAAAGCTTATGATTTAAAGAGAAAATGATATCCTTTCAACAAACACAATTAAGCAAAATGTACAGCACTATGTAACTTTTTTATGTTCATCTTTGCACCCGATTAAGATTTCAGTATTACTGGAAGATATTTTTTCTTTGCATGAATAATGTATTTTATGAAGGTTTTATTAACCTTATGAAGTTACAGAATTGCTCATATAGAACATAATTCTTACCTCTCTATTTCAAAACCAGGTGCAAATGCACTTCAACCATTATTTTGTCCCTTTTTAAAATATACACTGCATCTCCTTTCATAAAAACATGGAACATCCTTCCATCTCTGACCTTGCGTGGAAAAAGATTTCATTTGCAACAGGTTCATGAGAGGTTGCAGAACTATGCATCCTGCAGGATACATCTTAATACATGCACACACACATGAGAAATTAGGAGTGACAAAAGGTCTTTCCTGATAATGCCCTTCACTGAACACACACCCCCATCATAAATGCATACAGCTATGAAGATTGATCTTATCTTTGCCAAATGAAGCACCCTACTGAACCTACCAAGCATATTAAAAGTAAAACACTTTAATAAGAGTTACGAAACACCAAGATGACCCTGATTAATTAAAATTCAGTTAAATCAATTAGATCATCTGAAAAAAAGACAGGGGATCTTGTTTAACAGATGTTATTAAACTCGTAACAATTGCTTAATTTGTATTTGAAATCTGCAGCTTTTATTTCAGATTTGCAAACAGTTCTTAACATGCTAAGAAGCTTATCTGACTTTTCCAGTTACAGTAGCAATTAAAAGATACTTTCTCGAGCACTGCCAAACTTGCCTCACTTTCACTCTTAGAACAGTGCCTACAAAATTATTAACATTATAATAAATTCTGTGGAATTAAATACAGAGGAAGCATATCCATCAAAAAATCAGAGTCTGTGTTAAATCCATGAAAAGGTTTTCTGGAAGTGATTATTGACCTTTTTTAAATTAATACTTCCATTTAAGGATTTGAAAACCATGTCTCTATATGTTAACATACAAAGGGGAGAAAAAAATAAATACTTCAATTTTTAAGGATGTAAAACAAAAGTGAATATAATATTATGAATAGCTGGCACTAAAGAGATTGCAAAAATTGTAATATGCAATTAACTCATTTCACTTAACATGAAGACTCATATACCTATTTATTTTTTTCAAATTTTCCTGAAGCACAATTCAGAACAGTAAAACTTGACTAAAAAGCCCACTCTAAACACCCAGCAGAGTGTGTGGACCTAGTGACGAAAATCAAAAGGCGCAAGAATGATGCAGGAAGAAGTTGCTCAAACAGCACACTAACATTTAACCAAGAAATATAACAAGGTTTTAGTGAATCAACTGCAGTAGACGGATCAGCCATATCAGGACTTCAGAAATCAGGATATATCAATCCTTGAGATTTGCTAGTCTAACGTCTGTTTGATTTTGAGTTATTTTCTGAATATTGGTCTGCAGCCACAATGTCCACTAAAGAACTTTATTTCATTTCTATTCACTTCCAGCTATCGCAGCCGACATGCTCCCAATCCAACAGCGATCCCTAACAGGGGTCATGCTGAAGAAGACTATGAGACCAGTTGCTAACAGAATTCCAAACCATTTCTCACTGTCCACTCTTTTCTTCATTCCATCATATAGGCAAATCGTTACATCAAAATGACAGCTAAAATCTGCCTTTCTGTAACAACTTATCAAGACTACAAACATGGGTCCAAAAATTTTATGTGGTGCTATGACAAAACTTTATAATGCTTCTTTGGATTTATATTGTGTAGGTTTCCAGCTAGACTAAATACTGATATTTCTTGCTGCCACCACCCATAAAAATTTTTTTTATCTTGGTTGCAGATAATGGGGCTGAACACCTCTATAATTAAGTATCTTTTGTCAGAAATACTTTCACAAAACCTTAACAAATGCATGAAATTATTTATACACACACACATACATATATATATATAAAAAAATTAATTTCGTGCAAAATTTACTCAGCATTTGGGGTTCATAAAAAAACTTCTTGTTCCTCTACAGGATATAATATACTGTTTATAGTTAGATATTTAAACAGCTGTCATTAACATGAAATTTGCATGAGTAGAAAGATTATGTCCTAGTGCTTCTTTCTCTGCAATCCTTTTTCCCATCACAAATAACAGACTGGAGTAAAATAAAGAAAATAGCAGGAACAGGAACAGAACTTCTTAATAAATTGCCAAGGCTGATAAACTATTTGAAAGAAACATAACCTTAAAGAGAGAAAAAGAGACAAAAAGTCTCTTTTCAAGTACATTTGAACAAAAATCTTGATATTAATTCTAAAGACAGCAATGTTCAGCTGACAAGACCTAACAATTATTTTTTAATAATTTATATTTAGAGATGCCTGCTTTCACTTCATGAGCCATGAAGAACACTTCAAATGGAAGAAAATAAGTGTCTTCCAAGTAAAACGACAAAGTTGCCTTCAATTTTATTCTTTGTTTCCATACCTGGAAGGTTTCTTAATAATTTGTAACGACACTGCCCTGGCTAGGCTGCCAAGAGCATATCTGTGGACCTTTCTGCTTTTCCTGTCCTCCCATCCACAGAAGCCACAGGCTGCCTTTTGTCCCAGTCAGGTCATTACACTACACCAAGCCTTCAAAGGCCCTTCAGAGGGACTGAAGCATTTTCAGGGGAAGGAAGGCAAATGGAAGACTGATGAAAGGGCGGCTGCAGAGCTGTCTTTTCACCAGCTACTGTGTTTCCAAGGCTATCTAAAGTACCACGTGAGAATCTCCAACCCTGAGGCTGCCCAGCGACAGACAACAGGGAGAATAGAAATTCTCAGCTGCAAAAGCTTAAAGACTAACTAGCAAATTAGATAAAAGAATATAAAAGTAGAGACACAGGACATTAAACATAGCTGGAACCAGTGAATAAATAGATAATGAGGAACCTAAGTGGTTTTTGTGGCAAAGTTATGTAACAAGAAGCAACAGCACATGCCTTAGAAGTTTAAGGCAAGGTCACTTAAAATTGGGGGATCTCAGTGAATATGACCACCAGAGACCCCCTCAGACAACCCCCTAAGACCATAAAAGGACTTCCAGTAGGGGGCAGAGGCATGTAAATTGGTTCTAGGGAAAGTGACATTTATGTCTTAGCTAGGAAGTACATTGTAATGAATATGTATGATCATGATGGAATAAATACCTTGTTGTAAAGTTCCATGACACATACAATTAGAGGAGATATTCTCTGAATGTGACCAGTGCTGTAATAAAGAATACCTGCTTTCTAATATTCAAATTGTGTTAGAAAGTTTATTCTTCAGCCGATTTCAGTATCACCAGGACATCAGTGACATAAAAGCAGTTTAAAGATGACAGCTGATTTGCACATTCTGCTTCTGCATTAGGAGACAGTGTAATGCCTTGGGCATTATGAAAGAGCATCAAACTTGATTAATATTATAAGCTTCAACACCTAGAAAACTGCCACTGTCAGAGAGAAACAAGCTGGGAGGAGCTCCCCAGTCTCACCAGAAAAAAAGAAATTTAGATTAGATTAGAATGGAATGGAAATATAGAGTAATTTCACTTTGAAGGGGCATACAGCAATCATCTTGTGAGACCACTGCCTGACCACTTCAGGGTGGACCAAAAGTTAAAGTATGCCATGAAGGGCATTGTCCAAATGCCTTTAAAAACTGACAGGCCTGAGCATTGACCACCTTTCTAGGAAGCCTGTTCCAGTGTTTGACCACACTCTCAGTAAAGAAATTTGCCACCCTTCTGTTTTGACATGAAAATGGATGGACATCCCTAATGATCCCACTATGGTATCAAATGAATAATTTAACATTACAGTTATAAAATTTTATAATCATTGATAATTCTTAATGTTTCTCTAAAACAAAAACAAAAAAATAGAGGAAGGTACAGAAGAGTCATGCTACCTAGTATGGTTAAGGCAGGGCATATAGATTCATTATCGGAGCAAAGCAGAGCTTCACCTTATAGAAAATTAAACCCTTCCCTATGTGTGAGGCATCTTTGTCCTATTTCAATATGAGTAAGTTAATGGAGCAGCAAAAAAGTTTTTATGCGGACAGGGTAATCATAGTATCAGGTTAAGCTAAGGCATGTTTTTTCTTTGGTATGCAGTAGTGTAAAAATGGAATGGGATGAGGAATTTTACATTCTAGAAGTAACCTATAAAGAGGATTTCACTACAAAGGAGTATCTGTGAATCTTTATGAAATTGTAGTATTATATGAAATAAAAGTGTCAGACAAGAAAGCAGTTCATTCTCATAAACATATTATGAGTATGATTATTATTATTATACCGCTTAAAGTTTTTTTTTCATTTTGACATATCCAGAACTAATATTTTGAAGAACAGTCATAAAATTTGGGAGGACCGTGAGGAAATGTGGGATAACAACTGACTTATTTGCTCTAACAAAAACATACTATACTATTAAACTTGCCAAAACAAAAAAAATTTCTTTGAAATGGTACTAACAACATGCTAAACACAAAAAGAATACAACCTCTCCAAACATAATAAAGATTTAACTCTGTTTCCAAATAGTGAAGCGAGAGACAAAGATAGATAACGATTCCAGTGTTTGAATTGTAACAGAGAGTTTCTGTTAACTTACATTGCTTAAATCAAAGCGTTAAAAGAATATAACAGAAATCATTATCCTAAAGGATAAGGAGAGCTACATACCTATAAGCCAAAATCAACTGGCAACCAACTAAAAATCAATCAGCAATTGGTTCTACGCAATGATTCTTTTTCATGCGTAAGATTTTTGGGTAAATTTTCTTTGCTTAAAAGACAACAGGGAAAAGAAGGAAATAAAGAAAAAAGAAGAAGGAACAAGATGCTATTACACAAGGGAGAGACGAAGGAATGACAGGAGTTTGGAGAATAACTTTTACATATTCCCTGTTTAAAAAAAGTGTTTCAGAGTTTGACTACCATAAACAAGGGACAAACTAACTTTTTATAAAATGCTTGTTATGAAGCAATTCAATAGAAACATTCCTTTGATAGTGTAAAACTTTCATGTTTTTCCTTGGCTTCAGCTGAAAGCTCTGCAGCTGTACCCACAATTCTGCTTTCATATTCCTTCTGGTAAAATAGCAAAAGAAATAAGAACACATTCTAGAAAAGAAAAAAACCATAGAATCTCAACTTTATTCTTTGTCCATTTTTTCTTTCTTTTACGTAAAAGCAATTATTTTGCCTTATTATAAGAAATTTGGACAGTGGTTATAAAAGTAAAACTGCCTTCCAATGAGAACTACATATCTACTTACACCATAAAAACCCCCGCAAAATTTCCCAAATGAAACCATTCACCAAATGGATTTTCAACCCTGATACTGAATTAATACCATAATACTAAATCTGACCAACTGCTTAGATTCAACTTCAGATAAAATACAAAATTAATCTTACTTGATATTTCCAAAGAAACCAAGAGATTAGCAAAGAAACCAAGAGATTAAACATCTTCTGCTGCAGTGATTCCAGTTGTCTCCACAATCTTTCCACGTTTGATTTCAAAAGTTGTTTCAAGATACTAAGGTAATTACATTTTGTTGATAGAAATCCTTAGTGCAGTATCATCAGAAACACTCTATCACAAGAACTGTTCATTTTGACTACTTTCTTGCTGGACTAGTTACTGATGCATAAATAGTGATGACAATGAAAATAAATATTACCTATCTTACCAGAGAAAAAACAACCTTACAGGAATATCTTCTTAAAACAAACCAGAGGCACCATGCTTTCCTATCATATTAATAAAAAATTTTAGTGAGGCAGTTGCAAAAGATTAGCTTTCTATTCTACAGCTCTGACAATGCCATTTAGAACTAGGCTATGCATAATGTTACATATGTGGTATATAGCAACCAGCCTGAAAAAAAAAACCTACATATTTCCTTCAACTGATTTGAAGTCTGCTTTTTCTGATACACATGAATTATGGAAATCATCCATTTTGTCTGAAAATTATTTTATTTAAATTGAAAAAATAATCATTTGCTTCTATTTTTAAGTTAAAGAAAAAGAACTTCTGAAGTAAAAACATCAGATAAAAGAAGTCTTCAGTGTGCTGCTACTCTAAAATTCTAACTTCTTAAAAGCTTCTCTTTTCGGTAGAAAAAAAATTGGCCAAATGAAAAATTGTTTATACTTCCCCATCTTTTAAGTCTGTCAAACAAGATTGGAAGAAGCAGTGCCAAGACAGCTCACATTTAAAGAACTGAAATTTTCTTGAAGATCTTCAGTGAGGACCAGAGGACAGAATAGTCACTGAATGCAGATAAGCAGATTTAGTTTTGAATGCTTAATAAAGAGAACTTCAAAGTAGGTGTAAGATATTCTCTGCCTTCACTGAATCACTGTCATAACAATGGATGTTACACATGTGATTTGGAAAGTCATTCCATATATTAAATGTTGGATTTATTAAAAAATATTGCATCAAGTGAAATCCTGATCTGACTGAAAAAGAAATATGAAAATAAAATTCTTGTAAAACTCCAGTAAAGCGATGCCTGTTCAATAGAATCAGTGCTAACATTCATCATTAAAAACAGTTTGTGTACCAAGTTTTCATTTTCTTTCAAACATAATTCATAAAAGGATAACTGTGACTTCTGGTTTAATCATTAAAATTCTCTTAAGTTATTTGAATCCTGGGTGTGATTCATAGACACTAATCGAATGGTATACTAGTGCTTACAGCTTTTATTTAATTATTTTAAAAGATGAACCAAAAAAAAAAAAAACAAAAACCAAAAAACATGGCAAGTAAAAAGATTCGGGGGAAAAGAAAAAAAACCTCACAAAACAGATTTCTTGTGGAAAAGCTTTAGTATGTAATTTTGCCTTGCATCTAAAGACACCTACATCATCTTGGTTTGCACACCAAGGTAAACGACAATGGTTACAGACACGTATCTCATATCCCTTGGGGTTCATCAGCTGCTTTTGCTTGGTGTAACTAGTCCTCTTTAGTGCATTCAGTCGCCTTCACCTTTTTCCAAAGCTCTATCTGTAAACTCTGCACATTTCCATATTTCACTCCAGGAAGGTTATCCACTTGTCCTAAGAATTCAGTTTTCTTAAGTACTGACATCACGGCTAGAGTCTTATTCCTGACTAACAAATTGTCACACTGATGGAAAAGTCTTCCATTAAAGTCTTTTTCACCCCCACCAAAAAAAACCCCAAACTTTTGAAAGGGTGCTTTAGGGAGGGTGACGATTCATTGTCTTTTTTTTTTTGCTACTAGTAACATTACTTGATTATGGGTATTTTATTGATGACAGCTTTTCAGGCCCAATTCATTAAGTGTGTTGGATTAAAGGTAAATTAAAATAGCACAGCTACAGTTGGTGATCTGCCCTTCTTTGAGTCATCTATGCCTGTAAGTTCCTCCAATTACAGCCAGGATTCCAAATTAGAAGGCATTCAGTATTTGGAGCCTTGAAATGTTTCACAGATGACCTGTTACCTATTCAAATACCTAATGAGCTTTTGCTTCTCAAGACAAGCACCACTCCAGCAGCCAAACCATTCATCATTCACACCAACCGAAATAGCCATGCATACTTCTTCAGCACAGTTTCCTCCTCACTTTGATGGTGAAACCAATAAAACAATTTAATTTAGAAATTCACAGCAGTGGCTATTTGCTATAATAACTGACATTGCACCACTCAACAGGCTGACTCCCAGTGCTGTAAGCAGTGGAGACCTTGCAGAAACAAAGGCTGATTCCTTCTTGAGCTACTTTGACACATGTGAAGCTAGGAGGTCAAGCAAAGAGATCACTCCTCTCTGGTTGACTCTCCTGCAGCCACATCTCGAACAACATCCAGCTTTGGGGTGTTCCTGATAAATAACATATAGAATAAAAACTTCCAGTTCCCCTGAAGTTGCTGAATAGAGCTTCAAGACTAACTAGCAAAAAAGATAAAAGGATGCAAAGGTATGCACACAGGATGATAACTATAGCTGGAAACAGGGAAGAAATAGATAAAGAGAACTACAGTGGGGTTTTTGGCAGGTTATATAACAAGAAGCAACAGCACATGCCCAAAGAAAAAGTTCAAGGAAAGGTTGCCTGTAATATCGAAGCATTCAGTGAATACAACCACCAGAGATCCCTTTAGAGGACCCTCCAGGGCCATAAGAAGACTTCCAGTACAAGGCAGATGCATGCAAATCAGTTCTGGGAAAGTGATGTTTATGTATTAGCTAGGAGGTACATTGTAATGAATATGTATTATTATGATGAATAAATACCTTGTTGTAAAGTCCTGTCACACACATTAGATTAAAGGAGATAATCTAACACGTCCAGCGCTGATAAAGAATGCCTGCTCTATAATGCTTATAATTGTGTTAGAAAGTTTATTTTCTGGCCGATTTCAGTATCACCTCTGTACAGGACACCTCAACATGCTGAAGGCAGTCCAATGGAGGGTTACAAAGATGGTTAAGAAGCTGGAGGGCATGGAACAGGAAGAGCAGCACTTCACCAGAGCAGTCTAAGAAACAACTTATCTGCACATCCAGGCCACTCTGAAGAGAACTCCACTACCTTAAAAAGGGAATTACAGAGAGATGGGAGCGATACATAGATGCCCACCAAAATGACAACTGAAAACAGTCAGAAGATGCAACGTAGAAATTTTCAACTGGTCATAAGGGAACAATTCATCTCAGTGAGAGTGCTGAAACACAGGGGCAGAGAGGACGGGGGAACAGATTTTCAAAACCTGACTGGATAAGGCCCTGAGCAATCTGACCTAGTTTCAAAGTTGGGCTGATGGAGGGGAGTTTTAGTCTAGATGCCTCCAGAGACATTTTCTGACCTAATTTCTTATAACGTTCTGGAATCTTTCCTCAGAGTGAGAAAGAGTAAAGAGTTAAGCTAATAGAGCAACTACAGCAGAATGAAGACAGAAGATTTTTTATTCATTCATGATGAAGGTTCAAAATATGGAAACAGAATGGACAATAAGGAGTCAAAAATGGTCAAATATGAATCTCACAAGTTCTGCAAGCTAGCAGAGAAAAGAAATAAGAAAATAAAAGATGCAAAGGAATGGAGACATCTTTTGACACAACCATACCCACTTTCAAAGAGCCTCCTGAAAGAAACTTACCTTTGCTAGTCAGACATCCAGCATATTCATGGTGGCTGTTATTGGAAGTTCCACCTCTCAAACTACAAAGCTTAACTATATCTGTAAAATCAGTACTGTAAGCTGATAAGGCAGATGGTCTCTTTATACTGATAGTGTTTGTAAGGAATATTTTACTGTTCAAGTATCTAATTCTTAAGTTTAATACTATATATGCAAATTTATTTTTTAAATTGAGCATAAAAAAGTAAAGGTTTTATAGAACCGAAGAAATGGAAATTCTGAGCTGTTTCTCTACAACCTTAGGTTTTCCTAAGTAATCTATTGAGAAGTGATGGTTTTCCTGCACTTTCTTACTAAAAATGTGAACGTGCATTTCAGAAAACTGGGTCATAGACAAAGATGTGTGACCTCTGCAGTTACAGAAGCATGCAATACTCCACCTGCAACTACTCTCAAAGGAACAACAGCTTCCAAATAGAGCAAGATGGCAATTGCGTGCAAAAACCACCTGCTTACCAAGAAATTGCATTTTATGTAGAACAATCAGTTTCCCACCATTACAGACTGAATTTTTGAAAGACTTCCTGCATTGAAAAACGCACTATTTGAGGAAAATTGACTTTTCATCTTCTCTTCATTCAGAACATACAATCGTGAGACAGTGAAACAGCTCTGTACCTTAAGCAATTGTCATATACTCCCTAGTGACATCCTCAAGACTTCCTTTTTCATGAACTAAAATTGATGCAAATCCTAACCTCCAATACAATTTTATAAAATATTGACAAAGCAAATTTGCATTAAACTGAGAGAAAAATAAGAAGAGGATCACAAAACAATAATATTTCGTAGAATAACTTCACATATGGTATTTATGACTGTTATTTCCTATTCTGAAGAGTAGTATTTTTTCCTGCACTGGGAAAAATTATTCCCATAGATATAACTAGCAGGATTAGCTCTTCTGCCCTTTCCCAGTCTCTCAAACCTCTCTTCCCCCAGACCTTTCCTCCCTTCAGTTCAGGCTCTTGGATAGGAACCATCAGTATTTCAGTCTCCATCTGCTTCTATAATGCAGTGTGATAGAGTATTTACTTTTTGGATGCCCAGATTATTGGACTAATTAAAAAAAAAAAAAAGGAAAAAAATAACACAGAGGGAAAGAGGGAGATTTTTTGACTACTATCAATGAATGGTAATTTTTGGTCAGATTCTTAGGTATTTTTTACTGTGAAAAATGAAAAATAAAAGCATATTTTACAAATCTGAAGAGAACTGGACCATCAGAGCTAAGCAATTTTAAAATTCAGACAATCTGCAGGCAAAACAACACCCTAAAACTATACTGTTCTGTTGACAGAAGATAAAGTTTTCTCATCAAATGTATTACTTTGGCTCACTTCTTAGAATACCAAGACCTCATATGCAGTTATAATCTTATTAGCAACCCTGATACCAATACTTCGGAAAAATAAATTCTAAAAAAAGCGAAGTCTTCTTAGTAAGATCTAATTAAATGCTTTTTTCAACACTTACCTCTAGAAGCTCACCTGTCCAGCAACATCCAGAATTCTTGCAGAAAGCTTGCAATAGTAATACAAGTTTTGATCTGCTTCCTGACCAGTTTTAGCAAGGTTAAAAAAAAAAAAAATCACAGAATTGATAACTTAGCAATTATTGTGCAGCATAAAATGTATTGTCATCCAATATTTATATTCCATTTCGAGGAAGAAGCATTTTGCAGTGACTTAGCAAAGTATAAAACGGTATTTCAACAGAATCAGTGAGGAAAACCTTAATTCTACAAAAGATAGATAACAACCAAAAAAAATGAAGACATGAAACTAAAAGTGAAAGGAATGAGAGGGAGATGTCTTTACAAACTGTGGACCTGCTGGTAGATAAAGCCAGATACTGATAGGTGAAAGAAGCAATGGGAGGAACCATAAATTCCATAGGAATTCCACCAACTGACACAGACTGTTGCTCACCCAAGGCCACACTAAACTCCTGGACTTACAGAAAAAGAACAGAGACACAAAGTGAAAGAAGGGTGGGGAGGAATGCACATTAGAAGGAGGTCTGTATTAGGTGATTCAGGGAGTCTGTACCTCTCAAGTACCTCAGCCAGTGGGGAAAGAGAGAAGGAAATGCAGCCGGGAAATTAGGATAAAAAGGAGGCTGCATCCTCTATCAACTTGAGAGACCCTATAGGAAATGCCCCATGGCCACCTCTCCCTTTATTCAAATAAAGTTACTGAACTCCTCTGTCTCCTTTTTGGACATAAACCTCTGACATTGTGGATTAATCTTCCTGACAAAAGCAAAACCGCATAGGAAAGACACCACATAACCAAAACCACATTAATACACAGTTATATTAGTTTGTAGTGGAAACTGTATTAAATAATCACCTAACAATAAGTAAAAAAATAACAATAGCAGCAACAAAATGGAGTGTTGCCCCTCTCCCCTCCAGCCCTTCATCTCCCGAAAACAGTGCATTTCAAATGAAGAGAGAAAAAAGAAGAGGAAATTACCCTAACAAAGAAAAAAGAGGCTAAAGTAAACTAAAAGTCTATCTAAATGTATTTTTCATGAAAGCATACACTTTGAGGATATTCTTAATGAAATCTATGAAATGTTCTGGACAAAGGTGCTAATTTGAGTTCACCTGTCATCATTTCTTTCTGCATAATAATGCTCACTTAAGTAATGTAAGAGTGGTGGTTTAAGGCTAGCATTCTTGAGCTCATAACTGCTTCCTTTCTCTGAACTATGGACACATATATCAGAGACATAAAATATAACTGGACATTTGGCTGCTTGACAAGCATGCTGGAAACAAACTAAATATCTCATAACCATGTAGAAATGGGCTATTTTAAGGCCCCAGTGTCACACAAAGGATCCCCAGATGAGTGCAGTAGGATAAACAGCTTCACATATTCAACATATTCACATATTCGAATTTACAAAAAATTTTTTTCCCTTTTTAGCCACTTATTCCCTCCCTGTATCTTCAGAAGCCCATGAAAGGGCTCCAAGAAGCACAAAATAACAGATACCTGTCATACACTGCTCCTAATAGCATAGTCTTCTACACAAAATACTGGAAAGTTGAAAAGGAAATTGGAAAGCCTCAGATAGAGTTCAGCACTGGTATAAATGCTTTTCAAAATTAAAGGGATAGTTGTTTTGAAAGCACTTCTGTCTTCCTTTTTTTTTTTTTTCCCTTGTTAAAGGGAAAAAATGCTGAATAGCCAATTTAATCCATTACTTGATGCCTTGCCTTGCCTTCTTTCCATTTCAGGCTGCAAGAAATTTGGATTCCTTCTGCTTAGGCAGAAAAGTCTGACAGGAAATACCTATGATGGCCATAGTATGGCCATATGACATTAATAATGTCTAACAGATTATACATGAACTAGATGATGGCACTAGTAGGCCCCTCAGATAACACTCTAGAACCAGCATACCAAAACTGGACAAAAAGCTACAAGTGGCAGCCATGATGGAAAACAGCCCAGCCAGACTGACGAACAGATCCTTGTCACCATGACATGAAAAATCATCTTTCTCTCTAGAGAAAACCCTTCCATTAAAGTACAAGCATTTATGAGTTCATATTTCAAAGTATTTCTTTTGTGCCTGAGATTGAATACAAGTCAATCTCAGGTTTATTTTGAGATTTCCTACAATATAAAGTAATAAAAAGTTGGAGATGCTCCTTTCTGACACCACAAAAGAATAGAAAGTTTTGATTATTCCCTACCAACACATAATATTTAATTCAAAGTAATATCCTAAAAGGTATTTGTTTTGTGCCTCAGATGTGGACAAACCTCTGACAGTCTGGGAGATAAAGCTCAGTGTCAAAATTTGGAAGTACTGTTCTCACCTTGATAGCCTGTTTTCCTTATCATTTCGGAGCATGGCTAAAGCAATCTTATTAATTCTTCTTCATCCACTCTTTACATTTGCTAATGAGGTACAGGAGGCATCATTTCTTATTCATAGCTAATAAAAGCATAATCCATAAAAGTAAATCTAATCAGAATCTCCAGTACATCCATTGTAATCCTACTGTTATCAGTGAGGGTATTTGGGGCTTCTGTGCAGACTACATCCACTAAATCTCTATGGCAAAGTTTTATTGACGTTCAAGCATGCTCAAGATAATTATCAAATCAATCAGTGTGAAATATCTTTGAGTCCAACCACACTTCAGGAAGGACAGCAGAAATGACAACTACTTTTTTACGACAGGCTGTTTTTCCACTCTGTTTTTCCACTTTATTTAGATGCTGGATTTCTGAAACAGGAACTTTAAAGTCCTGCATCTCCTGACAGCGTGAATTATTAACAAGAACATGTTTAAGCATCTTTTTACTACTCATTCATTCACTCATTCATTCCTCTAGACTATTTTTGTTTCTGAAAATCCTTCTCCTCTTTTTTTTAACCGAACTCTGTGTACCAAGGCACTTCACAATATCAAGAGATACGCATTGGTGCTTGGTGAATGAACAGCATCTGCTTATACTATAACCATGTTACCTGGAAAATCCTTGCTTTTGCATATTACAAAAATCTTTTGTAGCGGTAGTAAATTGATGATCCTAAAGCATCTTGATTTCTCTCTCCCTGAAGCCATTCCTCCTCTAACAAGTCATTTAGTCTTCAGATACTCTTCTACCCCGACATCCAATGATATCTCCTGTATCCTTAGGCAGGGACTCTCCAGTCTGTAATATGCTGCAGAGAGCTGCTGACAGGGTTCCATAGCTTTTACATCTTTAGTTTGCAGTTGCTTCAATGATACACACACACACACACACACAAAATCTACCAATGGTGATCAGGAGACTACATAACTTGTACTGAAGCTTGCAGCTTGCCCAAGTCAAAATTCAGGGCCAACTCTGGGTGTAGCCATAACCATATAACAAACACATCTATAAAAGATGAAACCAGGGGCAGCTATTCAGGTCTAAATTCATATTTTTAAGAAATTATTGAATTTTCTGGTAAACAGACCTGGTTTTAAAATGGTTTAGGTACTAAGGATCAACTTTTTTAAAGAATTCCAAAACTTTGCAAACAGCATTAGGTACATGACTCCTAGCAATTCCTGTTAGATAGCCAAGTGCTATCAAAAGCCCTGACAGAGCACTCACCTGCATCTTTGAAAAATCTTTTTAAAAATTTGATTGAGAACAATTCTTAAGTCCCTCAAGTATGACATTCCTCAGTGGAATTTCACCTAAATAATTCTGAAAATACAAAAACTTTTTCTCTGGAAAAGATCAACACTCAGAGATATACAAATGTTTATTGAGTGCTTAATATATATCAAAAGCAAGCTTTTAAAATATATAAAAATATATATAATTAAATATATCTACAAAACGCAAGTTTTCTGCACAAGAGGAATATAAGTCTTCAGTCCTCTTCACTGAGACCATTCAAAATCCAGCAGTACTTTTTGCCATGTTTCAACTTTGCAATACAAACCCAGAACTATTTTGTGTGAGACCAAATGGTAATGCATAGGTCTTGTGGTTTCTTGCATCGGTCAGCTGAAAGAACCAGCCTCTGCAGAATATTCAGACATACAGATTTTGCATTCAGATGGTACTGAATTTCTCTCGCCAAAGTGTGTGGCTCTATGCATGCATACATACACTCACACCACCACTTCCTTCAAAATTTGTACTTCGTCGCTCTAAGTTACTTTGTCCCCTTTCTTTTAGCAAGTGACTTTGGAATCAATACCCAGTGCTGAAGGTGGTGCTGCTGACATGGCTTTATGTGAAGAGGGCTCTGTTGTGGTATCTGGAAATCCCTGGTGTACAGTCCTACTTCAGCATGACCAACTAAGGAGTGCTGCTTACAAGTCTGCTCAATATGCTTAAGTCTGCTTTCACTACCTGGTATTGTTTTATCTATCTACTTATCCACCCACTGACCATTTCCAGATCTCTTCATCAATACACACCTATCTGTATCTGGGTTTTTCTAATTTTTTATGCATGAGTTTTAAAAATTCCTCTCTATGATCTCTCAACTCATTCAAAAATGCTGAAAACTCTTTCGGGGAACGGTCAAGTTGTTGCTACTGTTATAAGCAGTTTGGTCTTTGTTAACTAATTAATGAGGTTAATGAGTTATGTAGTAAAAATTGATGGGCTGCCAGGGTTAGAGGGTTCGGGTATAATTGATTGTTAACCAAAGTTCTATGTTAAGGATTAGTTTGTATTTGGCATAGTACCTATACATCACCATTGGACAGTGCGCGTGAGACCGGTTGGCGGGCTGAGGTGTCTGGAAAGTTCTGAGATGGACATTACATCATCGCTTCCCATACAGGTAAGGACACAGATTGGGCTATAAGAGCAACCAATGAGATCGCCCCTTGGACAAATGATTAGTCAGGAGTGCACCCCTAAAACGAGCCAGTAACAGTGCGGATCAAAAATGACTGACCAATCCTAAGTGAGCCAAGAGACTACATAAACTGCTCCAGTGCCTGGCATCAGGTCCTCCTCTGCTGCCGAGTTTGCCAGGGGAGTACCCAGTGTCGTACCCAGTGTCGTGCACGCTGTTTTTATCTGCCTTCCTGTTTTGGGTGATTGTTAATAAAAACAATCCTGTTCAACAGTGATTGCTAATAAAAACCAATCAAACTGGCAATATCGTCAGCTCATTTCTGACAGCTACCACAGGGAGAATTTGCTACCACCGCGGAGTCCAGCCCTTTACTGCTTCTCGTACTATGGGTGAGCCTTTGCTCCTAAGAGTGGCCGTTGAACTGGGACCTTTTTTCAACACCCGATCTCTCTGGAAAGGACCCTCACCACCTACTCGGGTGCCTGAGGGGAAAACCCGGGATCCTGACCCCCTTCCCCTCCACAGGGAGCGTCTCCCAGCTCCTTCAGCCCAGCTGTTGCTGCCCAGTCCCACTGTTTTCTGCTGCTGCTTCAGGTTTCTTGCTACACTTTAACCCAACACCGGTGCCTGCCAGAACAACCCATGGTTCCTGCTACGGCTGCAGAGTTTCTGCTACATTTTTGCTTGCCACCGCAGGTGTGCCTGCCTCTGCCGTTCCAGCTGCTGCTCCGAGGTTCCTGCTACAGCCCACTTTGCCATCCGGAGGGGCACCGGGCCCACCCGCCCGCTGTGGGTTTGCGGAGGAAGCGCCTTTCCTCTCTCTCCCACACGCCGTGCCGCCATTACCCAGGCGCAGAGAGGAGGCCGAGCTCGCCCCACAGCGCCCCCTGCCGGCGCGGGAACCATCGCACCCGCCCCGCCCGGCCGGGAGCCACCAGCGCCCCCTGCCGGCCGCGAGCGGAGCTGCAGCGAGGGGAAAGCGCCTGCGGGGAGAGAGGCTGGCACTGGCTCCTGGTTCTGGCTGCTGCTGCTGCCGGTGCTGGTGTTTGTCTTGTTATACATATGTATATACACTAGTAAAGAACTGTTATTCCTTTCCCCATATCGTTGCCTGAAAGCCC
>VWZT01015399.1:82680-109650 GCA_013397055.1 Pachycephala philippinensis
GGTTCAGGATAATTAAATCATTAAAAGCACTAATTCCATTAGTGTATTGAACCAGAAAGATAACAGAATGCAAATATTATATACATTAGACCTTTTGGATTATAAAGACATACTATTGATGAAGCTACTAAACAAACAAACAGTAAGGAGTAAGAAAATTTTTGAGCAAGAGTAATTCTACTGAATCAGACAAGCAGAGAATAGGACATTTCAAACATACTCTAACTCCAGAGCTTGCCATCATCACAGGAGCTATCTAGAGCATATGTGACTAGCTACAACTCCTGTGTAACTGTGACGTACTTACAAAATTTTCAACGCAGATTTGAACGAGCTCTAAATTCCTTTGTGCATCCTTCTTGTGCTAGGGTGCTACACAGGAATCCAGTAAGAACAACAGGCAAGAAGCAACAAAACATGTATGGCTTCGTCCTATTTTGTTACTAAAGAAATCCATGAAAACCATATTGCAATTTGTTGTTCAAAATGGATTTCTGCAGATACTCTTCAAACTACACTTCCTTTTCCTGAGTTACAGATGGACTCTACTTCAGCATGCTTTCACGGTATCTTTTTTCCCCCCTCAGAAGACCCTACCTTTAACCAGATCAAACAGTTACATGATAGATGTCGCTATTTGCCTGACATATGAATATCAGACATGACCCAAAAGGACAACTTAAGGCATCAGTTTCTTCAAAACCTCATTTAAATACTCAAATGTACTGTGTATGAAACTGTGACCTCACCAGTCAGACAAATGTCCTCCCTTAAGTAACTCCATTGGCTAAAAGCCCTCACAAGCCAGATGATAATCCAAACTGAGGCAGACTCAGAATCTCTTTCTGAGAAAACAGTGATGAATTTGCATTCATTGTAGCTCAGAGTTGTTAAAACATATTGCTGTACACTGCAGCATGGTTTTGAGTTACACCTGTCTCTGATAAATAACCACTGTAACATATGCTGTAGAATATATAGAACTGACCTTATTCCAGAACAAGTTTGGTAAAGATTTGTAACCTGGGTAACCACATATACAATGCTTTCTGCAAACCTCATTGCATGTTTGACTCAAGACAACACAGACACTCTCTTCAGCTTAGACACGCCGAAGCAGAAAACAAATAATCTTCATGTTGCTCAGCAAACTTGTGAATTTAGCACAGCTACTTTCTGCTATCACACTATTCCTAAAATATGGACAGCTATTTTTTTTCATTACTTTCCCACTTACTACTTAGCCATCTGCATTAACTGTAGTGCAAGGCTCTTGGTACTGTTAGCTAAGACAAAGCTTCAATTTCTCACAGTTGTTGGAACTTTAAAATACCTCTAATCAAAAAATATGTTGACTAGTGCTGATTTTGCTGCAAGACTTTTCAACAAAAACTGATATATTCAAAATACTACTACAACAGAATATAAACTGCCAGGGCTGTTTCACTTATCATACTCATTTATCAGATTTCAAAAACAACAAAAAGCAGAATAAATAAATCAAAATATGAAGGCTGATCAGGAACTTGCAATTTTGTGGTGATACCCAATGAAATATAACTGATGAGGGCTCTAAAGAAAATGAGTGAGGTGAGGGTTGCCTATTTTCATAGGTCCTTATTCAGGAAATTTTGAAAAGCTGTGGAATAGGTACAAGGTTTGTCCATAGATACTACTACATCAAGCTATACTTAAATCAGAATGTAGGAAGTTAATGCCTAGACATCTAATCACAGCATCATCATCTGTAGTCAGATAGAGTTAAGCGACATCCCAAAATTTTCTGATATCCTTAGCTTTTTCATTCAAAATACTCATCCAGTGAAAAAAAAGAATTATATTTTACTTATTTCTACAGCACTCATGCACCTGCATAATATAAGGTTTAATATGTCATATTTAATGATTGTTTTCAAAAAGCTCTATATTTTTTTGAAGTTACAACCCACAACTGTACAATCTGGAATAAAAAGACATATTATGGGCCCTTCAAAGCTGTCTGAGCGAAAAAGATGGAGTGCATCCATCCTAGGTTGAGTAGCTGCATCAGGCAAAAGAAGTAAGAGCAAATATTAAACATTGGACCTTGCCTTTCAGTGCCCTGAAAGAACATTTTAAGTAACACTGTTTAAATGTGATACTGTTTTAAGGGACTGTATTAATACCTACATTGCTTTCAGCTTTCAGAGTCAAGATGAGGATGGCTTTGAAATTTTCTGTATATGTTAGTGCTCCTTGGAAGGAAAATTGAAGAGCTGAGCCCCAAAAAATTGCTTTATTCACACTGACATGAAAACTTGGCCTTTCTGCTCTGGACAACAGTTAGCGAAGGGTCACATTCTCTCATTAATTTTTGTATGACAGAATTCCATCTTCTAGTAATTTCAGCAGACTCTTCAGATTATTAAGCTTACTAGGTTCACTCATGCCACAGAAGCACCAAACATCTTTGGAGAATTCTCCATGAGATTCTTAATCACAAGTCCGAGTTCCTGAATACTGAAAACTCTGGAGCAATATAAAAATGTGATGTTTACAAATTCTCATTTAAATCCACAAGAACTGCAAATCAATTTCTCAAGTTGTTTTATAAAGAATGCAGGTCATTAAGATCTTAAAATCAGAGTAAAGCAACCATACAGCAAGCTCTACTCTACAACAACAGCGGTTCTCAAAGTAGCTCAAAGTGATTTAACAAAAAAGTTAATGAAGCAACAAGCTCCATGTGAAGGCAGAGATATTGGAGATTCTCAAGCCAACCCTCAATCCCTCTAAACCACACTACAACTTCAAGTGGCTAATATATAAAATGAAACAAAATATTTGGCAAAGATAAGAATTGGAATACATGTAGAAATACATATTTTATGGAGAGCCCTGATTTCTTCAGAAGTCTCAATTCAAGCTATTCCAAGATAAATCCCTTGAGAGGCTGAATCAGTACTCTCAAAGACTTAATGTGTGTTGAAGTTGATTAACTCCTTCCTGCCTCATTGAACCACAAAACATTGAACTCCTTGATGAGAAACATGAGAAGCACCCCAAGGTAGCCGCTGGATTTCAATCGGCAGTCCACGTTCTTAAATCTCATACACCAAGATGAAAGCAACTCAATTTTAAAGCACAAACATGTTTTCTTTTTCCCAGGACTGAATTCCTTCATTAAAAAGCTTTGATAGGGGTATTAAAAAAACAATACTAGTTAATAAAAGCACCCAGCAAAGTATGCAGGAAATTGTAGTCTGTGTATTGGGGCAAAAGTCTTAGATGTTTCAAATTTTAAGCATAGTAATTGCTTTGATCTGCACTCTAAACACAGGTTTATTCAAACCCAACCACCAAGTATCTGTTACAAGTGCCTCTTGCAAATTAGGTTGCCTTTCCTTCTGAAGAACATACGTTTTCAGTAGAGTCCCCTAATAAAACAAGCAATTGCTTAGCACCTGTCCCGCACCTATTACAGAAAACACAAAATCTACTCTAAGGCTGCCGTATAGTTTTATGTCCTGCATTTAAAAGATTGTGATTCCTAACTAGCTATCTTTCCCTGGAATTATTAAACTACAAATTACTAGTAGAGATTATCTTTGTTCTTATCAGCATTATCTTATTTCTCCTGTACGAATAACTATTGATTACTTACTAGTTTTAAACAAACCTGTATAATAAAGTTTGAGGAAGAAGATTATTCTTTTGTAAAGGATGGCTGGGAAGAAACTAGTAAATAATAAATATTTCTTCCCCTTTCCTCTGACGTAATTCCTCAGAGACCATAGGTTGCATCAACTTTGGAAAAAGTAAAAAGTATAAAGATATATATTTAATAATATGGTTTTTATCTGAGAATATTACTGAGGAAAATAATTTCAGAAAACCAGTTTCTGCCAAAGAAGAGGTTAAAAATAGCCAGAAAATACTATACAGATGGCTAAACAGATCTAACACACTGCTGTTCTGAGATACAGATTAATCTACCTCTAAGACACTGCTCTTCTCAATAGACATTATCTTTGGATACAAGTAGAAGACTAAGAATTGTGGGGGTGAAGAAGAATGAGATTCATTTTTTCAGCCCTTTCTGTGTCTTTTTATAAAACTACGTTGAGCTCTGCTGCAGGTTTTGAAACTGAGGGTTTCACTTTGCATACACAATTTGAACAAAGAGCAAGACAAAACGATGGCAGAAGCCTCCTACTCTGAACACCTCCTCACTCTGTCAAGAAGGGAAAGATGTATTAAAGGAAAACACCACCTAAATTCTAAACAGTAACAAATCCTTGGGATATAAATAGGGGTTTTTTTTCCTTTCTTCTCTCCTTCCTGTTGAAGGCTCCTAGGAACTCAAGAGACTGGAGAACTTAGTCTTCTTATTCCTCCAAACCTTGTAAAAACAGCTTTGGCACAGAAACCGCAACTTCTCAGCTAGAACAAAGTGTTCAGAGTAGGTAAGGGGAAAAAAATGCTCTCTATCCCATTCTGTCTCCCATTTTAAAAGTTACTTCTCTTTAGCAAGTGATTTTGAATATTATGTTACCTGGCAATAGGTAGGTTCTGTTTCTGAAGAGTTTAGAATTATTTTCTATTTTTTTTCAGGAACTATGAGATTTGCTGATGTATATTTTTCCTATGTGATTGAGAATCCACATAAAAATAATGCCCTTTCAATCCCCTCCAAAGAAATGAAGCTTGGTCTGTAAGCAAGTGAAGCATACAAGGCACAGCTGTGATGGGCAGTTGGCCATTTCATGAAGATTACCACTGATTCTCTAAAAAAAGGGGAATTTAGGGCACTATTTTATGAGCAGCTGGAAAACAAACAATGCATTTAGTCAAAATCTCAGCAACAGTAAGTCAGAAATTACAGTAATCAAAATATTAACTTTTAAATAAAGACTGATATAAAGTACTAAATTAAAAGAAAAAAATACACAATGTTTTTTGCTTCTGAGATCAGTGCCTATGAACTTCAGAGTACCAGATACTCAGCTTCTTCTAAATACCTCATGATAAAATGATGAATTCTTGATTACGATTTATGTTCGCTTAGTTTTGCTGTGGCCTTTTGATCAAGATTTCATGCTGTCTTTCCCCATTCCTCAAAGTTTTAGGCTGAGAAAAACAGAGGCTGAACTCAGGTACATTTTGTACATATCACACTGCATTTGAGAAGTTTGGGAAAGTGATACTCATGTTAGTCCATAATATACAGGTTACATAGCTCCGTAAGAGCATCCTCTCTTTTCCAAAGCCTGATGACTGGCAAGGTACCTTAATCAGGATTTCTTCAGGAATAAGGAGATGAGAACAACAGTCTTCCTCTCAAAAAGTAACTGTCAAAACTCATTTAGTTATTACAAATTTTTATGACTTGTGCAAACACAGTTTCAGCAATCACAAGGCAAAGAATCTGAACATAGTTCAGGCTGAACTGGAACACTGAAAGTTAGTTTTGGGGTAGGTTTTTTAAAGGTTATTATAGAACAGCTGCAATTTTTCTGAAGGGCCATGACAGCGATGCTGGAGCTTGCTAACCATTGCTGTAATGTAAGAAATATTTTCTTATGAAAAAGTAAGGACTAACACTGTGGCTCCAAGTCATCTAGTGCTTTTATAAATGTAGACTTCACAGCTGAAAAAACATGTTTTTATACTTACACTGTTTTTATACTTATACTATACTTTTTATAATTATTTACCTTTGAACTTGACTAAACTAGACATTTTACAGTCTGAGACAGCACCCACTCATTACTGCACACAAGACTGGCATTAAATGCAAAACCTCTACAGCAAAGAAGTAAATTTATTATGGGATTACCAGCATAGAGTAAGTGCTTTGAATTATTTATTTTCAACTAACCAGTCAAAGAGAAGAACTTGAATGAGGCAAAATCCAATAAGTGACCTCATGATTTATGTATAAAGAATACCATTTCCTATCATAATTTATGGCATACTGCACTATAAGAATAAAAAAAATAAAAAAGTTTGTCAATGACTGAAAGAGAACAAAGTGAGAGAAATCTTGGTTCACTCAATCCACCAAAGTAGAATTAGCGAGAAAAAACATGGTAAAATTATTGGTTCCATGATCAAGGAAAAATAAATAAAGTGCATTGAGGGAATTCTCTTTTTTCTAACGCGAACACAATATAGGTTTTATAATTATGGTAATCACAACTGGAAATTCACCCTTATATTTGCTGACCAGCAAAGAGCTTCTGTTTGGCAATTAAAATCCCAGACAAACAAACAACCCAACACATAGATTGAACCTAAGTTGTATCTGCACTTATAACACCAGAATCTGGTTCACAATTACAGCTGATATTCTTCCTCTACTCTTGTACTTCGATAACAGGATGATATGAAGACTAAAACCTGAAACAAACCTAGTATCAACCGCAGTGAACTCTAGAGGGTGAATGACCTGTCGGTATCACGCATATAGGTGTCTCTAGATTCACCTGTACAACAGCTGAGAACCAAACCAGCACCGCCTTTCAGGAACAAAAACTTGGGCGGGGCGGGGCGAGGCCGCCGTGGGGCCGATGCCGGACCGGGGCCCGCCGGCCCCCAGGAGCGGGGGCGCGGACAGGTGTGTGGCGCGGCTCGGCTCGGCCCGGCCCGCGCCACCGGGCGTCCTCCCCTCCGCTGCAGCCGCATTATTTGACACCCGGTAAAGCATCCGATAGCATCAGTGCGCCTCTAGAGCAGGACCCGGGCTACAGCCCGTATGCGAACACCCACGGGCACGAGTGTAGGCACGCATATAGGATGTACCTGGCACCCACGGGGCGATACTGCACGGAAACTGCGGCGAGACCCGTGTACCCCCTCCCTGTGCACCTGCAGAGCGGGCAGCTGCGCAGGGCCTCCCGATGACAGCCGTGGGGACAGCGGGGTTCGTACTGACCTTTCTGCTGCCGAAAGGACTGGATGGAGCCCGAATGGTGAACCATCCTGGCGGAGAGCAGCCTCCGCGCTGCCAGCCCGCCGGCTGCGGCGGCGTGGGGCGGGAACCCCGCGGTGCGGCCCGGCCCGGCCCGGCCTGCCGCGCAGTGGAGGCCGAGGGAATGGCGCCAGCAGCGCCTGACGGGGAGGGGAGAGGCGGTAACGCCGGGCCCGAGGCGGCGAGGGGCGGGTGCGGAGCCGGTGGCTGTCCCTCCGCCAGCACCCCGGGGAAGGGAGCTGTGTCAGCAGGAATCGGCGGGAAAGTCTGTGTGGACCCCGCTGAGGGGGAGCGCCGGCCCCAGCCCCGTTACCGTCTTGGCTGTGCTATTCCTATTGCCTTCCTTGTACCCTTGTCTCCCTTTAGGAGATATCAGGTGTTCCTATTGAGGTGAAGGGCAGCGAAGTAAAAATTGCACCTGCTTTACACAGTAACAGCTGCATTTAAATCTCAATGTTGTGAGTTAAGTTCGTATTACATCGCCTTCATCCCTGTCCTCACACCACGTCCCTGAGTTGCATCACCAGCTTTTTTTTTTTCTATGTATTTTATAAAACCTTACTGGAGATAATTTTTTTACAAGAAGACACTAAATTGCACATTCATACCTGATGTGGCCCATTTCGATGCTATTTGTGTTATAATGTCCCTTTTCTCTAGAGTATATGCCAAGTGGCTCATTCCAGACAACAGAAGATTCGAACTAAAAAAGTCTTTATTTCTTTCCTTGTTGCTCTCTGCTCACATTATTCTCTCTGGATTCTGAGTAAATTTTACGATAGCATCATTCAATTCCTGTAGAATGTTTTGGGTTTAATTTTTAAATTTTTTTTTCCTACCACAATAATCTGGGGGTTTTGGTCCTCCTAAATTCATTCACTCAAATATTCTAGCCTGCATCTAGCAGTATCTATATTCTCTTCTCCATTTAGGGTTACAAACATTATTTACTCATCAGAAGCTAATTCAATCACCTAACTAGCACAGGTTACAGCATTCCTTCAAAGTTTGTGGCTCCATTTGTGTACTATCTGTACAACAGATTTCCTCTGACAGTAAAGGCAGAACTTCCCCATAGCTGACTGGGGCTTGTAGTATACCATCTGCTAAAAAAAATTACATAATTGCCACCCCTTACTACAGGCCAGTCTGTACTATAAAGTTGTACTACTTTGTCTGTATCAGTGTAGTTAAGCCACCAAGGTGGATACACACTTTTTATTTTAGAGTAAGAATGTTTTTCCACTATGAAAACATATTAAACAACCATATATAAACCAATACATCCATGCATGGGCTCTTATAGAGAGGTAGACAAAATAAAAATTGCATCCTAACTGGTGAGGTGTTCCCCAGCACTTTTTTAAAGAGTATAACAGATACTGCTCTTACATAACATGCAGCTGACACATCCAATTGATACCATAAGGGGAAAAAATAAACTTACCTCCTCAGGATAACTGACCACATTTTGGGTTGGTTTGGAACATTTGCAGAAGGTTTGTTGTTAGTTTAAGAAAAGATGCAGAAGTGTCATGTATCTTACTCATTTGTTGGTATCCAGTCCTGCTCTGCACACTGAAGGTAATAGATGAGGCATTCCTCTGCACTCCTGCAATTTCAGAAAAGCTGCTGGGAACAGCTTTTTCCTGCTGAGATACAGCACTATAGGTGTAGCATGGCAGAATAAGCCAGCTGACTCTTGCTGATCAACAAGTTCTGGCAAACTAAAAGCAAGCTAAAAGAAGAGGTAGAATAAAGTCTTTGTTGTTTACTTTCAAGCTTTATTGTAGACATTAAAGTGGATTCATAGAGATTAAAAGCAAATCTATACCCTGAAAGTCACCCAGGGAAAAAAAAAAAAAAAAGAGAGTATAAAAGCTATAAACTTAGTAGTTAATAAACATATGCAATCTCTAAAAAGCAAATGTAGTTCTTCCACTGTAACGGTCTAAACCTTTGTCAGGTTCTAGGGCAGATCTGTTTCTTTGAGAAACCTTGGCTGACACCTTTTGACTTGCCTGTGAAGTAGAAGAGCAGTATACATTATACTCCTTCTCTTACCAGCACAAAACAAAAGAGGGCCATTACTGGCTCTCCGATGACAATATTTACAAAATGCAGATGGGAAGAAGAGGGGCTCATAAGTAAAATTACAGATGAAAGAGATTATCACGCTCACTCTTGGAAAAGAGGCTGTCAGCTGCCTGATACTCAGGGCCGTCCTTTTAATTTCTGGTCTACAATCCTCCACAAGGACTTAGAGAGCTCCTGAATTCAAGTAGATTTCACTGACACTAATAATACTCAGAATGATGGCAAGAGAAAGCCAGGGTAAGGCAGTGCTCAGAAACCCTGTACAAGGATTAAATTCTGAGACTAGAAAATTATAAATGATATATATTATAAAGCTCTATTTCTAACAGTAAGTGGTGTGTTTGCGTGAAACTACAGATAAGACAGCTGGGGCTAAGGTCAGCAAAGAGAAGAAAAAATATGTCTACAAAGGTATTTTAAATTAAATCCTTTACACTATCAACTGACTAAACTTGATAATTGTAAAATACGCTCATATGAGGATCTAGAAAGATAATTCTATATTAAGAGGTAAATAAGGAGAGTTTGGTCCAGTTTGAAGATCTTTTTAGAGTGCAGATAACGAACAATTAAGAATTGGTGGCTAAGATATGTAGGAAATGCATACATACTTAGGCTTCATATGCACAGGCTACATTGGCTCTGAAGTTCATTGAAATAAAAATATACCTTCATAATCACTGACTAATGAATATTCTCTTTTGAAATAGTTATATTATGCTATGTGTCACATTTATCTCTCTGTAAGTTTTTATAAATCTTTTCTAAAACAGATGAAAATTCTGGAGAGATCAGGATCAAACAGAACTAGATTTCAATCTTCTATCTTGACAATCAACAGAACCAAAATCATGACTTAAAAGTTTAAGGTTGATCTTACTGAGTTTTTACTTAGGTTTTAAGTTTTTAGTTTTGACGGTGAAATTAATTCTCTTTGATAGACGTCCTTTTTCATAAGATAGTCTTTGTCAGAAGAGTTTAGGAAAGCTGGTCTTGCTTCATCATAATACATCTAATCTTGTGAAAATCTGTATTATTTGATATCTGTAAAACTTTCAAATTATAAGACTAGGAGGACTGAGTTGTTTTGCCACTAGAACAGGCTGTGAGAAAGACATGCTTTAAATTAATTTTTGTACTTCCACGGTGCTTTTCAGAAAGTCAGATGAAATAGAACCCTAAAAATTTACCTGTGTTGTTTCTTATGCCAATTATTTCCTTAAGAAACAAAGCCACCTCAAAAGTTAACTACAGCCAGTGTTAAGTATTGCCCAGAAAGAAAATGAAACTTACTCCTAAAGAAACTCATGAGGTTCAGGAAGTGCAAAATACTGCACCTGAAAAATCCCCATGCATCAATTCAGGCTGAGCAGCAGCTCTAGTAGAAAGTACCTGAACATTATGGGAAGCACTAGCTTGAACACCAGCCAACTGTGCACTTGCATCACAAATAAAGAAGCTTTAGGAGAAATACAGCCAGCAGATCAAAGCGTTATTAATCCCCTTTACTTGGCATGACTGTGGCTGTACCTGCAATTTTGTGAGTAGCTTTCCCACTTCACACCCACTCAATTCAGGAAAGGTATAAGAAAATCAGAAAAGGTCCATAAAATGCTACACAAGAAGGTCAGTGGTCTACAATAACTAAACTGTGAGAAGTGGAATAAACTAGGCTAATTTAATCTGAAATATAATCTAAGGAGTTCCAGGAGCCTACAACTACTTCAAAATCACTTCCAAAGATTACAGTACTAAACTCTTTATAGTGCTAAATGATCTGGTTAGTGACAATAGCCACACATGATAGCATGGGAGGTTCAGATTGAGCACTAATAACAAGTTTTTACAGCATTGGTAATACATCATCAGAACATGTAACCCAAAAAGAGGTGAAATATCTGTCCTTGAAGGTTTTCAAAATATGCCTTGACAAAGCTGAGTCTGACCCAATCTGGTGATGGCAATGGTAAAGCTTCAGAACAGGAGGTTGGAACTGCAATGGTTATAGTAAAGGATATAATAAAAATAAAATGCAAGGGAGTTGGAACCAGATTGATTGAAAACAGGAGGTAGACACACAATTTCAAATTTTAATTAAAATAAACCATAAAGCTAATTTTTCATATCTACAGTGAAGGATTTTGTTGAATATATGTTTATGCAGCTTTTCAAAGCACAAAATAGCAAGATGATATTAAATGTCCTTTCTCAAACATACTAATTTCTAAAATTCTTTTAAAGTACAATTTCTAATTAATTTGCAAGAAATTTTTTGAGATAGGGTGATTATTTAGTGTAAAATGTTTTCTGGATAAGAGCATTAAATGCTTACAGCAGCCCCCAAAATTATTTATTTTGCTATCAATTTTTATGTAATACATTTGAATAGTATGAAAAATCAGTGTTTACAAAATTGTTGAGTCCACCTCTCAAGAAGAGCAGTTCTGTAGTAATTAAAGCTCTGCAATGCAAAATTCATCTTGTTCAGTATTTGCAATAAAGTTGTTTCCAAATTTTTTGATCTTACTGAAAACAATGAGAATTTTGCCATAGACACTAGCCCAATTATTATCTCTCCTGAAGCTGTCAGTCACTACGGAGAAGGTCTAGAAAGCAGATTTTGGAGCATGCTAAAGTGTGTAGTAGATTAATTTAAAAACTGAAGAACATATCTATAAAGATTTTACCCTGTGTTGCTAAGACACAAACTCTTGAAATCTCACTGATTTCCATATTTTAATATTTAATTTCTATGGTAATTTAAGAGACATTTTGTGTTGGTATAGATAGAAAAATTTTCTTATATCCGTGGAACTGTGTTTTATGACTGATATAAAGTGTTTGGGACTCAATTCTGTAGCTCTCTGCAATTGCATGCTGACTTTTAAGGTTATAGAGTACTTTTATAGATTTATGTTTGCATCCTGATCATTTTCCTGAATGGAGTTACTTTTGCAGTTTGGGATTAGTTTATCAAGCTAACATGAGAAACAGAAAGTTTACAGTTCATATGTTTAGTAAAATTTAATTTCCCTCAGCAAAGAAGCTCAGTTTTGTTGTTAAATATTTGGGTCAAACGCTAAACTAGAATTCTAAAGAGTTCCTCTTTCTTGTGCCTGGTATACACTGGAATCCTTGGAATATACCTATTTAGTAGTGAAAAAATGAGTTAAATGTCCATTGCTAAAAAACCCTTAATAGAGTAATGCAAAAAGGTTATAAAGAAAGTACTAATGCCAAGAAACAGGTGAAGAGGAAAAAGCAGAATTTTAATAGCAGCATCCAATTTACATACCTATACAAATTTTTCAGGTAGGCAAACCTCTACATTGTGATATTTTTCTCTTCTATTACACATCTCAGTTTTCTTATTTCCCATTTTATCTGAAGCAAACAGCAAGAAAGATTAACTCTGCAGTACCAGCTATCAAACTGCTGCAATATAATTACATTTCTGATTAACAGCCTAATTTTTCAAGTAAGGAAGAAAATAATCAGCTAGACTAATAAAAATCACTGTCAGTAATGAAAATATCCATCATCTAATTTATTTTCACCGTGTAGACCTATTTAGCAAATGTGTGCATTGTTTCTTGAGTATCACTTTCTTAGTACAAGGAGCTTCAAGAGTTACAGTGCTAGATACTTTTAGAAACAAGATGTTGACATAGTCCTTAGCTGCATAGTCTAAATCTACAGTTAAAAAAAAAAAAAGGCTACCATTTAGGCATTTCTTCCTAGATTTCGGAAGAATTTCTTGTCTTGTCTCTAAGAAGATTTGGTCTCCTGGGTCATCAGCTGGTTGGTTTAGAGATTAACCCTCTATTGCTGCTTAGTGCATTTTTGACAGCCAAGTCTTTTATCACCTTCAAGCTAGTTCTGTGTAGAACCTCTTAGTTCTTATTATCTGGATTTCTTTGGCCACACATCTGCCCTTTTTCCCAACTACAGTTTTTTACCCTCTCCCACAAAACAAAACAACAACAACTACAACACCACCATTAAAAGGAGCAGCAAGAAACCCCCTATCTTTCTGTCATGAATCTATTTCCACACATGAAGATAGGTCCGAAGTATGGCAAGAGTATCTGAGCTTGACACATTATTTCCACAAGAAGGAGAATTGAAATTTATTGTTACGGTTCATTCAGGAAAGACAATTTTTTCCGCTATACATTTTTTTCAGAACTCAGAACAGCAAAGTCCAAATCCACATCTGAAAGTCCTAGGATTACAATAATACAATCAAAATAGTTCAACAAAAACTTTAGGCTGTCCTCTGGGCAGCATCTAGCATAGTGATGTAATGTTACTGCATAGCAATGTCGAACCTTTCCTTTCCAGCTTGTGTAAAACACTGAAGTTCAGATATGGTAACTAGATACAGCTCACAACATGCCTGCATTCTTTGTTGGCCAACCTATCATCTTCAAAAACAAAAGGAGTTACTGAGAATTACTTAATTTTTCATAATTTATATTTCTTCATTGCAGCACCATCAATGAAATTGTAACAGGGTGTTTCAGCTAGCATCTTCACAGAAACTTCTCTCTTCAGCATCATGTTCACACACAACTTTGGTCCTATTTCCTGTTATATTACAAGATTTCATCATGACTGTAAAATCCCCTGCTGGGTACAATGTTCTCATTCCAGCTTTCCATTAGAAATGTGGAACGTATTTGCTCTGACGGTGACATCTTATGGATCAATGCCAAACAAGCTGCAAGTCCACATGCATGTTTACCACGCAATCAATCACCTCCCCATCATTTTGGAAGACACATACTGAGGTAAGATTATCCTGTCCCACAGACTTCTGTATGCCATCACCACAGAACTTGCCTACTGGGCTACACCAGGTGAGCTCCCACAAGACTCATGCCTTCTAGCATTAATCCTAAAGACTATGTTTTGCAGTGAAATTAGCATTGTGCCTCCTGGCCTGGCCAGCCAATCTGCTGAACTGCAAAGAACTATTCCATTGCACAACAACAAAATAAGCAATAGTAATATTGCAGATGCTGTTTTATAAAACTGTTTTCTAAGAGTGCCCTTAACATCCCATCCAAGTGCAATAATGTGGTATTTAAAAAAAANTCCACTTTCTCCATTATAGGGCAAAAGTACAGTACTTTGTTCCATACTTGAGTATTTTATGTAGATTTTCAAAATACTTGAGACTGATACACAACTGGGGTAATATTTTCTAATGTATTTGTGATCACAAATTGCTTTTCATTTGGTTCATGATTTATCAATGTCTCTGAAAATTTCAAGTAATTTTAAAAAAGCTTATGTATTTCTGTTTAAATGAGGAAGAAAAAATGTTTCAAGATGTAAATATAGTTTTGTTGCATTTGCAACCCAAAAAGTCAAAGTAATGCAGCACTGAATGATCCCTAAGGCTCCTGGAGATTAGTAAGGGAACCAGTTTGCTGCCAGGGTCTACCCCAAAGAAGAGAGACTCAAATTCCATCCAACTTCAACAGAGAAACAGGGAAAATGGTTGCTCCTTCCCAAAACTACTTTCTACAGTTTGGATTACTCAGCCTAATGGGAAATTTATAACTCTATTGTTTTATAGTTACTAGCTTTTGAGTTGGCATTGGTTTAATTGAGAGGCGAAAGAATGTGGAAGAGAATTGGAGGTCAAGATTAGGATAAAGTTCATAAGGCTTTTGTCTTGCTTCATTAGGGACAGTTGATTATCTTAATTTCCTATAACACAAATGACAGAATATGGTATTCATAAATAGAAGTACTGAATAACTGAATTTTATAATCTGTTTAAATTCGGGCTGAGTTTTCAGTCTTACTTCATCCCACTGGCTACATTAATTTGTTACCTTGCAGACCCAAATTAACAGAAAGCTGGAAGTATATAATATCTTCAATTTAAGTATAACAGGTTATTTACCTTTAAATTGGTAGGACAACTTAGGATTCTGTGTTTCCAAATCCATTTTTAAAAGGCTTTCATGTGAAATAAATTTAACAGCTATTCAATACCTGATTTTATACAACCTGAAGAAAGTGTCAAACCTGTCAAAGTGGAATTGCTTTTATTTTACTGAAGATGATGGTTGTAAATTAAGGTAGTAATAGCATATATACAGACACAGCTTTCAAAGTTTACTTTTTGTTTTGTATTAGGTAGGATTCTAGTCATACTAAATGTTTAGAAAAAGCAGCATTTTTGTAATGTAAATATTATTGAATTAATGTGGACTTATACTGACTAATTACACAGTGCTTCATTGCTCTTGGTAAATTATGTTAGTTAATCTGAGATGTGTTCTTGTAATTAAAATCTTATTTTAAATGGTCTTGTGTAAGAAAGTAGCAATTTTAGCAGTTTCAATTCATTTGCATGCATTGAAAATTATACATCTGGTAGTGCAGGAAGAGACATTAGTTATCAGTTCTATTTCCATGATTGTCACAAAAATAAAATAGAAAAAGATAAATTCTTACCTACTTCTTGCTTGTATGTAACTTTGTGATTTCACATGTTCTAAAATGCTACAACAGCCTGTTCAGCAGTGCTCAACCATTTGTACTGCTCTGTAAGGGAGGTTTGTTCCTGACTACTACTCCTGCATAAGTAACATAAACTGACTTACTATACCTTATTTCAGCATCACTTTGACCTGTATGGATAAGACCTCAAGAGCAGAAAGATATTTGTCAATCTCAATACACCCAAATTCACATACTCATTTTAAAGTCTTGTTTTTAAAATTTATAAAAAAGATTTTCTCTTCAAATCAATAGATATAATTTCCCTCTCTGAACTGAAAGTGAAAGATATATAATACTCTTTTAAGATGTTGTCCAAATCTGAGGACTGCAATTTCTCAGAAGGAAAATGCCTGTTCACAGCAGTCTATCACACGCTTCTTGTTTCACTGTTTATCTCAAAAGCACATACTGTTAGCACCGCAGAAGAGCTTGATGGCTTTATGATGAGTGTCCAGAGGCTTAAGAACAGTGGCAAAACATTTATTTTAAATTATTATTGAAGCATTCTTCTCTGTTTTATTCCTTTAGAAGGAATAGTGGATACCACTATCCACTTTAGAAGTTTAAAGCATATTTCAGAAATACTGTGTAAGTTGCACAGTTGCAAATGTACACTGTGTCACCAGAGCCAGATCCTTCAGTTCCCCAAAACTGTATAGCAGAATACTCGAAGATAGGTCCCCAATACAGAATGTGTAGAGGAAAAGGGGATAACTCAGCAAATGTACCACTTGCCCCAGCCAGCATGCTCATGGGGAAAGTAGGTAGGCATCGTTCTACCACCTATTTTAAACTTCAGAGAAGCAATGTCATATTTTCGACTACTTCAGGAAAATTTTTTGCCAGATCACTGGTAACACCGAAGTTTCAGGTTCAGTTAATTGGTCCAACTGAAGCAAGACATGCTGCAACCTAAGACAACAAGGGGTGAAGTCCTTACAGAGAGGAAGAAGAATCACTACAAACCGAATGTTTTAAGAGAGGTAGCACAAATGAAAACAATTCAACCATGAGCCCACCATGGGCCTGTTTAGCCTGAAGAAGAGATGGAGGAGAAGGGATCTTACCAATGCATCCAAATATCTTAAGGGCAGCTGTCAAAAGGATGGGGCCAGACTCTTTTTAGTGATACCCAGCAACAGGACAAAGGGCAACAGACACAAACTGAAACACAGGAGGCTCCATTTGAATATGAGGAAAAATACCTTACTGTGAGGGTGACAGAGCAGTGGAACAGGCTGGCCAGAGAAGTTGTGGAGTCTCATTCTCTGGAGATATTCAAAACCTGCCTGGATGCAATCCTGTGCAACCTGTTTTAGGCTAACCTGCTTTTGGGGGAAGATTGTATTAGGTGATCTCCAGAGTTCCTTTCCAGCCCCAACCATTCTGTGATGCTATTAAAACCCCTGTGTTTATGCTGTTAATGGTCTTACAAAATTTTTTCTGAACACTCTGCCAGTCTTCTATTTCCAAGTATAATACTTTTGTATTGTGTAGTGGTACTTCAGGCAAAATCATACTTTGTCACATATATAGAGAAGGATATATACATATATATAAATAAAATTGTATATGTATGAGAGATTTGTCATCCCTCCAAGCAATCATTCTGTTTATATTAACCAGTGTTCTAAAGGCAATGACAATGAAAGCCATCAATTTTGTGATTAGGAATTAATTGACAGAAGGCAGCATTAAATGTATCAAGGAATTGTGCAAGCCTGGTACTCTATGTTGATTTTACCATTTAGTACACTGCACCCTAGCAAACTAATTCATTGCCCAGTATTTATGCAATAGTTTATAATAGCATCCAATGCATATTTTTCAAATGTAAATGTAGCTTCTGAATAAAAGATGGTTGCCATCACATGGCTGGATGTGTATGACAAAAATGCTTCCAGTCACATTATAATGATGGAGCTATAAAAGAAACATTGGCAGAGCTGCTCCCTCAGCCACAGCCTGTCTCCATCTTATGTCTAACAGTCAGAGCAATCGATTCCATCCCAACCAACAGCACTAATAGGTCAATTCTCTCTATTTTTTTCAGGTCCCCAACTGTAATGATTCACAAAAATAACAGCTTGTTAAGAAACATGAGGGTTTTTTTTTTGTTTGTTTTAATTCATTGATACCACTATCCAAAGTTATCTGTTACTATTTTTAGTTGTATTTGCACTGTAATACAGTGCAAATACAATCCCTGGCCAATATAAATAGCACCAGGTTATTTTCAGCTGAATAGGACTTGGTTATTAAATGCCTAAACAGAAATATTTCAGAATAAAGTAAATAAATATGACTGTTCATTGTCCAGTGAAACATTGGATATATTAAAGATTATGATACTTTGGTACCACACATTTTATATTTAGGCCTAGTCTCCTCAGGTAAGGAGAGAAGGCAATAATATAACTAAGTCTAACATAGCAGCAAAAGAAAACTAGTTGGAAAATAAATATTACCAGAAAATAGTGGTAAGCAGATATTTAATTATTCTGAAGACATCTGCTTTTCAGTTGCCAATAAAATAATCAAGTAGAATTTCTTGGCATTTTAAAATTGAATTAAGTTTTGGCTATTGCAAAATAGGGATTCCATTTTTATTAGGGCAAATTTATACCAGCGATAAACATACCATAACAATATAATAATGATGGCATGATAAGCAACAGTAAGAACAAAGCATTTATCTGTTGTATGGAGAAGGAGAGGAAATTCACCCCATTAAAGATCAGCTGATGCTTTAAGCTTGGGAGGTTGCAACTACCCTTTAAGAAAAGCAGAAGTAAATTGTATGAGAAATTAGGTAAAAGTAAGATTTATAGTAAAGAAAGATTAGAAATCCATTTCCTATTTACTGATGGCTCATGGAAGATTTCACTGCAAAAGGAGAAAAGAAAAAAAGAAAACTTACTTATAAAAGAATACATAGTATATTCATGTTCTGAGCAAAATGTTGCAAAGACTGAATAACCCTAAGAGAACAAATGTAAATGTAGCTTGACAAATCTAGCCTGACAACTAGCATTGTCAAGAATGGTTACATAGAGTTAAAGTTTTTCTCTGCTCCTTTAAAAGTTATATGGCTCTGGTATCCCTTTTTTTTCTTCTCCCTATCCCTAAAGAAAAACCCCAGCATACTCTCTGTAAACTGCCTGTCCTGTTAGAAATGTACACAAAAAAAGACAATAATTCCTATTGCTACAAACATTATGTATATGGACCTCTTTCCTGGTGACATGTGGCAGGAAAGTGATAATAACATACATCAGTTCCTCTTGATGCTGATGAATTGTTCTGCAGGAAAGGAGACGCAATGGGGAAAGTCTTTATGCTGCAAAAAGGAGCCTGTGTTTGTAGAACAGAGCAGCAGGTGAGAACCTGAGGTAAACAAGGAATGTGGCCTTGGATGATTGAACCTTTTTCTGTCTTTTATTTCTGTCATTCTGTCAGTACTGGAGAAATAAAATGTGTAAAACAACGCTCAAGTATGGTGGGAGGAAAATGCTCACTGATACCTCTGTGCAATAACTGCCTCTTTGAATATAAGGCACTTGTCAGTTTTACGCTGATGCTTTGAGATGCAGATTTTGGGAGAGGCATCAGGAAAAGGAGGCATGCTGCAACTGCCTGCAGAGCCTTATATTTATTTCAGATAAATCAGTTAATTATTTATCTGAGTTATTTGTGCCATGGGGTATTTCCTTCAGTGTAAGAAGACTCAAGGATGACTGATAAAAACAAAAAAAATGAATGCTCAGAGAACAGCTCACAGGTACTGTTCTTCCTCCTTCCCAGGGGATTGCTCACACTAACTCTGTACTTGTGGAGCTGTATCAGCCTAGCACCTAGAGCGTTTTATGCACAGAGACGGATTTATTCTCAGAAAACGTAAGAGACAGGACATGAAGTACATGAAGTATATTGATGTAGCCTCCCTTTCAGGCCTGGATAGAGAGAACAACACAGATACCACAGAGGTAACATGACAGTAACATGGATGTAGATTTTACAATAGGTGGGCTGGAAGCAAACTATCGCTTGCAGAAGGCAGTGGCTGGTAGGAGCTACTCCACAATTTTTTTTTTTTTTTTTTTTTTTTTTGAAGCAGAAGCTGCTGAAACCAGAAAATAATTCAGTTACAAGTAATTGCAAGGAACAATTTAAAAACTGCATACTGTCATGACCCATGACTTTTGTTCCCTGGGGGTCAACAAGGCCCTGTTTTAACAGTCAATGGAGTAAGGGAGAGACAAGAGATTAGGGATATTATAATTTCCAAAAATCTCAAATGTTTCCTTTCTGAGCCTTCTTGCCATGGACCTATCTGTCTGCACCCTACTCACACCTGGGCACTCAGTCCTAGGTTTTCCTTGGTTGTTAATGGAACTGCATCTACCAGTAACAAACAGCCACTAGTATCATGGGGAAGGTTCTGGAAAGTGTAAGAAATAATTCAAGTCTCTGCTCTCCCAAAGCCCATTTCACAGCAATTAAATATTTATGTAAGCACAGGAGAAGGTATTTGATGTCATGTTATTCCAGCTGAGTGAAAATTGTTACTGTGATAAACATTTAATAATTTACACAAAGCACTGGCTCCTAGAATAGCTACTATAAGAGAAAAAAAAAGAAACATCTGGTAGATAGGAGACACCTGGAATTTGGGAGTTTTACTCTACACTATATGAGGCATAGCACTCCCACTATGCTGTCCCACAGACAGCTATGGGAGCTTCTACATTCTTCAATTCTTGGCCATGACCCACCCAGCTGCTTTGCTGAAGCAGAAGCATTGGTATGTACATGCTAAAGGCATTAAGAAATTTTCCTGAGGAGTTGTGCTTGGTGTGAGTTACATTTAGCTGAGGGGTTGTGTAAGCATTCTGACAGCACCAGGCTCCAGCAGCCAAATAGAGAAGAGGATGCCCACTGGTAGGGCTGGGGTTGATCTGGGTACATCTGCTTACAGAAGAAATTTGGCTGGATTGATGCCATATGTGGTGCTGAGATCAGAAAGGAGGTTAACTTCCAATTTTGATCAAGTTACCTGCAATATATTTGCAAAAATCTCCCTTGCATCTCTCTACGGAGGAGACGGGATGGAATTGAACTGCGGGCGGTGGGATGTGCCTGCAGCGTGCCATAACAAGACAAAGAAGTACATGGCAGCACAAAGGAGCACGTGGTGGCACAGAGGCTTGTATACGCCGGACCCTGGGGGGAGGAGCCTGCCGAAAGCTGACAGGAGGGTGACCCAATAGAAGGACACTGAGAAGGTGTGCTGCTGACATGGCAATGTGTGATAGGTCCTGTAAGTCTATAAATCCTACTTGTTCTTTGAACAAAATTGATTCAGCTTCCCTGCCGGTCTGGGTCCATGCCACAATCACCGACATCTCTCCAATGCCATTTTTCCTGTAAGTATCTACCAAAAGAAAGACACATTTGAAGAGCAAAATGGAGTTAAGCTACATGAATATCATTTGTAATTACAAGCAGAAGTTGATTATGCAGTCACTGACATGCAAGCTACTTACATCTTGTAATGCTGAAGAATTGAGTAAGATCCAAATAAGTAGGCTGTAGTTTACAAAGGGAAAGAAAAAAAGAGTAGGAAACTATAGGACATTAAAAATTAAAAAGCATGAAAAAGAAGATAAATACTATGGGGAATAGGTTGGAAAGCAATATGTATACATATATATGTAAATGAAAGGCAGGTAAGAAGTTTTTGTAGACATTATTGTCTGCTATATGCTTAATACTTTGAATAATTCGAAAACATGGTGTAATCTGACCCTTGCAACAAAGCTATTGATAAACAGCCTCTTCCCTGTGAAGAGAACATTAGTTTTAAACTCTTTTGAAAGATCAGAACAATAAAAAAATAGAAAGGAGTTTTCATAAATTGTAGATTCATAAACTCGTTGTCAGAGGAGGGTAATAAGTAAAAATTGGATTAAGGGCAAATGTTAACCTACTGAGGTTATATGTAACTACTTGAGAATCTAAATGTCAGTATCCAGAGAAAAAATTGTCAGACCTAATAAACAAAAAGGAATTATACACAATTCAATTAGTGAAAGACTGGTAGTAGAGAACTGGAATCATATTCTTAGGCCTGATCTTCTCTAGAGCTGAATTTGGCTTGTACAGTAGTTAACTTTTATTCCTTTTAATTAGTTTTAAAGATTTATGAACAGTAATGAAAGTGGGAGGAAGAAAAAGGGTCTAAAAACTAATTCTGTGGATACATATCGTACTGGAATATATCCCGCTTTTCCCTTACAGGTTTTCTGTGATGCTAAGTCAGTCATTTAAATCAAACTTCCATGCAGTTCCTAAAAATAACATAAGATCTAATTCTGTTTTCCTCCAGTCTCCAAAATTAAATATTTCATTTTTATAACAGTGTAGATACCTTCTGATACAGTAACTTTCCTACAGTCCAGATTCTCTCATCCAGAAATAACCTTCTTTTAAAAGGTAGCAATTCCAGAGATATCTTTTCCTGATATGTTCTGGAATGCCACTGCACCAACTCTAAATCCTTAAAAAGTAATGAAATTTATAGAACTAGTGCATGCAAATGATAAAATTACGATAAACTTGAAATTTATTATAATTTATCATAAATAGGAAGGTTAATGTATCATTTAAATTGTCCCTTTGGGTTTCTACCCATCCTATTGTTATGCATTCTGAAATGGGCATTTCTGTAACTGCTTCTCAATACTGGATCTTCGTCCATTAGTTGGATGAAGACAGTCTTGGGAAATGCAAAACCAACTCAGTATCTACTCGGAACTCACAAAAATTAACTCTCAAAATTATTTGCTTTTGGACAGACTTCTGCAGGTGTATCCAATCACAAAAAATCCTCCTTTTTTTCCCCCTTTGTTCCCCTACTCTTCACTACATGAAACTGTTCAAAAAGGAGAAACAAAAGTCCCAGGTTTCTAACCATGAGGTGGGGACTGACTGCATGGATCAATCCCAATGGAAAGTCAGTTCAAAGGCAAAGAAGAAGCAGATGGCTCTCTATTATAAATGCAGACATTCACATGGAAAGCTTTTTAAGATATTATTTAACTTTTCCCAAAAGAGTTTACCTATACAAGATTACTTGAATTGGGTTTTCAAATAGGAGTCTTTCAGAGATACTTTACAATAATTTACTCCAGGACAAATCAATATCATGGTTTATGCCATCAGTGTAAACAGCTAGAGAAAACACTGACCCAGGTATCACCAGTGGATAATTTTTCGACTACATACATATAAACGTGTGTGTGCACAGCACATATATTTGCTCATTGATGACAGAATCTGGTATCAACCTTATGCCACTTTAGCATACTTTATTACAGCAAAAAATAAAACTCCAATGGAAGACATTTTGTTTCCTTTAAAATGGCACATTTCCCTTGGATAGGTCTGTAAATAATATAAGCAAGAAATAATTTCTGCAGTGTTAGTACGAAGACCATCAAATTTAAATAATTCTGTCTGGAGAAGGGCAGTAGCCATGGGACTGCTGGTGTCCTGGCAAACCAGAAAGCTTGTGGCACTAAGTACAGTAAGAAACAAATGAAAAATGAAAATCTTTTCAGCTATACAAACTTTTCTTCTACGTGTAAATCTGCAGAGATTTGAGGATGTGCCAGAGGTGATATGGTCGAAAACAATGTCAAAGATCAGAAAAATAAAAGATGTTGCTTACTGTCATGTGTTTCATTTTTTTGTCTGGATATGTTAACACTTTAGTTTTCGGTAAATCCTTCCAAACATACATTTGAATATTTTTTGGAAGTGTTGAAACTTTTTGGAGAGATTGCTAATGTCCATTTTCACAATTACAACTTAAATCTAAACGTAGACACTCAAAAGAATAATTGAATCTATTTTCCACATGAAAACTAATGGTATGAAAATGAAGAAATGTGAAACTATTTTATTAAAAGAAAAACAATTTAAGTAAAATGGGAATATAATAATTATTTCAAAATTAATTTCCAGGTAACAGTGTATATTCTAAAATGTGACTCACTCAAGATAGTGATTGTTGGAAATGAACAATACCAGCTTGAACAGCGGTTACTAGTCTTTGAGAGTTTTCTTGCCTCAAGGCCAAGTGATTTCTGCTGCTCTTCAATCCTCTAGATGGAAAATTGTGCAACTATGGCTTCAGGGGAAGTGAATAGCTCTTCAGTCTGCTCTTGTGTTTTTCTTGTCTTTATTATCATTTCAATAGTATCAACTCAATATGATCTCCTTTCTTTCTCTATTGAAAACAGAATCACATTTTTATTTTCCTTTTTGTACAAGTTCAATTGCACTGAAAGATGAATGTTGTTCTTCTATACTCTATCTGCATCCTTTTTTGATTGCATGATTGTCAAAAGTGTCCTCAGATGGACCTTTGGAAAGAAATCAGTAGGATAAGGTCATGACAACTATTCCCAATACAATTTGGACAGCTAGAAATAAGCTTGTCTTAAGCTAGGACTACAAGTTCTTGGCAGCATAAAAACTGAAGAATGCCTACCAGCAGAGAGGCATCTAAGACAGATGCAGTCAATAAACACATCAATTCACCTGCTCTGAAGAAGAAAAACAAGAGTCTGCTGTGTTCCAGTACACTTTTATAAACATGGACATCATGTCCAAATGGAGAAATACTTTTCTCCTAGTAGATGTTATTATTTCAGGCAAGGAAGCTCAGGACAAGATAGAGCAGGCCCATCTCTACCTCTGCCCAATATCAAGGACATGACCATGATTCCTTTATGGAAATAGAACCAAACTCCTTTCCCTGTCAAACTGCATAATACTACTTTTCCCTAGGTCTTATCTGTGTTATATTTAGCTCATGAGGACTTTGGAGCACTGGCAATTTCTCATACGAAATGGACAAGTCTTTCCTATTATAGAGAGTGTCTCATTTTTGGAGGGCTCTCTGGATGTTGACAGGGTGAGGAAGAAAAAGACTACATATAGCCATACCAGATATTGCTTCCCTCTAAGTGATATGGGAGAGATATGATTTGGGCCTAAAATAGAGTTTATTTCTATCAACTGGTTGAGCTGAGCCTTCTTTTCCCCCCATTTCTCAAAACAAAGCCAAAATTAACCTGATTGAAGGACTTTCTAACAATTCTTCATCTTCACAGTTGTCAGTGCTTCTTCATATTCCTACAGAAATCAGGCACTGAAGCACTAAAATATCACAGGAAAGGCATTTCACACACTACTGGCTGGGAGCAGGAAATCATGAAAAACACATGAGAAAACACATCTGGTAAGTGTACGGGCTCGAATCATTGAGACACTGTACTTCAAAAGAGTAAAAAAATTGCTTGTGATTCCCAAGCTGAACCTCAGCTATGGAACTCATTTATAAATAGTCAATGAAAACAGACAGAGAAGAACTAGTGAAACACACTGTCCGGAAACCAGTTTCAAAATTCTGTGAGGTGAGAAACAGGGAGCTGCAGAGGAAATTTTCCCGCATTTTTCCACCTCCTAAATTATTTAAAATGATTATCCAATTTCATTCATGTATTTTTAATTCATGGACTAATGGAATGTTTGATTTTCCTTTAAAACTTCCTAATGAGAGAAATAATTGTATTTTAAACTCTCACTAGAGGGAGCTCCAAGTTTATATATAGCTAGGAAAGGGAGCACATGCAAGGATCTCTGCATTTGTTTTGGTAGTTTAACAGTCTGAGTGTATATTTTCCTCTTTATTCAATTACTTTACTAGGCAAATCAAATGGAAAAAAACCCAAACTAATATACAAACAAACCAAAAACCAACCACAGAGTTACTTAACTATTCATGGGATGTCATGAAAGTTTACAAGGATCTTTCTATTTCTCTGGATAGTTTTGAGGGTTTTTCTCCATGATTCAGAGACGAGACCCTCCTCTCCCTACCCCCCATTTCATTTTTACACTGCCTCTGCCAGAAGACATGACATTTTATAGCCACCATAACACAGAACTTTGCTGTGGGAGAGCACCCCAGATTTGCCAAAAAAATCTCATAGGGATTCACAAAAATACTGTATGTTATTGGGTTATGTATTTCTTTATTTCTGATGGATTTTTTTATACCATGTCCCCAATTACCTTTAAATATTCATAAACATATACATAATCAAATAACCTGATTCCAATGAATTAATATTTCAACTATTCCACGAATTTTCAAACGTTATCTGCAAAATGTAATAGGAAGATTGAAAAAATCAGTACTTTTTCCCCAAGTTCCCCAAGCTTGTCTTACCAGGAACAACTTGTGACAAGATTTTTACGCAAAACTTTTTTCTGTGTTGCACCTTGAGTAGCAAATATTATGGAATCATAATACTTCATACATCATCATAGAGTAGTTTGTGTTTGAAGGAACTTTAAAGTTCACCAGCTGGATCCAGCCCAAAGGGAGGCATGTTGATCTCCCTGAGTCCAGGTAAGAGACATCACCAAGAAACTTCCCAGCTTGGTAGGACCCACTGATTATTACCTGCTACCGTTTTTCCAGGAGGATACTGATAAAGTCCCAACAAGAAAGCTGCAGACAATCAAGTGGTACTTCAGGGCTTTGGGACAACTGGTCAAGAGATACAAAGCACAAGCTATGTTCTCTTCTGTTCTGCCAGTTGTCAGAGAATGATGGGGCAAGCAACAAGAAAACCATGCAGATGAAAAACTGGCTTAAATGATGATGCAACCAGGGGATTTTGGGTTTTTTTTATCATAGGTTGGTTTATATGCCACCAAGCCTGATGACAAAAAATGAGGTCCACTTGTCTCAAAGGGGAAAAACGATTTTAGCTCAGGAGTTAACAGGGCTCATTGAGAGAGCTTTAAACTAGATTTGAAGGAATATGAGGACATAGCCAGGCTCAACAGAAATAAGGTGTGGAAAGAATCATAAGAGGGTATATCTGCAGGGAATACAAGCATCTAAAGACATAAACAAAAGACAGGAATGTCGGGTGTCCCTTTGCACCCCCATGGGAAACAAACTGGATGAACTACAGATCTTTGTGCAGTCACAGGGCTGTGATTTCATTGCAATTACAGAGATGTGGTGGGGTAGCTTGCACGACTATTTTTGTGAAGTGCAACACGGCGTTTAGAAGAGACAGACCAAAGAGGTGCAGTGGTGGAGTTGCCCTGTATGTAAGGCAATACTTGAAATGTGTTCAGCTCTATCCTGGAGTGGATGACGAGCAAGTCAAGAGATTATGGGTAAGGACAAAAGAGCAAACTAGTAAAGGTGACTCTGTTGTGGGTGTTTGCTACAGGCCACCTGATCAGGAGAAGGAAATGGATGAAGTCTTCTACAGGCAACTTGAAGCAGCCCCAAAGTCACG